>OZ010602.1:44346198-44361198 GCA_963932145.1 Acanthosepion lycidas
GTCGAGTCAATATAATCTTTCGACTGCATGTCTGCGGCAAAAAGTCACTTCAAAAGTCGCAATGTGTCACTCTTCGGGAGGCTAGAATCGGCCATAGTGATGGAAGGCAAAAAAAAAAAAAAAAGGATTCTCTCGTTTGAGCTTTCTATTGGAAGCGTTATCATTAACAAGTCATTTCTTGCTTCAGTTATTAGGTTGGTGCAAAATAATGACGTAATAATGTCGTTTTTTGACGTTAAAACATACGTCAAAAAACGGCATTATTACATCATTACTTTCGCACAAAACTAATAACAGATTATTTGAGTATTGCCACTTCTGACGTCATTCTCCTATCACCTTTATTCTTTCACTTCTTAATATAGCAAGATCAACTTTTTACAACTTCTATGCTCACTAAAACCAATCTAGTTACATTCCATCATCGACGATCTGACCCTGAACTATTAGGTTGATGCAAAAATAATGTCGTTTTCTTACATGTTACTATTTGAGAAAACGACATTATTTTTGCACCAACCTAATATCACCAATCACGATGAATTTGGATTTAAGGATCTTCAAGAGTGCGGTGAATAAGTTTTAAAAAGCGGGAACAGTGGATAGGAAATCAGGATCTGGTCACAACAGGGATCATCATTTCAATAGAAATTTAAAAGGTTAAAGAGAGCAAGATCGTCTTGATTAAGTTGGAAAATGGTCCTGGAATATATATATATATATATATATATATATATATATATATATATATATATATATATATATATATATATATATATATATAATAAATGGCGGTTCCGCATAGAATGCAGGTTCGAATCCTCTCAAAGGAGGAATATTTTCTATGAAATTTTCTCGGACATTAAGGCGGGTAAATGTTATTTAATACTGTTTATTATAAACAGAGCATTTACTTAAATACTTGTATCTATAAAAAGAATGTTATACATAAAAAAGGTCTTTGATAAATAAATTGTCGGACTTTGTCCATTTCTTAATATATATATACATACATATATATATATACATATATACATATTATATTTTATATATATATATATATATATATATATATATACATATTATATTTTATATATATATATATATATACATATTATATTTTATATATATATATATACATATTATATTTTATATATATATATATATACATATTATATTTTATATATATATATATATACATATTATATTTTATATATATATATATATATATATATATACATATTATATTTTATATATATATATATATATATACATATTATATTTTATATATATATATATATATATATATATATATATATACATATTATATTTTATATATATATATATATATATATATATATATACATATTATATTTTATATATATATATATAGAGAGAGAGAGAGAGAGAGAGATTATATATATATATATATATATATATATATATATATATATATATATATATATATATATATATTAGGTTGAGCTTGAGGAGTAA
Source organism: Acanthosepion lycidas (assembly GCA_963932145.1). Lineage (NCBI taxonomy): Eukaryota > Metazoa > Mollusca > Cephalopoda > Sepiida > Sepiidae > Acanthosepion > Acanthosepion lycidas. The sequence continues at coordinate 44,347,696 of OZ010602.1, forward strand.
TTATATATTCTTATTGCTGAAAGTAGAATCCAATAGTGTTTTAAAAACCTAGGAGAAATTTAGTAAGATATATTTAAACATTTCGAAGACACAACGGTTGAATTTTAACCTAACAATTCGAGATTTTTGCTGTTACACCCTGTATTAGTAATAATTGTGTTGTAAATGTGTTAGATATCGATTTGGGAAGAGAATTCGGAGAGCCTAGTTTGAATTCTACTCGTGTTCTTTACATTCACTCCGGCGCAAATACTCTTCGAAAAGCTATCCACCACTTTTCATCATGGCCAGTGGTTGAAGTTCACGACTGACTGATTCATGAAGTTAAAGAAACATGATCGCCCAAGCTCTTTCAGTTAAATGAGTGAAGTAACAATTATCGACGTTAACTTATTATTTACTAAGATTACCTTAATTTCTGTAGAAGCATTGGTTACTCAGGATGGACTGACCTTCAATACTTCTCTTCGATATCCCATGTCCCATAATATGTGGTCACGGCTCTTCACATCTACCTATCTCCCAAACTCCCGTTCGAACCATTTATTGACACTTGCTGCTTTTCTCTGTCTCTCCTGCCCTGAATATGCCTTGTGAGGTTTAAGTTTTCCAAGCCCTACTTCCTTGAAAGAAAGTCAGCTGTCTTTCTGTTGCTATTTACTTTTAGACTTCTTTGTTACTCGCTCCGTCCATGTAATTTTCATTATTCTTCTGTAGAATCTTATTTCTACTGCTTCTAGTTTTTCTTCAGGCTTATGGAAATTGTCTAACATTCACTGCTATATAAGAGAATGGACAGCACATAGTAACCCAGCACTCATTTCCTTGTTTCTAATGAGATGTAGGTTTTTCAGCATCTTTTTTTTAGGCTTTTGGAATGCTTCTTTTGATAGTTCAATACGTGTTCGAATTTCGGTGCCACATTCTCCATCCTCTGTTAAAACGCTTTCCTGATATTAAAACTTCTGCAGCTACTCAATGTTTCTATCTCCAATTTGTAACTCGTATCTCACTATTTTTTTTTTTATCTTGTTAATGACCATACTTTTTGCCTTCTTTCAGTTGATGGTTAGTCTTTTTATCTCGCTTTCTTCTGCTACGCTGTCTAGGAGGTCCTGTAGTTTCTTTTCTGTGTCGGACACCAACCCAGGGTCATCTGCGTATCTTACATTAAGATTATGGCTCCTCCACAATCATTTCTGGTATGGTTTCCAGTTCCATTAGGATCTTGACGCTGTAAAGGTTAAATAAATCTGGGAAGAAGACGCACCCTTATCTCACACCCTTCTCTATTTTCGTGGAGCTTTCTCTCCTTATGCAGGGGGGGGTTACTCCCATTCTAAGTTCTTTTTCTAGTTTCCCATCACCCAAATAGACCCTCGAGTCGTACCTCTCAACTATATTGTTGATAATCTTATTTAATTTTTTCAAGCTTTTGTTCAAGCTGGCTGATTTTGTTTAGCGGGATATCAACCTCTTCGGGTTATTTAATGCCGGAATCTAAATGTCTGCATTTTGGTTCATGGATTTTGTTTAGTGCCATATCAACCTCGATGGGTTTTTTTAATGCCGGAATCTGAATATTTGGATTTTGGCTGGTTGATTTTGTTTACCGGCATAGCAACCTCTACGGATTATTTAATGCCGAGCTCTAAATATTTGGATATTGGTTGGTTGATTTTGTTTAGCGGCATATCAACCTCTATATGTTATTTAATTTCGAAATCTAGATATTTTGGACAATTTTATGGCTTCAACTAAATATATTTTAAACGCAATTATATGCCTTCAGCTACAGATAAAATGTATTGTTGCTAATTCCACTATGTATTGGTGGTCAATTTCATATAAAAATGTATTGCTGGTATTTTTACTATAAAAATGTATCTTTATACTTTCATAGCGTTTTGTTTTGTTTGGGAGTTCACTATTTGCTTATAGTTGGGACACTAACAGGTTTTACCATCCCCGACTTGGGAACAGCAGCACTTATGAGGTGGTTCTGCGTTCTTCAAAACTTCCAATCTCCCGATCAGAGGCCTTGGAGCATGATGAAGCTAATCGTCAAACGAAGGACGAGACTAATTCGAAAATTAGAATTTATGTAGTGACTTCATTTCCTGTACAATTTGCCGGAAAATAAATTTTGAAAGAACACACCAAAGACAGTACAATGTCTGCATACATTCCTTCCGAAAATCAAAGAATCTATAAATGCTGATAAGTTGGTGCAAAGAAAGCACAAGTCCATTAAGCATTTTTTTAAAGGGATGTTCATTCTGTACTCAGCTCCGAGGACCACTCGAGGAAGAGGCTTATAGAGTAAGAGACACAGTTTATGCGGATATGTCGGGTGGATAACGGTTAACCTTAGACTTTAACCGATTAATATCTGGGAAGCACCCTCTTGGGAGTCAGTTCGACAAAGCTTTGTAGGAAGAAGCTTCTCAAGTGGAACTTGCATCGCACGAATGGAATACAAAAGGAATGGAATAAGATGAAAAATAATTTGTCACCCACAAGGATGCGGAAACGCATTTGTGCTATCGAGACTGGAAAGTGAAGTCTGAGCATCTCCTGTCCATATATGGTAACAGTACTCCATTTTAGATCTGATCTGGCTCTTGTAAAGGTAGAGGATAGCAGGAGGAGTCTTATACTTACTAGAGTGCTGCAGCATCTTTAGCAATGGATAGTATTCACTTTAGGATTCTGCTGAGTTTAAGTTCCAATTGGCGCTCATGGTGCGGAGCCTTCCCGAGGAAACTCTCAGTCATCGTGATCGGTGATTGTTCAGAGATGATAGAATGTAAGCAGTTTGGTTTTCAAGGCATTGAATGAGCAAGTTCCCCAGCTCCACTGAGATGTTAGAGCTAGAATCAGAGGAGAGATCAGGTGCCAATATTTGATCGCCTAATGTGAAAAAATATTCAATTTAATTAGCTAACTGTCGTAAAATTGTCTTTGTTAAAAATTGCCGAGAATTAGAATGTCCGTAGTTAGAAAAAGTATCGAAGGAACAGAAGACTAGGTAGAGAAAACAAAGAAGAGGTTTATTAAATACTCATATATCGAACGGAAAAAAAAAACTCGAATAAATCAAATACTCCTCAAATTCTACTCTAATGTGGCTACTTACCATATTTATAATTAGGAGCAGTTCACTGTTACAGTAGTAGAGACGAGCAGGGAGTACGTTGAGTTCTACTCGAAAACATTTGCTTTATTTCTATTTTTTAATATAAAAAGAGATTTTTGTTTTAAATATTTTTAAATGTAGTTAAACGATAACAAAAACAAAATAGAAAAACAAACTGCTTTTTAAAAAACTGATTTTTCTCATTTCTCAGTAGTAATATTTTTAGCTCATCCCTGCCTTGTCATAATTCTGAAGCGTTCTTCCTTCACCTCTTTCTTTAATCACCACACTCGGGTCGAGATTATATTCTACGAACATTAGATAATAAGCCAAGTTTGATAAAATTATAAACAGCTATTTATTTCTGAACCATGTTGCTTTAGGGTCGTAGAAGGTCAAGACGATTCAAATGGTGTGACAAACAACAGACTTAGCATAACACTGAAATAAAAAAAAGCATGTATTATCAACCTTTATAAACACAATTCTTTTTATTCCGTGACACGTAGGTGCCCGTGTTTAATGCAGCTGCAGTTGAAGTGGTGTTTTGGGGCAAGATAGCCTGACGGAGCCAAACTCTTTCCAGGCGGGTTTTGAATTCAGAGTTTTTCCTTCTTCTAGCTCGGTCGGCATTCAATGTTATAGAACCCAGTCTGTCCTGCTATTTGAATGTAATGGATCAGACTGGAATTCAAGCTCGGCTCTCCGATTCCTCAATCCAAGCCTCTATCCATTACTGCCCATTATCCCCAAAATAAACAATATAGCAGTGTAAATTCAACCTGCTGATTGGAAAGGGCGTTGTCCATATCAAGGCAGCCTCAGAAGACTAATAGATGAAAATTTCCGATCAATGTTCCATGCTTAAAGATAATAGAATAAATAAATAATTCGAAAGTGGCGATATGAGCAGCACAAATAACGTGAAAGAAAATTAGTCTCATTTTGTTTCACTTAAGAAATTCGGGCAGTTTACCACTATCACAGTTATAGATAGATATATACAAAGCGGTATTTATAATATAAAAGATTCTTTAAAAAAAATTAAAAAAAAAAGTATTTGCAATGTTACTGCCTCTGCTCTGGCATCTCGGCTTCAATCACTTCCTCACCGTTGCAACTTAGCTTCTCCGAGTCTTTTCTATAACTGTTTTCATCGCAACTGTTCAAACGAGGTTACCAGTTAGGTACTTAGACTTCACGAATTTAAGCACAGTACTAGACTGGCAGACAAATTTCATCACTTCACTAGCTATAACCGTTATCTCTACGCTAATGTATTTTTCTCTCGTACTTCCCGCTCGCCTGCCTTCTTACCGATTCGCTGACCTAAATTAAAAAAAAAAAAAAAAAAAAAACAGACACCGGAAATGTGTATATACATTTGTGATGATACTACGAACCATAAAAAAACGATATTATCCAAACTTAAAATCCAGAAGATGAGAGAGAGACGGGGAAACAGATTAGGCAGTGGGAGGGGGGAACTAAAAACGAAGGCTATTTAGAAGAGAACCGATGTGTAATCAAGAAAATTTGTTAAAGCAAGTAATATCACCTACAGGTTACAAATTTAACATAAACATATAAAAATTAACGAATATTTCATCTAATAAGGACCTACTATTTATATGCCCAAAAACATATACGTAGATACACACATACACAACAGCATACAGTGTAACCCGGATATAAGAGACCCGGATTTAAGAGAAACCCGGATATAAGATAAATTTTATCTGGTCCCAAATTAGAGCCATACTTACCTAAACAAAACAGACCAAACCCGGATATAAGAGACTTCTTCTCCGGTCCCGACAACTCTTATATCCGGGTTACACTGTATCTATATTTACTCGCACATACATACATATACGTGTGCGCACACACATAAAACATTACATACACACACACACAGATATATATATATATATATATATTAAAAGGTAATACACACTTATCCATCCATTTAACATATAAAAATTGATAGAGGGTAGAATTTAACTAATTTGTACTTAAAAAAAAAGCTACTGAGGAAGAAAACTTTAACAATATTACAAACCCACGGAGTGATTAACATGTATATATCTCTTAAGTCTAAATATATATACCTAGGTATATATAAGTATCAGAAAACTATCAGGTTTTGTATATCAGTTATTTAGGAAAACTTTTCCCTTCATACACATATATCAACACATGACGAAAGTTTGCTAACACAAATTAAATGATCAAAAAAATATAGAGAGCACTACATAAACACAGACAATGATTATTATAATCCTAAGAGTCATTTCATTTAAATATCATGTCCGATGTTAGTGATCCAAGATGGACCTGTTATAGGTAATAACACGTTATAAAACCGTGTTTATGTTTAAAAGCGTTTTTTATGTCTACATTTGGTAATGATCTTACTACGAAGATTCAGCAACCACACCGATCGCGTTATTAGTTATTAGGGGTTCTCGCTCCTGATAAGAATCTCTATTCGAAATGCGGTGTTAGTCTCTTATCCACCAGATCCCAGTAGTGTTTGCATAAGGAAGTTTTAATTTTTAAGGTATCGATATTTAAAAGAGCGTCTCTGGTTTTATAGACGCTGCTTCCTAATAACCAGCCGATATACGTGCGTATCTTTTTTTTTTGGTTGATATTTTCTCCGGGGAAGATTGTTGCTTCATAATATTACATTCTCGTCTTTACTCTGGAAATTGAGTTCTACTCGGATTTTATGCTCTTCAGAATTTAAATAATATATATATATATATATATATATATATATATATATATATATATATATATATATTATCCTCCTTAGGTTTACCCATACGGATTACCTAGTTTTTCATACTCTCTCTGCCTCTCTTTTATATATATATATATATGTTGACCACTAATAATATATATATATTGACCACTAATAATATCTATATATATAGATCACTAATGATATATATATATATATATATATATAGATCACTAATAATATATATATATATAGATCACTAATGATATATATATATATATATATATATATATATATATAGACCACTAATAATATATATATATATATATATATATATATAGACCACTAATAATATATATATATATATATATATATATAGACCACTAATAATATATATATATATATATATATATATATAGACCACTAATAATATATATATATAGACCACTAATAATATATATATATATATATATATATATATATATATATATATATAGACCACTAATAATATCTATATATATATATATATATATATATATATATATAGACCACTAATAATATCTATATCTATATATATATATATATATATATATATATATATCCTTTAAAGATGCCTGATTAAACAATGTATACATGCTGTTCTGACTAATCTTCAATAAGATCCTTTCATAATCGCATATAAGTTTTCTTGTTTAATGATTAAAGACAGCAAGAAATGTACCGTGGTTATATTTATTCATTTTTATTTTTGCCAATTTTCCTTGGCTTTCAATCTCAAAATCACCCAGTTCAATAAACAATTTGCTAATGCCTAATTTATTCTCTTAGAAATATTGTTTCATCTTTGACTAACAGCATTGTTTTTCTTTTTAATTCTCTTTTTCCTCGTTCTTTTGTCTTGGCATTTCATTCTTTTCTCCGGAACTTCCTTCATTTCTTCTGTCTAAATAGTTTGACAGGAACTAGTTCACCTTGTCACGATGAACCACTGTTTCAGACGACGCAAAGGTAAACATCATTAAAGGTTTTCTAGATGGGCGGGTCATCGTTCTGTAGGATTGCCGCCAGTCCATCATTCACGGAGTTTGAAAAATCTTCGATAGCCAAGCAGCGACAAAGTCTGTCTTTGTCGTACACAAAAGGAGACTGCATTTTCTTTCGATATCTGTGTCTCTTTGACAACACATCCATTTATGTTTGCATTCAATTTGTGCTTGTTTGCCATCGGGATTGCTGTATTATGAAAGAGGGGCGCCTTTGGGAATAAGTAAGCGCGTCGGAGCAAATGACGGAAACACATGTTGGAATTGCTGATCGAAAGTGCAAGACGAGCAAACAGAAGACCGACAAGTAAGTCTGAACAAAATCTGATTTTCGACAACAGAGAACGGCATATATATATATATATATATATATATATATATATATATATATATATATGTATGTATGTATGTATGTATGTGTGTGTGTGTGTGTGTTGTCGAGACAGAGAGAGATAGAGGAGAGACAAGAGATATTGAGAGCAGACAAACAGAGAAGAAAAAGGGTGGGGAGAGAGAGGAGAGACAGAGAAGGAATGTAGATACCGTAGGATTAGGAGAAGACAGAGAGAGAAATGCAAGGCGGGGGGAGAAAAGAGAGAAAAATAGGAGGGAAGAAAAAGAGAAACGTAGGAGGAGAAAAAAGAGAGAACACAGGAAGGGGAGGAAAAGAGAGAAACACAAGAAGGAGAGAAAAAGAGAGAAACACAAGAAGGAGAGAAAAAGAGAGAAACACAAGAAGGAGAGAAAAAGAGAGAAACACAAGAAGGAGAGAAAAAGAGAGAAACACAAGAAGGAGAGAAACACAAGAAGGAGAGAAAAAGAGAGAAACACAAGAAGGGGAGAAAAAAAAGAGACAAACTATGAAATCGGAGAGACAATGTAAGTAAAGCGTGATAAGCATTTATCCCAGAGAGACAATGGCAACGTTTAAATCCCTGACCATGAGACCAGCATAAAAAATAATTTGTGATTTCTATTCGAACGTGTGCTGTCAAATTTCGAAAACAAAAGTAGCAATTTACTATTTTACAATATTATTTCTTATGATCCATTATCCGAACGCATACACATTCTATACCAATGTTAAAATTACCAACGTCCTTAATAAAACAAAGGTATCCGAGTGCTTCACATGGAATATTGAAATATTATTTGTTTAAGCCGAAGAAATGTAGGAATAAAAGAACTGATTAATTAAACGGTTCATTTTGATCGTGAACTAATTTTGTCTAAATGCAGATAAATATTTTATTTGCACATATTATTAACACGGCTAAGTGAAGTAATTGCTCATGAATTTACTAACTTCAATTGATTTAACCCCATTCTCATTGCACATATGACAGAAAATATTAATATGGTTTGATGCTGATTAGAAAAATTAATGACAAAGACGAAACTTTTTTGGTGTATGACGCATTTTGTGGTTTAGAACGTCATCGGACGAAAATGAGGTTTCCTATGATGTAATTACTCATGTGCACGAAAGTAAGTCAACGCTGAAATTTCCAATGTGTTTGGGTATATAAACTAGCTAATTTATTTTCAGTGTCTTCTTCACTTTCTGCGCAGTTACATCAACGGAGATATCACTTTAGACCGACAAAGTTTGAGAGGACGAAACACCCAAAGTTTTCCAACTTCGTTATTAACTTACCTAAAATTATCTGGCATATAAAAAAATGATATATAAATTACTCATCTTCTGATCTATGTGACTTCCATATTCATTCGTGAATAAAAAAAAGAAAAAGAAGACTGAATTCTACATTCAATAAAAAAAAAAAAAGGAATTATCGGATAAAAGAAAAAAAAAGCTAGCCTAACGTAACACACGACATCACGTTCTATTTTGCAATAGTTGCTGTGTACTTAAAACTCTGAGCGATATGATCTCGATTCAGAATAATTGCATTTTTGGTAATTGCTATATACAACTCAATATGTAAGATTTATAATTGTTCAAGTAAATATACTCCCTTACTCGAACATATAATCCATCGCTCAAATTACTAGCAAAAGCTAGGTTCCTTTTATCGTTCCTAAAAGTACCTATTTCCTGTATGCTTTATCATTTACACTAGCTTAAAAACCGCCCAATCGGGCGGCAACTAAGCAGGATCCTGCGGAGGGTTCTTGATTGGGCCTTCATCACAATAGGTAAGAAAGAGTAGATGCGATAGGCAACAATAAACTACAGAAGAACTCAAAATTGATCGCTGCATTTAAGTATTGCATTAATTGCATTGCCTCCCTTTATTTTTCTGCTGTAATTTATTTTAAAGACCGTTTGATGTACGTAGGTCCTTACTGTCAAAAATTATTTTATTTCATGAGTTACTTTCGTCGGATTTCGCAATTAATTTCAATTATTCCCAAATTTATTTCCATGTTATAAAAATTGTTACCGTACAAAAAATTCGTCGCAAAAAAAATAGCCGAAAACAATCGCAGTAATAAAAACATGGAAAACCAAAATTTCAGAATTGCTCGTCCGGATCCAGCCCGGAATGTTTTTAATTTGCTCACAGAATTGGCGTGATTCCAAAATGGTATGATATGTTGGGCTACGGCTTCTAGAAGTAAAACTGAAAACGGACAAATTTATTTTGAAACATTCTAATTTGAGAACACTAATTTCTTTATTTGAACATAAGCCATTGAAAGTTAACGAATTGTGTCCCTTTAAATGAAAAAGTCTGACACACTGACATTGGCATTTATTATATAGAAGACACTGATCAGATAAAAAATAAAAAATAAAGTTGTTCGGCTACACCGGGGTTGGAAATGTTCAATGTTCACTTTCTAGCCTTGATAGTGTTCAAAACCGTTTGCGTAGCCTTGTGGGTGAGGAACAACTTTCCACTAAACAACCTCTTTCCCAACACACGAATCTTTATTAATCCTCTTCTACTCTGTTGATATTTTCATTGCTGATGTCTAGGGTTGCGTTTCATATTCATTCTAAAGTCTACTTCAACTCTACACTGCCAACGTCTAAACTCCGAAATTTTATTTCTCTACACTGCTAAAGTCTAAACTTTAAAATTTTATTTCTCTATACTGCTAACGTCTAAACTCGGAAACTTTATTTCTCTACACTGCTAACTTCTAAACTCGGAAATTTTATTTCTCTAAACTGCTAAAGTCTAAACTCGGAAATTTTATTTCCGATTTATTTTTCTCAATAAGAGTAGATAGGTTCTATTGTCATCCACATCACCCTTCTCTCCGTTCTTTTGAACAGGAGTAGAGGTTTATTCATTGTTTAGGATTGGATGTCTGGTTCCTTCTAAAGTTTTTCATTCTCAGGGCAGCCCCTTGCTTTTTAGCGTCATTATCGCCTTGGAGGTAACCGATAAAAAAAAAAAATGTTTACTCGGCGAACTGCTTTTTCTTCACAGCTAAGACCCATCAGGCCACATACACTGAATCGAATAAACTTCACTTTCTTCATATTCCATTTGTAAGTTCCACTTAGGCAGCTTCATCGCCAGAAGTATTGCCTTGGAGAAGAGATTCCCGAAAGCTTTTTTGCCGATCACTATGATCTTAACTACTTCAAATCGACGATCAACCGTTATATATCCTACGTATCCTGGTAATATGCACGTCTTGTTTCTTTTCTGTACGCCCTGACAACAACAGAATTTACCAATATTCTATCTTGAGTAATTTTTGGGACTTGGAAGACGTGATCAATGAGAAAAAAAAAACAAAAAAACAAACTAACTCCCAAATCATAAAACAGCGTTTTTTGAGCTATACCCAACACAAATACGCAATTTGAACATAGAGGCTGTTGAAGTTTCTGGGACATATAATGAGGAAGCGGGGCCTGAAGAATCTGATATTCACGGGTCGAATAGAGGGAAAAAGAGACAAGGGAAAACAACGCATGACATACCTGGAGGGCTTAAGCAAATGGATGACAGAACGTGTTCTGGGGGAGGTGACAGAAGGAAGGAACTTGTTGAGAGCTGCAAGGGGTAAAGGAAGGTGGGGAGCCATGATCACCTACGTCCTACAAGGACATGGCACATAAAAAGAAACAAAAGAAAGGAAATCCTACACACAAAATTCAAGCCCACCGTTAAAAACAAAACACATTTAAAACTATATTCTCCCAGGAATATCTGTAATATTTTACGACTGACTGTTGAATATGTTGTTGCATAACGAACATTAACGACGTCCTTTACTTGTTTAATTCCATATTTTAACAAATAAATGTTTCCTATTTTTCATGGGCAAAGATCAAACCGTGTTATGCACGAATGGATATTGAATAGTTCTTGGCTCGACCCACTACTGCAAATTTTTCCCAGTAACTTATTATCAAGTCTTTTGCAAGAAAAAATCTTTCTGGTCGGATCGAGAACTTTTCAACACGCCCTCGTATGTTCTGAATATTAAGCTATTTATGGTAATTTTACTTACAGTACTTTGTTGCTACTCTCATATAAATATGACAAATATGAATAATACTGGGCCACGCCTCTGTCTAATTATAACCAGGGGAACTGTCAGACAGCATACCGTGTGACTGCAGCTAACAATAACATTTCTAAATTTACAAGTTGATCATTTCAACGATTTCAATTGAAAAGCTCTTTGCCTCTTTTATTCGTTAAATATGAGTTCCTAGCATCTGACCGGTGTTCGATTGTAAAAAGAACCACCAACGCATTTAAGAGCAATTTGAAAGCAAATAGGATTTCACTTGTAAGGGAAAAAGTTTTATTCAGTCAGTCACCAGTAGCGACAAAAACGAGAGGCGTCAAGCAGCTGCACTCACTGAAGACCGGCCGGTAGCGACATTGACAAATCAAAAGAAAGATATATTTCGAAATTCCTTTCATCTAAACTACGTAAATGTGTGAGAGAAGCAGCAAGGAAACTGTCAATTACCGCTTTTTTTTTTTTTTTTTTTTTTTTTTTTAGCTGAAAGGCTCTTCCGTCAATTGTGCATCGTCTTTTCGCTCGTTTGCTATTTTTAAAACATCTTCAAACTTTATGATTATTTACAGAGTTGACAAAAATATTCGAAATTATTAACTTTTTGCTATCTTATCGAAATAATACCGATATAATTAGCTGAAATAATTGATTATATTTTACATAGAAGCTATCTAACTGCTCTCCGTCTTGTGGGGCCAAACTGGACTCCTTGATAGAGATACATGGTAAAAGGCAAGTGTTAGGCTTCTAGAAACCAGAATGCTCTTTGTTATATTATCAATCGGATACGAATACGTTGAGAGGAAACAAATAGCGCCCAATCGACGTCGAGAATAATTCATTACAACCTTCTCTATGCATATAGCACTTGGTAACTAAAGGAATTAAAGGATATATATATATAAAATGTTAAATACTATGAAAGGATGGCTTTAGTCGTGACCGGATTTTTTAGCTCACGTGATCATCAGACGGCGTTCAAAGATCGCGTTGTTAAGCGTTTTTACTGCGTCTAGGTAATCTAGGCTTCAAGCATTTTACTTTACTGAGTAGTTAAGTTTGCTTTAGACATTTTTGTCTTCCATTTTCAGTATTGTTGCTTTTATACGCGACTTTATCTGGATAAGGGTTTTAGGTTTCGGCAAGGTGTCCGTTGGTTCCATCAACGATTTTTGTTTTTCATATATATATATATATATATTGATATAATAGAATATGCATACCCTGGGTTTACCCTCACTGGAATATGATTGTCTGGTGTCCGTCATAAATACAGACGGACGTGTAAGTACGACAGAATTTAAGTCTACGACGACGCCCTTGGCTATCCTATTGGTCTACACCTATTAACTGCGACTACGACGAGTACAAGTCGGTTACTGCTACCGTGTATTACTTGGTTACAGTAGCCAAACTCGATTAGCTACTTTCTGGGACATATCATGATATATATATATATATATATATATATATATAATATAAAGAAGAAATTTTCTTGACCATCGTTAATTCCGCAGACAGTTTCACATGTACCCCTTGTATATATTTGCCCTCTATTACTCATATTTTATGCTGAACATTGTGTGCTCGTAACGTTTCCTAATACACACCTTGTTATTGTAAAAGCCATGCAGTACCATGAAATAATCTTAGGCCATTATAAACGATTGTAAATTTCTAGCAATTGTGATTTTGTCAGTGGATTTTTTATTTATTTTTATACTGTCTACAGCTCAAACTTTGGCCATATTGCAGTTATTTTCATACCTAATTATCATATGTTTTATTTATTTATTTATTTTTTTTTTAGCTCGGAATCATTTTTAGCAAGTCTTATCAAGTAGCTTGGAAGATGCGAGATCACCCCCAAAAGTGGTCGTGCAAAATTCTTCGATCACCTCACATAAACCAAATCAGATGCTGCATTCTAAAAACAGAAAAATAATTAAAATCTTTTATATAACGTTGATTTCAGGAAGTTAATGCACATTATTAATATTTTTTATGGCTTCCTGCAGCTTGAATAAATGATGTACCAAACCTGGAATGGGATGCACACAAATCCTTTACCATCTTCACAGGTACCAGAAGCCATTCTATGTTGTTGT
>OZ010602.1:44366198-44431198 GCA_963932145.1 Acanthosepion lycidas
TTTGGTACAACGACCGAAACGTCGTGAATATGACAATAAAGATGAGGACACCAGTCTGAACAATGTAAATATTGTAAATAGAATATCTTATATCAGAAACATAGGCAGATATTCTGTTTTTGTTTTCCATCAGTCCCGTCTGTGTTAAATTCTTTAAGACCTTTTCAGTGAATGTTTCCACCGAAATAAATTCCTCTGTCATTCAATTAAGTTTCTTTGTTCCTATTTACTTTAAAATCTTTTCGATGTTCTAAAGTTATGCCCATAGTATTCTTGGCATTCGTCGATAGAATGACGCCTGTTACCTCAAGATCTATTTAGGAAATTATCCAGAATTCTCTATCATATAGAAGATTTGATATTATACAGCAGTCTAGGAATATATATATTTAATTTCTACTGACATTTTACTATCTCCTGATATCAGCATTCACTGCCATGTAGTAGATTAAATAGCATATCGCAGTCCAGCGTTCTTTCTTTCGTTCGTTTCTAATGAAATTATCTTATCTCTTAATATGAGGTCTGATCAAAAAGTATCGGGACTAGTCTTATAAAAAGAAAGCTCCAACACATATCAATTCGGCATTTAATCTCCTTCGAAGTAGTTCTTTTTCTGAAGTCACACACCTTATTCAGCGTAGTTTTTATTTATGGAAGCAATCATGGATTTCCTTTTTGGGATAACGAGCAAATGCATTCTCTTGGATTTTCTCGATGTCTTCAAATCTTTTTCCACTCAAATGGGATTTGATTTTTGAAGAGAAAAAGTACCAAGAGGCAAAATCTGGGAAATATGGTGGTTGTCTGATTTGGGGAATTTTATGCTTAGCGAAAAGCTACTGTACAAACCCTGACAACTAAATGACGTTCTGTGGTGTGGTGAGATAACCACACTAGACACCCGTTCCTTCCAAGCACTGCTTGAAACAACGAAAGAGAGCGCAAGCGTTATAACTTAGCGGGTATGCGCGACAGAGTTCACAGTCAATCTGTGCCAAGGGGGTCCGCTCTGCGTACTTTACCTCAGTTACCTTCGCAAAAGTCTTGATACTTTTCATCAGACCTCGTACTTTGCTTAGATTTCGAGATTGCCCAGCATTTTCTCTTTTAACACCATTTTATAGGAAATACATGAAAAGATTATCCAGCATCCGGTGACATGTAGGAAATTTTATATCACATCGTAGTCCACCATTCTTTTGTTTGTAATAGCTTCAATCTGAATTAACATACTGCTTCCAGAATAATTCATCAAGTTACAATAAATGCTATTTCAGAATATGAAACATACATTCTAATTAGTAGTAGGGGGGTGACAGCTGCAACGCTTCCACAGCTGGCGCAGTTTTATTTAACAATATGGGCGTCATAAGACAAGACCAAAAATAGCCTTCTAACCAAAACAACGGGTAGCATATTTATCGACCGGACAGCAAAAATATGAATAAATTTTGTCTAAAAACTTATTTTCAAAGGACCTCTATGCTCAGAGTGGCGAGCTTCTAAATACAGAAATAATTGTCAACATACACATGGTCACAACTGTTAAAATGCCCGGATCTGACGCATTCCACGGTGGAGGGGCGTATTCTAATGATTTTGCGGCAGTATGCGCTTAAATTTAAATGTAGGACTACCTTAGACTTAAGTAAAATATTAACAATAATATTTATTAAGAGTTTATTACAGGAAATATCAAGTTTTACGGAAACACTGCTGACAATTATGTATTTAGTTACATAACAAATAAACAAAAATAATATAAATTTTGATGCTATATTTGATTTGTTGTTAGGTATTGTTCACTTTCTCCTTTGTTATTGGCACCATTTCAGAATACTTTGGCTGCAATGCTAAGTTTCCTAAGTTGAACAAACTATAGCTATTTCATTTACGCTTTGTTACCCATCTTTGTTACTCATAAAACACATCCTCATAATCTTATTATAAAAAGCAGATTGTCTGTGTGTGTGTCTGTAACGTTTATATATTGGATCGGATTTCCTACATTTTTCAACCGATTTCAACAAAACTTCACAGGACTACATGAAATTACCTTGCGGTGGTTCTGACAGCGCCCCAAATCGGAAAAACACAATTGTTTTTGCACAAAATCATTTGAAAACACGATTAAGAGGCATTAATGAAAGGGGGACAACTCACATTGGGTTAAAACCCAGGTTGTGTGTGTGTGTGTGTGTGTTCGTTTATAAATAGCATCGGATTTCCTACATTCTTCAACCGATTTCAACAAAACTTCACTTTTTTTTGGCAGGTAGTGTTTCTTATTGTCTTGCACACTTTTTTCTTTATTTTTACATTCAGAATACTTTTAAAATTCCATTTACAAGA
Source organism: Acanthosepion lycidas (assembly GCA_963932145.1). Lineage (NCBI taxonomy): Eukaryota > Metazoa > Mollusca > Cephalopoda > Sepiida > Sepiidae > Acanthosepion > Acanthosepion lycidas. The sequence continues at coordinate 44,368,554 of OZ010602.1, forward strand.
CAATTGTTTATAATAAAATTCTATTCAATCGGTAGACTCATAACATTAAAAAAAAAAAACAAAAAAAAACAGACACACAAAAACAAATTAAGACATGCGTGTCCGTCAACCTTAAACAATAATCTAACGATCTCTACTGATTGTACGAATCCAAACATCGGATAATTCTTTATCATTAGGGAAAGATAATTCCACGTACTTTAGGGCCGTTTTTATAATTCCCTTTGCAATTTGGTACAAGGCATCTATAATTGGTTCTATTTGAAATTAATTCAATATTTAAATGAAAGTCTTAAGAAATAATTTAAAAATGCCGACTTAAGAAATCTGATAGACAAAAACAACAATATTTCGAAGATGATAATTATTAAGGAAAGAACACAGTACTAACCATCTACCCGACTTTTCTGCTTGATTCCTTTTTCTTTCTTTTTTTTGTTCATGCAAGTGAGTCTTTTACGAGGGGTGGGGGCTGTGTGTCTTGTTTAGGAGTTTACGAGAATTTTCGTCGTTTCCTCCGGGGAACCTCGACTCATAATTGACTTTTTAAACTTCAATAATTGTCCACACGTGGGTGCCTTTTCGGGCGCCAAGCTCATCCACCTCCTCTCCTTACGGACGGCCTCCATACACGCACTAACCCAACAGGATACGCAATATTCGCTAAGTGAGAAAGGGTATTGTCACTCTCTCTTCTTTCATCTAAGGTTTATGTTAAGGGGGCACGGTCACTATTACCGATCTTTCCCCTACTTTAATGACAGCGATATCTACCATGATTTCCTCTTTTGCTGGCCGATTTTTTTAATGGGGAGTGGAACGTCACTCAAGGTCAACCATCTCTACTGCATGACTCGGGCGTGCTTTCACACTTTTGCGTTTATTGTTGCCCACGTGCACGTACTTGGCTTACTTTATTCGCCAACTTCGGAAAAACACAATTGTTTTTGCACGAAATCAATTTGAAAACACAATTAAAAGGCATTAATGAAAGGGGGACAACTCACATCCGGTTATACTTATTATAAAACCCAGGTTGTTTGTGTGTGTGTGTGTGTGTGTTCGTTTATATATGGGATCGGATTACCTACATTTTCCAACCAATTTTAACAAAACTTGACTTTTTTTTTGGCAGGTAGTGTTTCTTATTGTCTTGCACACTTTTATCTTTATTTTTACATTCAGGATGCTTTAAAAATTCCATTTACAAGACAATTATTTATAATAAAATTCTATTCATTCGATAGAGACTCATAATGATTGAAAACAATGTTTTTGTTCGAGTTTGACCAATTTGTAAAAAAACAAAAGAAAACAAAACAAAAAAACTAATTAAGACATGCGTGTCCGTCAACCTTAAACAATAATCTTTGTCAATTTTATTTTCCAGTCTTTTTTATGATGGTCGATACTTGATCTGTCTCTTACTGATACTTCCCCGGGCAACGCTGGGCTCTACTGCTAGTATACAATAAAACAAACCCATTCAGTAAACCCGTACATTGAATGGCTTTTAGGCATGTATTGAGTAAAGAAATTATCTAAAAAAATGTTCAACGAGGATATAGAGTATATGACGAATTCGACGGCGTATTCAACATTTCATAGTTTACGCGCTTAAAGGTTTTAGGCAGTTTTGATCAACATTTCTTTTCATGGTTAGCTGTGTGGAATTCGAAGTATACGACTACCTTACACTTCAGTAAAATATTAGGTTGGTGCAAAAATAATGACGTAATAATGTCGTTTTTTGACGTATTTTTTAACGTCAAAAAACGACGTTATTACGTCATTATTTTTGCACCAACCTAACAATAATATTTATTAAGAACTGAGTTACCCGTCGTTGTCAGACTGTACATGGCTGTAATTGTAAAACTGGACCCTCTCTCTATACCCACACCCACTGACTAGAAATGTCTGCCTGCATCCCCGCTTGCTTGCATCATCAGTTGGTATAATAAGCTACTTCCCGCCCTCATCTTTTTAAGGTATATCCCTCGCAAGTATTTGATTGTTCTTAAAGGAATTCCATCCAGAAAACTTTCTTGTGTGATCGTTGCTCGGGGTTAAATTGTTTCAATGTTTTAGATATTCAGCAAGTTTCCTATGGCTGTAATAACTTTAAAATAGCATGGCATTGTTCACAAATCTAATAAACAAACAAGTGCAAACACATGAACGACTCCCCCCTTCTTCGCACGTTTATTGTAAAGCTGGGGTGATTTTTTTTCTTTTTAATGATTCAATAATCTTTCTCAAACAATATTTGCATTAAAGGTTGTTCGAATGTCAATTTAGGATGGAATCATATGAAGAAAATATTGTCTAGATTGCAAAAGCCGATTTTGGACCTAGTCTGTCACGGATTTCGTCCACTTAACTGAAATAATCTAAACCAAACATTCATGCAAGACAATTGGTGTGTCATATGCAATTTACATGACAAATTTGGAAAGCATCGGATGAAAAACCGGAGAGTTATTTCCAAAAGCAGGTTTTTTTAACTGTTTTTCGTGGTCTTTCATTATGTGCGGGCAAGCAAGCAGGACTAAAACCACATTTCTTATTCCTTGCATAATGGCAATTCTTTTGCGATATGTTTGAAGAAAATCGGATAAAATGTGATCTATTCAAGTTTTTTCAAGTATTACGAAAAACCCGATTTTTAAAACAGTTTTTTGTAATTTCTTGTGCTTAGCCAATGTCACAGGAAAACTATTAAACACTCTACCTGACCTATGCTTTGCATTAAGTTCAAAGAACATCAGCTCATCCGGTGAAAATTTTATTCACGTGCAATTTTGTCTCCGGTTTTTTTTTGCAAAAGTTTATAACCACCTTCAGTTTTATCGTTTTTCTGCTACTATCATAAAATAGAATTTTTGCCCAAATAACCCACCTACTCTTGATGCAAACATACATTATATCATTAATTTTAATTCACCTGCAACTTTATTCTATAAACTTACAAGTTTAAACAAACAGCTGGATTCTGTTTTTTATGTTTACAAGAAACCTTAGTTTTTCGAACATTGTAGAATTTTTAAATTAAATAATCCACAATTTAAAGAGATGTGTATAATTCGTTTGATTTTCTTAAACTATTTCTATTATTCTCTTACTTTTCTTCACTTTTTCTGCAAGACCTCGTCGATATATGGCTCGGCACGACATCGCCATAAACCTTACCCGCAGTACACCAACGGCTTGAATTAGCTATAATGTGTATTTGTAGTTAGACGGTTAACCACGCCTGGCTTGAAGGTGGATTCCGAGGTTATGACGAGAGCACATAAATGACTTCTGCCCAGAAGCATTTTTCTTTAAATAAGACTTCCTATCTTTAGGCTGGTTGATTTTAATTTCGCTCTTTATTTTATCTTTTAAATATGTGGAGTATTGGATAACGGATCGGACTGAGACATCGGAGAACCGAGTTCGTATTCTAGTCGGGTTCGTTACATTCATTTACACGCAAATCTTGGGAAACGTATGAATCCGTCTTTTTCTCCCAGCTATAGGTTGAATAGCAGGACAGCTTGGGTCCTTTCGCGTTGGGCGGCAACAAGTCTATGGCAAAAAGAAACAGTAATCTACTGTGAGGGAACATTCTGCTTAGTCAGTCATGAATCGAAAGAGACATGATCGCCCAAGCGTGTATCAAACATATGCTACTTAAATGACTGTAACCCCTAAATAAAAGGTTTATATTGATAAATAGCTTGTGACGGAAAACAGAAACAATTCTTTTTCAGTTACAGAAAAAAAAACAAAAAAACTGGAAACTTGATAATTATTTATATTTATTTATTGAAACAAGTATTTTCATCAATCTAATGGCCGAGTGGTTAGAACGTTCGCATTCTGACGATGAGACCTGCGTTCGAATCTCATCATGGTCGAGGAAGGAAACTTATTGATGTTATCAGACACTTTTGGAAAATGCCTGAAAAACATACCACAGGTTGACCCAAACCTTGTGAGTGTAGAATATTGGTTAGCTTGCCAGTAGTCTGACACACAAGTAGGCAAGTATAGCCAAAGCTAATAACTCTTGAGTCATTTCATAGAGAAATATATGGGTGAATAAAGACCACTCATGCAAATGTATTGGGCAGGTCCATTCTAGCAAAATGGACCAACCTAACTGGTGTATTAGGCACTCTCCTATAAAATGAGGTAAAATCAGGAAACAGAAGAAGGCAGGCAGGTAAGTCACTTGACTTCTACACTGAGTGAAATAGGGTAGCCGAAACCACCCCATCCGTCGATAGCTGAGATAGCACGTAGTCAAAAGTCATCGTGGCCGAGGGCTTGAGCGGGCCAGCTTTGTTGAAATTGTTGATCACGATAGATAAGACGCTATTTCCGAGAAACTCTAAGATTTGCTTATTATAGTTACAGTATAAACAACAGGTGGTCTCTGTGGGTGTTGATTCAACACAAGTGAGCCTGAGCAAGCTTTTGCAATAGTAGACGGGTATCTTCGAACACAAGTGGCCCGCTATACTAATTAATTGATTGCTACAGTTGTTAAAAGAAGGCCATTTGATTTCCACTGAAATTTAAAGAGATGACACAAAACAAAAATGTGTCCTACATCCTCATGATTTTATCCGATTTTCCCTATCATTTAAAGCATTCAGATATCTTTCTAGAATAAATGTAACCTCTGACTGTTAATCCACTGTTTAATTTCAATTCCATGTCCTTTCAGGACTTAGAGGATAATGACTCAGCAGAATCCATTACTTGATAAAACATTCTTTGCCATACATTTTTTTTATCAATTACCCATTGCTATCGGAATTCAGAATTTTCCTCCTCTTAAAATTAGTTGCTGCCAAAGGAGAGACAATCCAATTTAATCTGTTATTTAACCCATAGTCGGGAGAGGAGACGGATTCATGCATTTCACATAAGTGTGAAAGTGAACAAAAATCCCTCTGTCTTTTTTTACAAATACTTTCACGGTAACTGTTTCGACGAACTGCAGGAATTTAAACGTGCCGGTCAGTATCCCAGTCTCACAATTTCACTGTCGAAACCGTTAAATGTAGCAGTTTCTTCTACTCCAATAGCTTCATGTCTCGTACTTCCCATCTGTGAAACTCCCTTCCCCTTACTTGCTTCCCTCATAGCTATAATCTCCAACTATTCAAATGCAATGTCAATCGAAATCTCCAGATGCCTTGATCTACTCCCTGTCCTTCCCTCCATCCTTTCCGATATCACGACCCTTTACTCTTGCTCTTAGTTTCTGTAACCCCTTGCGTGCCAGTGACACACCCGCCTTACTTGGGATGAAAAGTTAAAAAAAAAAAAAAAAAAAAAAAAAAAATACACGAGCTCGAAATTTGAACTCGGCTCACCGATTTTACTTTCGTTAACCCTTGTAAATCTACATTTATATTATTCGGACTATTGTCCTCATCTTTGTCGCCATATTTATTACAACGTTGCGGCCATTGTATGCTCCGGCCTTCTTCAGGTAGTTGGAATGTCGAACTTAACCCTTTATTTCGCTCACGGGGGTAGACTGTTCTAGTTCCACATGCCATGTTTAATGGATATCAATTATCTCCTGTTAATTTCCCTCTGAAAGTTCTCCACAGCCTTAACCGTATATTGAACTCACACTCTATGGGTCCCGTCACAGGATCAAACTAACGCCTTTATCCACTGTGACATGTGTCCTTGAGTACAGTCTACCCCAGCGAGCGAAATTAGGTTCAGTTCGACATTCCAACCACATGAAGAAGGCCGGAGCATACAACGACCGAAGCGTTGTAAATAATGTACATAATACCTCATCATAGAAATATAGACAGATACCTTCCATATATATCTACAAGCAAAAAAAAAAAAAAAAGTTCCGAAGACGAGAAAAAAATGAGCAAGAAAATTATACACAACGCTGGAGGGTTAAAATGATTTGAACACCAACAACTGGAAACAAATGGTCAGGGTAATGTCTAACGAGTTAGCCCGCTTGAACATTGTTACTCAATAGTGACTTCTATCCTCATTGGGCAAACTATACTCGTGACCTTGTACCAAAACTAAGCTAAAGTTGACAATACAGATGAATGAGATATTAATTCCAGATTGTATAAAAAGAATATTGCGTACCTTCTTTTTTTCCTCTCTCTTTTCACTGAATATAGTCAAGCATATTCATTATGCAAATATAATTCTTGTGAAAATATTCATGATTTGGGCCAGTCTTTAAAAGGCTTTTGTTAACGTTGTTGCAAGTGAGCAATACATTCGCCGCCATCAAAGGACTAAAGATTTATATAGATTTATCCGGGTTACACTGTATATACAAAATGCGTCTTTCTTTCTGTTTGTTTTTCCCTTCACACCTAAACGACAGGCCAGTATATTTTCCTACTTCAACACCGACTGTAGCAATAAAATAACGTCTGGGTTATTTTACAAACAGGCACACACACATTATATATATATATATATATATATATATATATATATATATATATATATATATATATATATATATAAAATGGACATTCCCGTCGATTTTAGCGTATGAGGATCTAATAGAGCCACTCAGTGACACATCAGTGCCTCTAGTGACTTACATACGTCCACATATTGTGCAGTACAAAGGTAGGCAAGAATTCAGAGTTTTTCTTATCCTAGACCGGTTGCCATTCAGATGTTTCTCCTATTTACCCATAGCTAGAGGAGGGAAGTAATGGATTCCTACCATTCCCAAGGTATTCTCATGCCAACTACCCTGACGAGATATTTTCACTGGTGCCCCAACTTCATGAATTTAAGGGTGCTACTACGTTGGCATCTCGGTCCCACCACTTTTACTGTCGAAAAAGTTAAATGTAATCGTCTCTTCTACTCCAACAGCTTCTCTCGCACTTCTCGATAATGGGACTCCATTTTACTTGCTTCCCTGATAACTATAATCTTAAAAAGTTAAATGTAATGTCAATCGACTTGATCTTGATCCTCGTCTTTCTCTTTATCCTTTCCTCAAACATCACCCTTTTCTTTTACTTTCACTCTCTGGAACCTCTTGCGTGATATTGGAACTCCCGCTTTGCTTGGGGTGAAATGCTTAAAAAAAAAAAAAAAAATTATTAGCACATTAGTGAATGTAATTGATTTGACTGGAATTCGAACTCGGCTCTCCGATTCCCAGTCCATTACTCCACCGTGTCTCCTACATATGATAGGATGAACAAATAGAAAATGTTTATTAAACTAACATGTTTTACTTTTATTCAAACTTCGTCAGACGAGATATAGAGTAAAATATAATGAAGAAATTTTAGCAATTTTATTTTTGTCTTGGATTTTCACTGTTTAATCCTCACGTGCATTTAAATTGTTAAAAAAAAAACAAAAAAACGTAAGTATAATTTATGGCGTTCCGAATTCAAGAAGAGACGACGCATCGTTTCGAATTTCCAAGAAAACGAATACCAAGCATAACTGAAAAAAACGTAAATATTGCTTTATGTATGTAAGTGTATCATAATTCTAGTTTGTCTACGTGGGATTCAAATGATTATGTATTAGGTTGGTGCAAAAATAATGACGTAATAATGTCGTTTTTTGACGTTAAAAATACGTCAAATAACGACATTATTACGTCATTATTTTTGCACCAACCTAATATATTGTTAAATACGTGTGAGTGTGTCTATATATATATATATATATATATCTGTATGTCCAGTAGACATTATGTTTGGTGTTTATATGTCTCAGCCAATGTCTCTAGCTGGTGTAGTGAACACGACCCAAGACGTAATTCTGATGTGAAAAAAATATCAACTTTTTTTTAGCGAAGAAATAACAACCACGACCAATAAATGGAAGCGATATTCAGAGAAATTAAAAAACGATTATTTTGTTTCTTATTTTAGAGCATCATTTTTCTTCCATTTATTGTCATCTGACGCAAACAGTAGTCAGTGCAATATTTAACAAAATTATCCGCCAATAATCAACAGTGACTTTTTATAGCCACTTATGGATGGGTGTTCTCTCAAGGAGGCTTCCTCGTCCTGGGTATGACGATAATGGGTAAGAAGATAAACTACGTTTAACAGCAAGGTCTCTGATCAGGAGGTTTTGAGGAGCGTGGAAGCACCTTTTAATTACAGGTGTTCCCAGGTCCACCCTGAGCCGGGGTGGTAGCAACTGTTAGGGTCCCAGCTATGGACGAATAGTTAGCACACAAACTTGTGTAAAACAGGTTTTAATACAAGAAACATTTTATATTAAAAAAATATTACCAGCAATAATTTTCGAGGGAAAAATTACCAGCAATACTTAAAAAAACAAAATCAAAAACAAAACAAAAAAAAAACAAACAAAATAACAAAATACCAACAGCTATACAATCTTTAAAAAAATATAACCAGCTATAGATTTCTTCAAGGATAAATATTTCCAGAAAAAGAAAAACTACCAGCAATAAAAATTTTGTCGGCGTTAAATAACCCATCGAGGTTGATATGCCGTAAAACAAAACAAACCAAACCAATGAGGCTTGCTGCTTTTAAAGTCTATTGGGACTCGAGCTCACCTAGAGCTCAAGTCTAACTTATACGATAAATTGGGTATTGCTTCCATATTTGGTCTGGAACTACCCAGTCCTCACTTGTCTGTCTTAATAGAGAGTTCTAAAGCATCTACACGGCCTTGTGGGTGATGAATTATTTTCCGCCTTACAGCCCGTTTCCCACAGACGGAATGTTGTAGTGTTCTGACGAACTATATTCTTTGGTTGTACCAACCCCATCCTTTGTAATTAGACCCCGCCTTGCCACTTACACAAGAATGAATCATCCTAATTCCATTCGTATTCTATTCACAAAAATTAGACAGCTTCTTCCCAAAGACTACTGCTTTATGGAACCAAGATCCAGGAGGATGTTTTCCCGATTCCTGCAATATTGACCTCTTCAAGCCATAAGTGTTATCTTTGCAACATGAACGAAACAAAAAGACATTCACAGAAGTAGCGAAGTAAATAGTCAAGTTTCCAGAAAAAATATTTCGTTAGAAACAAAGAAAAGAGTTATGAATTCGTATGTGATATGAATCGTCTAGTACGGCAGTAAACGTTGAGCAATCTCCCTCGAAACGAAAAATGGAGGAAACAGAAATGTGGTTCTACTAAAGGATACTGAGAATTCTATGGAAGGAACAAGTCAGTAACAAGAATGTCTTCAAGAAAATAGTAACAAAATGACGCTTAGAATCAGGAAGAGACAGCTGAAATTCCTTGGACACATAATGGAGGAGGGCTTTGAAAAGCTGATCCTCACAGGGTATATTGAAAGGATGAAAAATAGAAGTCAGCGAACCACCAACCTGACGACCTTGTGTGAATGGATGGCAGAAGTAGGGAGTCGCCTTAGCAAAGGGGAAAACCTGCTAAGAACCACAAGGTTTTGGAGAGATATGATCGCCTATGTGTTTAACAGACGCGGTACGTATTACTAGTAGTAGAAGATGAAAGAGACCCTGGTTAATCGAAGTAAGTGCTGCATAATTTGTTGCGTTAATGAAATAGCTTACAGATTGTGACGCGTGACTACAAATCTAACGACAATCCCTGTTTAAAGCAGACCAACGCGACGGTCTTAAACGTCATGGTTACGCACGCACGCACGCACGCACGCACGCACGCACGCACTTGTAGACGTTATTTGATTGTGCAACAGACGATTGAAACGTGTTTATTGTAGCCGAACTTGTTGCTTGCTCGGCGACTACTGTTGTGGCAATTTGAGGCACAGTATCAATTAAAGCAGAAGAAATTTCTCACACGCAGAAAAAGGGTCCATGCATGTAAAATCAATCTATGTTTTCAGTCTCTTTTGAAATATAAATATTCCTTTCAAAAGTCATGCTTGATTAACCGATCAAAATAAGGGTGAATTTTAGCCTTTTCCTGTAGTGGCATTTTCAAAATAACCTGAAGGTGCTATCAACAGACATGGAAGTATTAAAACCAACTTAAATTCTTATTTCTTTCACTGTTATAGTACGGAAGAAAAAAAATGAAAGAAAACGAAAATAAAATAAATGACTATGTAAACGCTGACATATTTCTGATAGGCACCGTTATACAACCTCCAATAATATCAGCGGGTATCGTCTGCTATTCAAATATCCTCATCAGATATCGTCTGCTATTCAAATATCCTCATCAGATATCGTCTGCTATTCAAATATCCTCATTGGATGCACGATTAAAACCTCAAATAATATTATCTGGTATAATCTGCTTTTTTTTTAACACGATTACAGCCACAAATTATGCAATTTAAGATTTTTCTCTAGACTATATGATAAGAAATTCAAATAATATCGGATACATCATATTAAATTACATAATAATGGCATCGGATTGAAAGATACCATTGAAAATGCACAGATAATCTACAGGCAAGTCGGAACACGACGGATTTCCTTCTGTTGTATCAGCAAGTTTTCAATTTAAAAAAAACTACCATAATTGAAGATATTAAAGAACACAAAGCGGTGATATAGTAGGCGTCCGTAAAAGCTCTTTAGCAGGTATTCTTTTTAAACTGGAGACTTTAAATACTGTTCTGAAATCGGTTACGTGTGTGGTCGTTTTCTGTGTTGATGGAAAAACGGCGGTTGATGAGCTACATATGCGAAATGCAGTCCCTTTGTTATTTGCGCAGGACATTATCAGCAGCGAAGATGCTGCTTGAGGAAATTGGAGATGTTTAGGTGGAAGGCAGTATACCTCATAAATGGCTTACAAATTTCAAGAAACGTGAAACTGACTTTGCGGACAAAGCACACTAGAGAAAACCAATAGAATTTAAAATTGATAACTTGCAAGTTGTTTCGGATGATACTGCCAGGGAATCAACTGGGCAACTGGCTGAAAACAACTCGAAAGTTTCTGATGAAGGCCGGACGGTACAACGGCCGAAATGTATTACAAAGGACGGGGTAAATAATGTTAACTCCTCATCCCAGAAATTTAGACAGAAAGAAGAGGAAAATATTTAAAAATGTATTGATTCGTTTTATATGGTTTATCTCTTTGCATGTTATTTAAAGTCTGAAAATATTTTTAGATGGTAAGAATATGTTTTGAGTTAATGATTTAGTGATACAAGTCGTCTAATTAACCCATATCTGGGGGAGTAGATGTGGATTCATATCTTTTTCCAAAGGTATTTGCGCCTAGGTGAATATAACGAGCTCAGCTGGAATTGGAACTCGGCTCTCCGATTAACAATTCCGAGCCATTTTCATGATACCACACGCACATCCAAGCTTATAGCAGCTGGTATTTCCAAGAACTCGTCGATCTAGATCAGTGGTTTTCAACCTTTTTGCTGGAGCGGAACCAAAAGGAAACATCCCAGTGGCTCGAGGAACCCCTGCAATTCAAAATTACTGTCAATCATAGTACTTGTGTAACTACTTGCGGACCCCCTGTGCTTTACTGCCTGAACGCTAGGGTTCCGTGGAACCCTGGTTGAAAACCACTGATATAGATACTGACCAGGCTCGACCTAGATTAACTTGGGTGGTCGTATGGGAACCGGTGTATCAATGTGATTTGTATGCTTAATAAAGTAGTTATCGAATACATTAAAAAAAAAGAAAAAAGGGAAGAACAAAATGGAAACCTTTGCACATACCTCATAATTGTCCCATTTGGCTCTCCAATGAAATCCCTTGCAACTATTCAACACAAAAGTGATGAGTCTATTTTCAGTAATCTCAAGCAAAGCATTTTGAAATTGCCAGGCATAATATACTAAATGTCAGAAAGAGGTTAAAATGGCTTACGTCTTTCTCTCGTTGCCAATCCCAGTTTGTTATCAGTACAGCAAGCAAATGGTACGGAGCTGACCTCGGTTACAAGTTAATCATTAAATAGTAGAGATAATAAATTAGGCGTGTACATTTACGTCCCCGTCTCTTAATTATTTGCAATCCCATACAATAAAATATAAAGAAATGTTATTGATTCTGAACGGCCATTCACATAATTTCCCACCACCATAATCTTCTTCCCTTACGCCTTTTCCATAAATACTTTCATGTTAATTGTCCTGATGAGCTTTCCTCAATGGTACCTGGATTTTATGGGAATTTAAGCGTACTAGCGAAAAGGTCTTATTCTGGAGGCCATGGTTGGAGCTAATGGTGATTTTATTGAATAAATTTACTCTATAGTATTTGAAGTTATTTTTGTGTAATTTTAGTAAATATATCTGTTAAAATGACATGCTAGTATTATTTTCGTTTTTGCGTCATTTAGACGACAATTTATCTATCGTACTATTAAGGGTACGATAGATAAATTGTCGTCAAGCGTTTGACCTATGCAACACATGTCCTGCATGTGTTTGCAAGAACAATGGATATAAGAATGCGAAGTGATGTATGGCTTCAATTACAACATATTCATTCAAATCAATACAAACGTCACACGTATTTCATGAGAGCGACCTATTTGTTTTATTATGCTTGACTTTTGTTAGTGTTTCTATCTCAATGTGAGGGATTGGTTATGTTGAACTTGCTTTTATTAACAAATGGATTTAGTGATGATAAATCGTTTCATGGCAAACAATGCTATGCCAAGAAAAGAAACTCTAACTTAGACGTTGTAAATGCACCAAAACCTTAAACAGTTTTCTCTCCAGAAGATTTTACTCATAACCCCATTACTTCTGTAGTGCAGTGACGCAGTATTAGTACCGTCGGCTTTTCCCCATGTCCCATTTACAATATTATAGATATAGCATGTAGTTCTTATCTTTCAATTTTTTTTTTAGTTTGTTTCTAGTTTTAAGAGGATAGGCATAAATTAAAATAGATCTTACGACAAACAAAAAAAAAAGAATGTATTTTGTGAAATCAACAGATACTAATTGCCACTTTTGTGATGCCAACGAATACTCGTTGTCACTTTCGTAATGCATGTTGTAGTAGAGACTTTGTAATCGCAGATACAACTATAGTAACACCGTTGAACAATGCTGTTGTCAAACGCCATCGAGTAGCACTCGCACTAATAGAACTTGATCGATAATACTCGCTCGAACAGTAATCCACATAATGATCCGAATAGAGAAATAACATCGTAAATAGACTAGAGAATAACGGTCCCTATATTAATAGAGGATAGAGTAGAAATAGAGATCTGTATATTACAGAGGATAGACTAGAAATGCAGGTCAATCAGACACCAAGCTACTTTCTACTTATGCCTCTTTACCCATGATCAGGTGATCCACTTAATTCAATAGTAGGGTAGCCTTTGTTTGTTCTCTGGCGATTTATGTTCAAACTCAAGTGACGGCAACGATACTTTATTCCTATATAACAAAGTACAATATTGAATAATGAAATTATGTTTAGGATAATCAAATCCGCCGACAATATTTTATTCTGTTCGCATTACGATCTTTTAAAACATTTTATAACCACTGTGACTCCTTTTAAACTTTTTTCTTTTACGTTCCAAGCAAGAAGGCGCTTACTATCGTCTTTGCATTCATTTTTCCTACAATTATTACAGAAAATTTTTACTTTCCGGCCACATGCTGAAAATTGACACAAATTGGAACTCTGTAGTTAGCTGGAATTATTCAGAAAGCTACTGGACTAATCACGAACATTTGACTTGCCAAAATCTTTACTTGACGGTCATGTGTTTGTAATTCACACAAATATTATGAGTAATACCAGATTTAGTTGTAGAAGAGGCATTTCGAAAGCTACTTGCTTAATAATAAATATCTGACTTGGTACAAATATATTTATATATTAAGAAAAAGTTTCTTGAAGCAAAGAAATACAGAGTCGATAATACAATCCTGAAATGAACATATTTATTATAATTTCTGTTACATACTTTATTGTTATTTATTGCATGCGATAATAACAGTTCCTGTAAAGAAAAAAACTGTGCTTGAGACGACTACATTTAATATGAATATGGAGTTGTATAGACTAACCCTAGACACAACTACATTTTTTTTTAATCAATTCACCCCGAGCAAGCCAGGGATTCTACTAATACACAGGAGGTTAGGAGTGAAAGTGAGAAAAAACAAAACAAAACAAAAATGCTGAATATAGGGAGGATTAAGGAAAGGACAAAAGATGAATGGAATTCAAGGAGAAAGATGACAATTGACATTGGATTTAAATTTGAGAGTCTAGTTATCAGGACGCAAATGAATGGAAAGGTGTTCCACAAGCGGGAAGTGCGAAAAAAGAAAAACAGTTGGCCTTGAAGTGGCAGTTGCATTTAGCTACTTCAACAGAAAAGGTTGGGATCTACATACCAATCTCATAACACGCTTAAATTTAAGTCGCCAGGGAACCATATATAAATGGTGTTTCAATAACTTGGAGCGATTTTAAATGTGAATTAAATTTAAGCGTCTAAGGATTTTTCTCTTTTTCTTTCAGATTTAACAACGTAAGTCTTTGGTAATTTCAAACATGGAAAGATGAACAATCAAACAACGTGTTAAAGTTATCAAAGCCTATTACGAAAATGGACGTTCAAACAGAAATGCATTTCGCGCATTTCACGATTTATTTGGTCGACATCATCGACCACCGAGAGTTCAATTGAAAATAATATAACGTTTATGTGGAGAGGGTTCAATTCCTGCGCACGATGACAAATAGAGGCGTCCAGATTTTTGGCCACATTCTCGTGCATTGCAACAATGTTTTCAGCTGAACGGCGTAAACGAGCACGCAATGGTGTTTTCACGTCTGCCACCGAACCAGTTTGTTTGAATTTACGAACCATTTTTCAAATTGCACTCATAAAACTTGAACTCATTGTTTGATTGTTAATCTTTCCATGCTTGAAATTGCCAAAGACTTGAGTTGTTAAATCTGAAAGAAAAAGAGAAAAATCCTTAGACGCTTAAACTTAATTCATATTTAAAATCAGTCCAAGTTATAGGAACATCCTTTATGTCTCCCATTTCAGGATCCAGCGAAAACGTGAAATATAGGACAACTGATGGAGGATATTTGCGGCAGAGACGCGGGTCAGCTGACGGGCATAATAGGTTGAAACACCACTTCTCGTCTGATCACCTAAGGTACGCAACGTTGAACTTGGTCAATACTCAAATGGGTGACCGCCTAGGGGCTATAAGATACTAGACAGGCCTAGCAAAATCGGTACATAGATACAATATCACTAGCTATTCTAAAGGAAGACTGAAATGTGGAGGTACAACTGACACATCCCAAGACCTACCTGTAGATGGATGTGTGAATCAGCCAAGCCAAGTTTCGAGTCCAGGAATACCACTATTAGACTTCACAGCGCGAGCACTTTGCTGTCGTATCTGAACGGATCCTGCCCAGTATGTCATTATCCAGTCTTGAGAGAATTCAAAAGCGACTACACGACATTTAGAGTGATTAATTATTTTCCATCCTACGAGCCAACAGATGAAACGGTAGTGGACACTCGCTACTCTATCGCTATTTCTATGGCAAATGTTCAGACGTGCTACATTCTTTAGTACCACCACTCTAGATTTTGACAGCTAGGTCACACGTCATCCCAGGTACACAGTAACACCTCATTCTCATTCCTTCAGTAAGGAGAGAGGGGTCACTCAGATAGTTGAACTGTCAATTTGCGGAACGGACTCCCAATAAGATGCTTGCCCAATCACTACAAGCTTAACCTCATCAAGGTCAATCGTTATCCATCCTTCATATTGTCAAAATTAACACTCCTCAATTTACGCTTTTACAACCACTTTATTCACTAACCCTCTACCTTGATTGGACTTTAGGCCTTGTATTTGGTAAGCAATAATATAAATGAAAACAACCGGGACCAATTCAGATTCCCTTGAGTGGCTGCCAACTAACCGTAAAAAGAACTGAAAATCTGATGAGTATGAAAGGTGTGTGCGTGTGTGTGATTCTCTAAATAATCATTTCACTCCAAACATGACAAAGCTCCTAGGACGCAAGGGGTTACTGAATTAGTGGATATGAGGAAAACTACTATTAAGGAGAGAAGGACAATAAGAGGGCAAGTATTACGAAGACAGAGGATAACGATCGAGATTGCATTTAAATTTTTGAAGATCAAAATTCATTGGGAAGCAAGAAGCCGGAAGATATTTCCACAAATAGAAATGCGACAGAAGAAACTTTTAGCATATCCATCTCAACTGTAAAATGATGAGACTTTGGCACCGATCTAGTACTGCGCTTAAATTCATAAAATCTATGTACCATAGCGGTAAGTTCATTATATATATATATATATATATATATATATATATATGATAGATAGATAGTAATAGTAATCCTATAGGATTAAACTAAACTCGTTCGGAAAACCTTCGGTGTCTTGATTTGAAAATATTCAAACCAATACCAAAGGGAAAAAAACTATAAAAAAAAAGCCAATAACATGTACGTTAGCCGAAAATAATCGTCCAGCATGCAAGTTCAAAGCCCCCACCCCCAAAAAACCCCGATACGAGTATCCAAAACAAGTAAATAAAGTGCTCAATAGAATGAGTAGAGCAGACCTAGTTAAACCTAGAGAGCCAGACCAACCTACCAAGGTTTCACTAAAGCCAGCCTGCCTGACGATCCGCTTAGGTGAAACCTTGGTAGGTTTGTCTGGATCTCTAGGTTTAACTATATATTTTTCAATGGTCAATATTACTTTCGTTTGTACCATAATACGGTAGTAGCGTTAGTCAGCGTTATTTGTTACCTCCCTTTTGTATTTCTACTACAGCATAAAGTTAGTTTACGAACTAGTAACAAACTCTTACCAAACAATATTGGCATGCTTTTGAATATTTACGATTTTACGTGTGGAAATAAGTGAAGACCCCCACCACCAAAAAAAAAAAAAAAAAAGATTGGGAAACTGACACATAATAGCTTAATCAACATACACTTAGATGTGCTGAGAAGATATCACACTGACAATCTTCTAAAAACATCTGACCCGACAGTATTTGTTTGTTTGGTCGAGAACTTTTCAGCACACCTCTCATCCTCTAAATAATTTATACAATTGCTTATCACAATTCACTATTTTCGGTAATTCTTATTAGATATTTCTAATTATTTTATTCCTTAAATTGATCGCTTTTAATGTTAATTTCTTAATGAGTTCCGCTAATTGTTTTCAACAGTTTTAATAAGAAACCTTCTTCAATGATAACGCAATTCCATAATAGAGTTAATCATTGCTTTTTTTTTTCTCAAAGAGATTCCACGCGGATAATTCTAACATATTTCTGTCCATCATTAATGGTTCTACAAATAAATAATCGTTTTCTATATGCACACACAACTTTTCAGAATTGTTTGGTTTGTTTTCCTGAAACGGAATGAGAAATCTTTACAAAGGTGGATTGAATAAAGGGTTATTTCGTTATCCCACGAAGACAACTACAGATAATATTAATGATGTTCCATAATTGAGCTATAAAATCATTCACTGGGTTCAAAAACTAAAAGTGTCCTCTTGGCTTTTTCGTGCGTTCACACTGAGAAGGTTATAAATGCCAAAACGAAGTGAATCTAAGATTAGCATCGTGGGCCGATAAGAAAACCATATCATAATGGTGGACTTAGTAGAGAAAAATATAAATCATAAAAGATACTTAATATTTACGCAAAAATGAAATGGGTCGAGATTTTTTTTTTTTTTTTAATATATTAATTCTTTTTGTCGCTCGGAAAACATTGAACACTTTTTGTTCAAAATTTTTCCCCAGAAACCAGAGAAGTGGACAGAACCAAAGAATGTTTTAAAAGAGCGATTCTTGGTCTTCACCTCAGTCTGCATATTATATATAGACTACAGGTATAAAGTTTGGGGATAAAAATGCATTCCTCGAAAAATAAAAAATAAAAATAACATTAACAGAAGTTATTTTTGTATTTTTTTTTTTTTAAGTAAAAAGATTAAAATTTCGGTAACTGCATTAACTATTTGCTTTTATTTCGACAAAAATAAGCACATAAATATAAAAAAATAATTATCATACAAGAGAATTATATTTTGTTTTGGGTAAGAAAGCTACCAGAAGATGAATCCAGATTTTAAACATTATGATAGTAAGAGGAGTCCGGAAAAATTTTTTAAAAATATAAGAAAATACACTATAGTTACTGAAATGTTACCTTTTATTGTAAAAGCTCCAAATATTTTGCCTGTAGTTTATATATATATATATATATATATATATATATATATATATAGTTTGTGTGTACATGTAAGTGTGTGTGTGTGTGTGTGTATATATATATATATATATATATATATATATATGTGTGTATAGTTTGTGTGTGTGTGTGTGTATATATATATATATATTGGGTGTATCAAAAATACTTTTACAGACCTAGGCGGCGGTTTCCTCGCACGAAAACATGGACAAAAACCCCTATAAACATACATCTGCAAATCTTTTTTTGAGTTAAGTTTTAAGTTTACGGCAGAGGCTGTTAAATGTATAATCGGTCTTCCGCGGCCCATAGTGGGTGCCGCCACCGATCTTGTCTCAGCAATGCGTTGATAAACAGCAGCAAAGGTTGGATGACATGGCTGCCTTCAGTCTGGAAACGCAACCTGATACAGCCGTGCAGCCCGTGTATGTGCGCATGAGTAGCAAATTTAGTTCCATGAGGCCCTAAATAACGAAACGCGTCCCAAATAAACTTTTTTTCACTTTGTCATAAAATTTCACCAATTTTGTTCTTGCTTTATAAGAATATATATTGATATGTCTCATATATATATATTAGTTGCTAGGTTGTACGCTGAAAAACTTGCTCGGCTGGGCATGTCTACGAAGATGACGTTTTTAAGTCTTGAGAAAAAATTATGCAGATGTGAACAGATGGTACACGTCAAATTATATACCTGACTGTTGTTATGGTTAACACTTGCTGGTTGGTTGCTGGTAGCATGATGTATTTTCATGTGACGTTTTAGACCACCTGAGATTTGAGAGTCTCAGCAAATTTCGGGCAGCGGTAATCAGAAAACTTCACCAAAATGTCATAGGGTATAAAGTAGATGTTTAATGGAAGTGAAGCTTAAAAAAAAAAAAAAAAAATGCGCCTATGCATATCGAATGGTTTAAGGTGTGTAACGCTTGTGCTACAATTTATAGCTCTTAGTAGTTATTCAGGAGTGAAACAAACGCGAAGACGCCCAGTCACTATATTCTTTCACGTATTGTGTGTGCATGTATTCAGATATTTTGAGTATTTTTATTTATTTATTTATTTACAAAAAAGAATCCACTGTACCTAGTTCTAATTAACAAAAAAGGTGGGAATGGAAACTTTTACGCAATGAAGTTTTCTCGTTCACTTAAATGTTAAGGATGTTAAACAGCGCACGCGCGTACCGAATATTAAAAGAACTTCCGCCGGCACCCTTTCAGCAAGCAATGCTCTATGCGATGACGTATGCAAGAAATTACTTCGAAGCAGACGGTGGGGACGAGCTGTTAAATGGTGTAGTATTATGTTTGTCTAGGAGTGTGCGCGTGTGTGTTTCGATGAAGTTTGTAATAGATATTCATATGCGGTAGAAAAATGACGGGCTGCAAAAGATTCCCGGCTGATGTCTTTAACATTTAGTGAAAGAAGTGTACCCTCGACAACTACCATGGCAACGAATGATTAAAAAAAAAAAAAAAAAAAAAAAAAGTTGTCGCTTTTCTACGTTGCCCGAATGACTCATTCATTTAAAGGATTTCATCTAATCAGATTAAGGAGGGATTAACTTGTCTCAGCTCTATTGGCTTTTGAAGAGTTTTTCAGAATGATACGTCAAGTTCCACAGCAGTTACTCGTTTCAGGGTCTGAGATATTTTTTTTTTCTTTCTGGCATTTAACCACGTGCATTTTTTTCATTACGCTTAAAAAAAAATAAATTCTGCGCCGGTGTTGTGCAAAAATTCGATACTATTGGTCTTGAAATGTTGTCTAGACGACAATCACTTTTCCCACCGCCGGAAAGTTACTTCTATAAATCTTTCCTATAAATACTTTCATAGCAATTATTCACTATGGTACTTAGAACCTATAAATTTAACCGCAGTATTGGGCTGGCAACATGGTATCATCTATTAGGTTGGTGCAAAAATAATGACGTAATAATGTCGTTTTTTGACGTATTTTTTAACGTCACAAAACGACATTATTACGTCATTATTGTTGCACCAACCTAATAATTGGCTAGATGTAACCCCAAGTTATATGCTAACAGTTTATTTTCTCGCCTGTGGAACTCTTTTCGGCTACATACTTTCAGACCAACTTTGATCTTCAAGAATTTAAATGCAATATCAATCGTTATCTTCCGTTTTTGTAATTACTCTTCTGTTGTTCCCGTTTTTTAGTAATGTTTCTGTTTTCTATTTCGTCTACACGCAGTAACCCTTTGTGTCTTAAGGGCCTTACTCTCTTGCTTGGGGTGAATTTGATTTACTAAAAAAAATGTGAAGTAGTTCGTTTACAGTTAGAAAGATTATTTTCTTCTTTTACACAAAGCGTGACGGCTCACTCACACACAATATATATATATATATATATATATATATATATATGAGAAAGTAATAGATTTTTATTAATACCACATATTTTTATCCCTTTAAAAGTTACTTTTAGTGTATACACGTATTTGAGTAGACGATCCGTTTATTAATTAAACAGTATATTTATTTTCGTCTACTGTCCTGAATGTTTGGGAAGCTTATTAAAGAAAGATATGCGCTTTCCGGCAAGATTCGAACCTACGTCCCGCTCCGGCAGAGATCTATGACAATAGAAGTTTCGCTTTAAGGCAATAACTTGGCCTTGGTAATCGGCTTATTTTTCTGTAGCTCAGTCGGTTAGGACGTGTCGAATGTAACGACAGCTCCCTCTGCATGAAAGCGTCTGTCATCACTTTGGTGTTTATCTCTGTCCTCTTTTATATTTGTAAACACTGTCTCCTACATTGAGCAGTTTTACCCATA
The DNA here is from genome assembly GCA_963932145.1 of Acanthosepion lycidas. Classification (NCBI taxonomy): domain Eukaryota; kingdom Metazoa; phylum Mollusca; class Cephalopoda; order Sepiida; family Sepiidae; genus Acanthosepion; species Acanthosepion lycidas. Next base: position 44,389,628 of record OZ010602.1, read on the forward strand.
AATATGATATACATCTTAGAAGTATACGTAAATTATATTTTTATCATATATCTCTATATCTATATATATATATATATGTGTCTATATATATATATCTATATATATATATGTATCTATCTATATCTATATATATATGTATCTATCTATATCTATATATATATGTATCTATATGTATATATATATATATATATATATATATATGTATGTATCTATCTATATCTATATGTATCTATATGTATCTATATATATATATATATATATATATATATATATATATGTATGTATCTATCTATATCTATATATATATGTATCTATATGTATATATATATATATATATAGATATATATATAATCTCAAGAATTAAAATTTATACAAAATCTGAAAATAAAATAAAAAGAAACATTGAAACAAGACTGAAAAACATTTTCATTTATTTTAATACGATTGAATCTTTCCTATCCAGTGATGTGTTTGTCTCTTAGAAATCTGTGTGGTTATATATATATATATATATATATATATATATATATATATATATATGAGAATCCGTAATTTAAAACCATTAATACCCACTGTGACATTTTTGTACTGTGAGTATTAAGGTGTCATAAGTAGGAACCTATAGCCAATACCAGTTTTTCATTTAAAATTGATACCAGATCTTTATTTAAATGTTTTTGTAGTTAATACCGGATTTTACAGATTAGCATTAACACGTAATATCACAATTGCATCCCCTTTTTTTATTATAAGAACTTAAAATGAATGAGAATAGCCATCTACGAAACAGAACTAATCTGTCATCTGTCCATCATACCAAGATGATATTAGAAAACATTTAATGCATGCTATCTTAAGCTTAAATGCATGAAAACCGCTTCTTACAATGACAGCTTAATAAGATTCCACAATGCCGAGAAAAAGACCGATTATTCCAGTTTCAAATCCGCAAGACCAACTTCTTAAAATAACATTGATTATAGCAGAATATCAAAAACTTGTGCATCTATTTCCTTTTATCTACTTTCCATTTTTATTTTTGACATTTCAAACTATGAAATATCTGTCAGTTTGTCCTCAAGACCGAAACGAAAAATCAATAAAATCAACTCAAATTAAACAATTCGTATTATTTGGAATCAATTATCTTAAAAGCATTTAAAATAACATAACGTGCAGGTCAGGATTGTATTTGATGACAAGGTTTATTTCATAATAATAATAATTTTTTATCGATTATTATCAGTGAACTTGACCTTATCTCAAAATATTTACCTGAACGTCTCGGTCAATATGGTTTGATAAAGTGACAGGAAACAGATGTGTTTAAGTTAATGACGGCGTGCAAGAACAATACTGTTGGACTTCTAACTTATTTTTGCGTAATATGATAGACTTCATTTTGAGACTAGCATGTGTATCTTTGTTATGTTCAACATTTCGGTCATTTCCTACCCACTGGTTTTATTCAGGTGTCTGCGTACGTACACGTAAAACGTTTAAGCTCTACTAGCAGTTAGGAGCTCTATCTTGACGACTTGTTGTATTGACAGGTCACATTCTGGTTTAATGGAGAAAAAAAAAAAGAAAAAAAAAAAGACAGGTAACACGTCATCGTTTAAAGCGGAATGAGAACTGTCGACCCACGGGGATTGAATAAAGGGTTATTTCGTAATTCTAATAAGAGTAAGAAGGCACCAGAAGGAGGAGGGGAGGCATAGTGGATTCCGAACCGACATTTTGTATTTAACATTTTTGTATATTCTATATTTAGTCTCAAAGAAATTCTTCAGATTACCTTTGATTTAACTCCTATTTATCAAGTTATGGTTATTTAAATTTGGTCAAAACTCCTACATGTCTAATGATTTATTTTCAGATGAGTAATTTTACTTAGTCGTTGTTCCTGTATCATTTTGAGAGGATTTTTGAAGCAATGTGTGTACATATATGTAACGTTTCAGGAACTTTATAGTAGAAGTTCATATGCGGTAGGATTTATTGACTGATATTTTTTTAGATTTTAAGAAAGAATTATAAATAATAATGATTTACTGATACAAATCCTACTAATTAACCCATAGCTGGAGGGAAACGGAGTGGATTCAGACCTTTACCAAAAGTACTCGTGCGTAAGTGAATTCAACGAAATGGAACTAAGTTCTTCAACTTCCAATACCAAGCCGTTATCGATTTGTTATATAGGAATAAAGTATCGCTGCCGACACTTCAGTTTGAACATAGATCGCCAGTGAATAAACACAGGCGATCGCATATATGTAGGGAGTAGCTGATGACTCACGATTGTTATTTCTACTCTATTCTCTATTATTATACGGACCACTATTCTCTACTCTGTTCACTAGACAATTTCTTTATTCAGGTCACTATACGTGTTACTCAATAATACTCGCTCGAATAGTAAGTATTATTCGTGCGAGTGTTATTCGAAGGCGTCTGACACGAGTTTTGTTCGACGGCGTATTATAGTTGTATCTATAATTACAAAGTCTCTATTACAACGAGCATTACAAAAGTGACAACGAGAATTCGTTGACATCACAAAAGTGTCAAACGAGTGTTCGTTGACATCACAAAAAACTATTAAACAACCCAAGCTTATACTGCCTGGTATTTCCAAGCGGTCTCCCATCTAGGTACCGACCAGTCTATATTGTTTAATTTTGGTGATCGGACGAGAACAGGTGTTTCAACGTGATATGGTAGTAAGCACATATGCGGTAAACAAACTGATGAGCTTAAATCATTCCCAGGTGAAGTCACCGTCGTTTCTATCGAAGCCTCGGTCAATATGTAAGTTCGAAACAGTTACGTGAAAAAAATCCCGTAGCAATAGATTAGGTATTGAATACATGGTATCGGAGATGGAATTCTACTTTTCTGGAACTGAACCTCAACATTTGAAAACTCCAGATTTCGAAACCAATGTATCAAAATATCAATGAGTACATGGAGCCGTAAATAATTACCATTTCAAGGGACTAACTATAATAACGAATATAACGTCCTAACAGTACCTTAAATATATCGTCACGGATAGCAACAAATAGGTTACATAAGACAAAGTTCAGCGGATTGACAGAGTTTCTGCCTACAACAGACTCCAAATGCTGAGCTCCTTTGAAGAAAGTTAATATTGTGCGTATGGTGGGATCAGAGATTTGTTTTAAAAATGCAATAAAACCCAACATGCACATTTATACATCCATCAGCTGCAACGTGTCCATAGACGTTTTGTTGTAAAGTGTTCTGCATTCGTCAATCGGAAAAAGATGTTGTCCTCCACCATGACCGTGAAAGTCGGAATAAAAACAAAAAACAAAACAAAAAACAAACGAATACCTTAATGGCCGAGATAAATATTTGAAACGAGAAAACATGGTCGTTCCAATCGATTATCCGAACCTGTGGACATTATATATCCAAGAACCACCAAAATATGTCGCTATCAAGAAAAGTTGGCCGTCAAAAAAATCATCCAAGAAAAATTCTGTGGAGACGAATGAGGATGGCACACCGGAGTCTGTTCCGCAAAGTGGCGGTTCTCGGAGAAAAAAACAAACAAACAAAAAACCCCTGTCTTAATGGATTTTTCTTAGTCTACCGCGCGTTGATGATATGCTCTCCTTTCAGATTTGACTCCCACCCCCCCAAAAAAGAAGAACATTTATAACATTTACGGTGACAATAAATGTCCTGAGAATGTCATTGAACGCAAAATTAAAAGCTCCAAGGCTCCAGTAGTTCATGGTCCTGCCCTGTGTCCCATATATTTGGAATTACCTTGGCTGGGTAGGAAAATTCGAATGCTAGCCGACAGAGTATCGGCTTGCGTCACATCAGGCTTTTCGGCGGTCAAGTTACGAGTTGCCTCCGGGACCAATCCGATTTATCCCTCGTTTTTCAAAGATGGTTCGTCCTATCCTCAAAGTATTTGTATTGTCTATAAATTTAAATGTCTGTTCGAAACTGACTATATAGGGCCAACCAAGTGACGACTCGAGACCGGGATTGGTCAATACGTTTCTGTGAATATAAGACAGAGTACTTATCATGGTTGTATACGTGATACTCGGTCTGTGCATGACTCCGCTATCTCCAGGACTTGCCGGATAATGCAGATCGTGCAGCAGAATGCAGGAACGATTCGTTCTCACTTTTGCGCAGAGCTCGGTCTGCTCAGCATTTGCGTTTATTAGATGCGGGTTATATTAAGTTATATCAACTGTCTCTTTGCAGACAGAAAGAGCGTTTTGTTCACGCTCTCGCCCTTTGAGAAGGTATGTCAATAAAATTCTTCCGTTTTATACTTACTTGGTACAATTTACTTTTCCCTTTTTCTCGCACCCTCCTTTTTTCGTTCTCTCTTTGTTTCGATTAAAAAAAGTTTTAATAAATTTGGGCTTTCGTCGTGGATCCTTTTACACCTCCTCCTATTATTATTATTATTTCGCAGTGCGAATTGTCTCTTTTTTTGTCAATCAACTTTACCAACGTATTCTTCTGATGTTTTGGTCGAAAGAGGTAGGACTGCCTTCCCGCATTTTTACATTTGTGGCATCAAATTTCTATTTAAATTTTCTTTTTACTTATTGAACACCGGGAGAATGAGGATGATTTGAAAACATGGAAGTAGCATGGCGTGTAGTCACTGTAAAGGCATATATTTATTGGTAGAACTAAAGGCTGTTAATCTAAACATTTACCATGAGAAATAGTGATAGAGTGACGGTAGCTTTGCAATGTTGCGTTCGTGAGAAAGAGGCTAGCGAGTGGAAAATAAATCAACCCCCGACAAAGTGAAGTAAACGCCCTTGAACAGTGTCAAGTTTAGAAAGTGATGATTGTGTAGCTCTCTCCCAGATAGACTAAAATGGAGTGTAACTCGACTATTGTAAAGAGCAGAAGGAGCTTGCTAGAGCTTCGAGCAATAGATTGCGCTATTTAACAATATGTCGGAATATCCAAGATTATCTTTCGATGTTCAGAAATATTTTGCTGACTGAACTCTGTGGTGTAATGCGCCCGGTGAGATAATCAGCAAATTTGCAGAGGAAATACGAGCATTATTTACATTATTTATAGTTGCATATTAATGTCCTTATCTTCGTTGATACGATCACGTCATTTAAGCTGTTGTGACCTCAAGAATGCTTGAAATCTCTGGAAGTTCGTGTAACCCTCAGAAAATTACGAACCCTTTATTCAATTTATCATGAAGCCAGTTCTCATTCTATGTCAGACGAAATCCCGTTTCGGTTAACTGTTCGGTAACTGCTGAACAGCATCTTAAAGATAAATTAACATTGTGCCAACACAACAATCGCCTAAAGAATTAAAACGTTAATTTTTGAAATAATAATGTGTTTAATTTTTTCTGTGTAGTTAGGATATATTCAGACACTGGAAACAGAACAAGCAATGACTGAACAATTATGGCTTTTCTTCATATTACAAGACCCGGGAATCAATCGCGGTGGAGGATAACGTAAGGAATCATTTTGTGCAGATAGAAGTGGAAGATAACGGTTAATCCTGGCCTTGAAGAGGTTAACATTGTAGTAATCGGGGAAACATCCTCTTGGGAGTCAGTTCTACAGATCAGTGGTTCGTGGAAAGAAGCTGTTCGAGTGGAACTTGCTTCTCGCCGATGAAAAAACGGAGGATATGTGGATGGTTTGCTACTATGTAAGTGGTATGGCGGGTCCCTAGCCGTGAAGGTTTAAATTGACGGGAAAAAAGGTATGTTGTTCGCCAGAGAACTTTCTGCGGAAGTAGCGATAGAGAAATGTGAAGCTTGCCACTTCCCACCTGTAGGAGAGAGGTCGGACAGTGGAGAATAATTTGTCGCCCATAAGGGCTCGGAAACACATTTGAACTCAAAGCTGGAGAGTAAGGTCTGGGCAGCTTCCGCCCAAATATGACCAATGTACTCTATTTTGGTCCTGATTTGGTTTTCGTAAAGGTAGAGGACACGAGGAAGAGGAAACAGGTAATTACTAGAGCGGTACAGAAAGCCGACCATTTTACCTGCATCCCCAGAGTTGGACAGAGAAATGAGAACCATGTACTCCTGTAGATTAAATGTGTTCGGTTAACGACTTTACAAAGATCTTCATTGTCGATTGAGACGAAGTCTGTTGGAAGGTCGGTTAGCACAAGAATTTAAAAAAAAAAAAAAAAAAAAAATGAGGATTTTGTGAAGGTTACGCGGATCGATAGGAACCTGATAAATACAGCAGGGCACATTGGTCGAAACGTTGTGATAATGATGATATAGCTGAGGACCATAGCCCGAATGTAAATAATGATAATTCCTCATTACAGAAATTCAGGCAGAAATATGAGGATTTTATTGTCAAAAATACAGCCCAGATAGGATCAATCTTCTGAGTGAAGGCGTTTTGCCCCCTCTAGTATTCTCCTGAAGAAATATTGAAGAAAGCGCATTTGAACTCAACAGCAGTTCAACTCCAAAAAAAACAGTAGTATCGCGTCATCAGCGTCGGGATAATAATGATCAAAACATTTTACCTTTAAATATACGCTTAACAAGCATATAGAAAACAAAGAAACAGGCCAGAAGACATTAGCAACGAAAGCGCAATAAGAATAAAAGAAAATCGATAAGCGAAGAGACAGGTTTCTTGAAGAGGAAAGGAATCTATAGTAGTGGAAAAATATTATTGATCGTCCTGTCTTTTAGTCTTTCTCTCAAAGGGCTAATTATTCAGGTGGAGTTGTCTCCCTTTCATACAACAAAATGGACAATATTTCTGAAAAGAGAATGTAGCAGGACGCAGAGTGAGATGGGAGAGAGAAGAGATAAGGTATAAGAAAGAGGAGAGAGAGAGAGAGAGAGAAGTATAGGCCAGAAAAAAAAAGGACAACAGAAATTGATCATTGCTGAGTTTTCCTTGAAGGCGGGTGGCAAATAAATATATGATTTTAAAATATGTTCACTGAAAATTTTCGAGAAAGATCAATACGTTCTAAAGCTATGGAGTAAAATTCAAAGGATATGAAACGAAACATGATCAAAGCCTTAGAAAGCTTGCATCTGTTTAAATACAGTCGTTTCCATCCATTATCCGCGATTGATATGTTCAAGATGTACAATGGATGTATGAATCCATAGAGACGTATACACACTATTGACTTTGCAGTCGTCTTCGATATATGAAGGTCCAACAATTCAGTTCCGGCAACTGAACAGTCTGATAAACAGAAAATATAATTTAAGTATAAAGTTTAAGGCCTGTACAGAAATATCCACTCTTCTCAGTGTAGCAAGGGCTCTACGGCAAAAAAAAAAAAAAAAAAAAAAAAAAAAGCCAAAGCACCCTCCTCAGATATTTAAATTCAGTTGTCCTCTTAGACGGGGTGCCAACCAAGGCAAAAGAGATAATTTTGTCCATTTTTTTTTATAGATAAAGGGAGAAGAGATAGATTCCTAACTTTTGTAAGGGTATTTCCAGAAGTGGATGTAACGAACTCGACTATCAGATTTCTCATTCCAAGTATCTATCCATTGCAAAAAAAGAAAAAAAAAAGATGAAAAAGCGCAGGACGTAAGGTGTGGTAGAAGGCAAGCAGGAGAAATCAAGTGTATTGGAAAAGTATCGGTGGGGATTATATGAAATATACATACGTTCATTTTATCCCACTTCAAATGAACTCAAGAAATTTTAGTATGTATACAACGGAGAATAATTTCCGATCTCTGGTTCAAAATTTTTTCGGGGTCTGGAAATGTTATAGCTAATTTTTCTTGTTGACAAAGGTTGTAGATATTATGATTGTTGTAAGCTTTTGCTTTTTTAAAATTTTCCAATTTACAATCTGATCTTTCTCCTTGAAATTCCACACATGGTTGGCTAGTTTTTCATTTTAAGTGGGATAAAAAAAAAAAAAAAAAACATAACAAAATTTCATTTAATCCGCCACTCATACATTTCCAATACACTTGATTTCCCCTTGTTCCTCATCCTTCTCCTCCATCTCCTCCTTACGTCCTACCACACCTCATTTTGTGCGCATATTCATTGGCCGGTTTTATGTTGTATGCTCAAGAGTAAGAAATACTAAAAATTTATTCTTCGCTGTTCAAAAGGGGAAAAAAAAAAGAGTTTCTTAAAAAAAATACTGTCCTATAAAAGTAAAGTAAGGGAAGTATTAAACTGCGAAGTAGGGTTTTGTCAAAGTATTTTTTCACACAAATCGGTTTATTCAAATTTCATCGGCTGGTTTGTGAAATTGAACGACAGGCAGAGTTAGTAAGTCTCGAAAAAATGTTAGCGATAACTTCAACAATACGAAATACTCTGTGGGTTTCAACACACGTCAGCTTGTTGCAAAAAATTCTATCTGTCTATATTTCTGAGATGAGGTTTTGTAATTATATACACTATTTACATTGTTGTCCTCATCTTCATGAAACGTCGTGAATATGGCAACGAAGATGAAATGAGCGCTCCGAACAATGTAAATATTCTAGTATATAGAAATAGCTATTATTTTCTGAATACTAGCTCATCCCATTTGCAAACGGTATGTTTTTTCAATACCTACAAAAACAAAGTAGAACTACGTTGAGAAGAGTTTAGTTACAATTTCTGGGAGGAAATGAATAACCTGGCGTGTTTAACTATTTGAGCAAGGTCAATACTATCAAACATTCGGTCCCCGGTGACTTGTCTCTTAACGGAGCACAAAAATCGACGGCCCCCGAATAGTTTCTCAAACTCAATTTCACTCAACGTTGTATTGTTTTATAATCCAGAAAAATCGACTACAGTGAGATTCGAACCAGAAACTCATGATTGGTTGGAATGCTAATGCTTTAAAACCCCAGTCCCACACACATAAATCCCAAATTGGGGTCGTTTGGACGGAGTTGTTTCTCAAAATATTAGTGATACATGCATATTTTCTTCTTCCTTTTCCTTTTTCGTCAGTATGCAGTAAAATTTTCCATTCCTCGATCGAGTTCTGATGAGTGAGGAGCAATAATCGGGTAGATCCTTCTCTGTGATTTTTGTTTTGCTCTTTTTTCATCGTTCTTAATTTCATATTTCTAACTATCTTAGTGGTTGCTTTCACTTTTAATTGCATCTATTTTTATTGCTTTAATTAAATTTCATAGCTCTAATAAGATTTTTGGATAATAAAAAAAAATATAAAAATAATAAAAAAGGACTTTAGGAAATAACATACATTGAAATTTAAATCAAATTCAATTCATAACTGTGTCGAGCAACGAACTTATTTATCTAATTTTGTATACCAGACAGAAGGATGTGAAAAAAAGGGACATAGGGTAAAAGTTACAGAGTGATATATATGTAATTACAAGTAGATAAAGTTCAATACGGCCATTTCAACCAGAATGGGCTTGTCAACATCAAGTAGTTACTAAAAAAAAAAAAATGAACCATAATGTTTTTGTAAACAGGGATAAAGAGGAGGGAAATTTACAACGAAGAACAAATGTATTTAAAAAGGGAGGGAGAAAAGAATGATAAATAGAAAAAAAGAAGAAATTTTCTAAGGGGATAGTGTAAATGATTAAAAGAGAGAAATTAAGAAAAAAAAAATTCAAATACCTCTCCCGGCCTAGCTATGGGTTAAAAAGCATTGTTATCTCCGAAAAATACTTAAAATCGAAAATTAAATTCCTTGCTTTACATAACCTGGAAAAGTGAAAAATAAATAAATTTTCTGGCTTAAATTAAGCTGGGAAAATCTTAAAATCCAATGTAATCTTACGAACTGACACGGATCATTAATAAATCCATTCGTGTTACCTATACAACGGTATATCACGCAAACCTCCCAGAATTCTTCCCCGCACCCTTCCTTGAAAAATGCTCTATCTCGTCCACTACAATCTTAATCTGTTCAGGTCCTGGGTAAACTGTTATCTTTGCCCTATATCCTCTATTTTTAACGCTTACACAACGACCGCCCCTCAGTCACTTTTATGTGGATCTAAGCCTTGTCTTGGGCAAACATTATTAAGAACAAAATACGATACCATTAATTATCTACGCATTAGCTTAACAGTATTTAAAATGCGTTTCTGAAGGCCTTATTTCCTTTGCATAAAGTTATTTGAGAATAATTAATTCTCACTCGACTGACAAATACAACGTGACAGCCATGATCGAAGGAGAGAAAAAAGAAAATAAAAAACTAAAAGATAAGGCGGCCAGAATTCGTAGCTTTGCGAGATAACCGTAAATGTGAGAAAATCTTGTCGAGATCTGATCAGCTAGCCGAAAGCGCTGTTTGAGAGAGAAAAAAATTCAAATAATTTTTTTTTGTTTTTTTTTTTAAAATTACAGTGTAACCTGGATATAAGAGAAACCCGGATATAAGAGAGGTTTTATCTGGTCCCAAATTAGAGCCTGAGTTAATGTATATAAAATAGAACAAACCCGGATATAAGAGACTTCTCATCCGGTCCCGACAACTCTCTTATATCCGGGTTACACTGTACTAGCAAAAATCAAATGTTTGTTGGACCTTAATGAAATTTTCACAAATGAATTAAATTGAAAATCTTGGTAAAAAATGTTCAGTGGAGCTCTCAAATTCTGCCTATTAGTATATAGATTTGATAATAGTTTGCTAGTCCCAGAAATGCCTGTAACCTAGTAAAGTGTTTTGGAGAAGGCATATTCTTAATTGTACTTGCCCTCGACGGATCTGGTTGACGACCATTGACAATCAATAATTTGTCCTAGGTGCTTGATTTTAGGCAAAAACAATTCTCACTTTTTCTCAAAGTTTGAACCCGCACTCTTGTATTTTTCAAACATTCTTTTCACCCCCCCCCCGATATGTTGTTCCTTAGATACATTTTTAATTAATATACAGTGTAACACGGATATAAGAGAAATTTTCTCTGGTCCCAAATTAGAGCCTGTATATAAAATAGACCAAACCCGGATATTAGAGAAACCCGGATAAAAGAAACTTCGTCTCCGGCCCGACAACTCTCTTATATCTGGGTTACACTGTACATTTTTCTTTGACTTAAAACCAACATTTGTTCAATTCGTGCACAGGCAGCATCGAAAGACAAATCGACGAGTTTTTAAAAATCATGTCGATGTTTGTTTTTACTTCCGTCAACGTTTAGACGTTTTGAAAAAAAAAAAAATCTTTTCGACATCATTCGCCGGTTTCACTATTTGTTGTTCGATATTTTGTTTTTCGACTTATCACCTTTCAATTCTTCACGATTTATCAACGAGGCTCTTTCCACTGTTGAAATTGAAAAACAATTTTTTTTTCTACACTATTTAAATTGCTCGGACTAACCTTCCTCATCTTTGTTGCATTATTTATCACAACATTTCGGCCGTCGGAATGTCGAACTGAACCATTTATTTCGCTCGATGGGGTAGACTGTTCTATTTCCACGTGCTATGTCTAATAGGTGTCAGTTATCTCCTGTAAATTCCCCTCTCCAAGTTCTCCACTGCCTTAACAAGGACACATGGCACAGTAAATAAACGCTTTAGTTAGATCCAGTGACAAGACCCAAAGAGTGTGAGTTCAATACCTGGTTAAGGTGGTGGAGAACTTAGAGAGGGGAATTAATAGGAGATAACTGATAACTGACATCCATTAGACATGGAACGTGGAACTCGAACAGGGTACCCCAGCGAGCGAAATAAAGGGTGCAGATCGATATTCCAACGGCCGAAACGTTGTGATAAATATGGCGACAAAGATGAGGATGACAGTCTGAGTTTTCTAACCGTATGTCCCTTTCATGACGTAGGCGACAATGACTCTCCACAGATTATTTTCATTTATGGAGATTAACTAAGCATAAAGCTGAAAATTACTGAGCACACGGTGACCATCGAACTCGCTTGTAAATGATCTAATGTGGCAAGATTGCTACACATTGTACTACGTCGATATGCCCAGAGCAATTTAAAGGCTCAAACCCACTACTAAGTCGGTGAATTAGCATGCTTTCTTGAAAAGAGTGTCGCGTGGTTTCTCGTTGCCCTCACCCCAATTTGGAAGCAACAGCCCCTTATCTTATTATGGTTGTCAACCCAAACCAGAAAGCCTAATATGTACTATTTAACACATAAATGGACTGAGAAGATATAGATTCATGGCTTTCGCAAGATCCTTCGTGTGAAATTAAATGCAACGGATTAGCCCTGAACTTAAATCCGGTTCTTTAGTCAGTATCAAATTTACTGCTATCAAATTCAATTTATTTTGTAGGCAATAATTTTCATGTCATATCCTTTACGAAAATTGTGTTCCCATAAAACAGTATATTACGCAAACCTCTTAGACCTCTTCCTCACATCCTTCTTTAAAAATGTTCATGAATTCATATCTTCTCCCTTCAGTTATGGGTTAAATAGCACAGTAGAGGAGGCTTTCTAGTTTTGATTTTCAGACAATGTAAAGATAAGGAAAACTGTGTCTTCCAAATCGCGGTGAAGGCAGCTGTAAACCATACAAATCGCTTTTCAAGAAAGCATGCTTAAGCATCGTTGAACCAAGTGCATTGATAACAAGAGAGGGACTTTATTGTAAAAATAGTTAAGTGTCTTGTTTCTCTGTCTCCTTCTGGGTGAGGTTTCCAAGTTTTTGAATGATCTTCGTATAGAGAAAATCTGCTTCTCAATGTTCCTTCGCAAGTCATGAGGATGATATAATATATGAAAATGTCCCAGGGATTATAAATAGCATTTACTCTCAGGTGAGGAGGACGGTGATTTTTGGATTAAATGTTCCGACCCGAACGGGTTGATTATGACCACCTGCATTTTTTTTTTTTTTTTTTTTTATTTCGCACTTGTTGACACTTTCACTGATTTTCCGACACGGCTTTTATAAGGACACTCCTGCTCATACAAGTTCGCCCTGTTTTAATGGGAATCTCCCGATCGTAGACACTCGCCCACTTTTCCTGGGACCGCCCGATCGTAGACACCTGCCCAATTTTCGTGGGACTCGCCCGATCATACAAACCCAACTTCTTTTATTAAACTTAACGATCAATTTTAGAAATGTGCATAAATTTTATTTAAAAAAAATGATTTCAAAATCGAACTAGATTTCCATATTTTGTTTAGATCAATGAATAGAAAATATGACAGAAATTGTACATAAAGGATTTTCTCTAATTTTTTTTTTATCAAAATGCGTACCATTTTAAATATTTATCTCAAATTATAATCCTTATCTTTTTTTTCATTCTGTAAAACCATTGGTGGGATTTTTTATGAGTTCTTAAACTTGAAGCAAATAATATTTTGTTATATTTAAAAAGAAAATCTTTTAAAAGTTTTTAGTAAGCAGACTAGAAAACAAAAAAAGACATAGTTGATAATTTTTTCAAAAAATGCATTTAATAGAAGATGCCAACCAAGTCTGTCATAAGGTTTATTTCATTTCCAACAAAGCGGATTTATATACTAAGTGCTAGGCCGGGGAATTTGAACATCAATCGAAAACCGATGATCGATTTATTGATTGGCTTTTTACGGATTATCCTCAAATTTGTAAGTTATTTGTAGCCGAAACATACTTGGGATTCAAAAAATTGGCTGGAGTGGTGGGTCAGTGAATATTGCGTCAACGGTTTATTTGAGAATAATGATTTTTCTACATGAAGTCCCGATATTTAACCCAGAGCTGGGAGGGGGTGATGGATTTAGATCTTTCCAAAAGCTATCTGTGCATAAATGGAATGTAACGAGCTCGCATCTCCAATTTCTCAATTCGAGATGCTATTTATTACAGCACCTGCACATCCAAACGAAAACATCCATTTTTAACATTTACCTTGCAGAAATGCATGATGTCTTTGAAAAGCTGCTGGTAACGTTCCAAACAGAGAGAAGTTTGACCAACATTTATTTTCTGTCTCCGCCAAATATTCCCCTTGGACGTGTATACATTGATTTACAAAAGGATAGCGGCAAAAATCGGTACTAAATTCGCTTTGTAATTCCTTGTGTGGGTGTGTGTGCGTGTTAAAAATTGTTGCTGCGTTCTAATCAAAAGATTTCTTCTGACAAGTAAGGGAACTTATGAAGCAGCACCAGTAAAAGACAGAGGATGAGTCTAAAGACAAATTCAGGAAAGAGACGAGGGATTGGCATTGTCAGTTGTGGTTTGTCAGAGTGACACAGGAATGCAGTTAGACGATGCAGGAGTTAGGAAGAATAACAGCGAGAACGGAAAAAATAGAGCGGGTGAGAACGCCTCGACATTTACAATAAAATGAAGAAATATAAAAAAATTGCAATTGGAAGCACTTTGGCTGATGAGTAATAATAATTATCGGTTTGGTTACATCGTAGTTATCCCGACAATAAATAATAGAACCCATTAAAACAAATAAGGATTATTAGCACGTAAGTGTATGTAATGAGTTCGAATTCCAGTCGAATGCATTACATTCACTTACGTGCTAATACCGTTGGGAAAGATATGACTCCTCCTCTTCTCCCTCTAACTATGGGTATATAGCAGAACAGACCAGGTTCTATAGCCTTGAAGGGCAACTGATTTACCGCAGAAAGAAATGGCAACCTACTGCGGGAAAAATCTGCCTCGTCAGTTATTTATCGAAAGATACATAATCGATTAGTGTGTATCACACATAACACATAACTGGCTGATTAAATATTAATTCATATTATAGAACCCGGTCTGTCCTGCTACTTGCCCATAGCTGGTGGGTAGTGGGGGAGAAGAGGGTTCATACCTTTCCCAAGGGTATTAGAACGTAAGTGAATGTAATCGATTCGACTCGAATTCGAACTCGGCTTTCCGATTCCCCAATCCGAGCCGCTATCCATTAATTACAGTAGAACAATAATATCAGAAAGAGTAACACAAAAAGTTTGACAAAGCACGTCACAAATAACTGTTAGAATTGCTAGGTAACCTTGACATATTAGGTTGGTGCAAAAATCATGACGTAATAATGTCGTTTTTTGACGTATTTATTAACGTCAAAAAAAAAACAAAAAAAAACAAAAAAAAAAACGACATTATTACGTCATTATTTTTGCACCAACCTAATATTTGGGAAGGATATTACAATAACCCGAAAATTATACCGACAGAAAACTGGCTGCATAGGTTCAGTAAATATACAAAAAAAAAAAAAAAAAAAAAAAAAATAGGAACGGATCTGTCATCTCACCGGATTTATTCAACCTTTATAGTGAGGCGATTCTGAGAGAATTAAAATTCCGACCAAGATTCATTATTGGCAGCCACAATCTTAACATTACATGTGCAGATGACAACTCAGAAAGTATAGAAGGAAAAAGCGAGAAGAATGAATAATAAGAATTCGTAAGAATACAGAATGGGCCCCTTGTGAATTACAAATTTAAAATGTCAAAAATCAAACAAGTACACAAATTTAAATATCAAATAAGTGTTTAACAGACGACGGAAAATGCGACACCGAAACCCAAATTCGTATTGGGATAGCGAAAGATGTCTTTCAAAGCTAAGCAAACTATTAAGAAATAGCAAAGTTTCTTTAGAAGCAAAAAAAAAAAAAAAAAAAAAAAAAAAAAAAAATAGTACTTAACTGTTACGAAGTATTGGCTAATGTATATGCTAGTAAATACTTCACAAATAAAGAAAAGGCTTGAGGCAACAGAAATGTGGTTCTACTGAAGGATGCTGAGAATATCATATAAACAAAAAGGGCACTAATACTTACAAAAAGAAAAAGTTGAAATTTTAAAGGTACATTAGAAGGAAAGACGAGGCACGGTAGAGTAAGGGATAGCGGGTCGGACTGAGGAATCAGAGAGCAGAGTTCGAATTTCAGTCGAATCCATTACACTCACATACGTGCTAATATCCTTGGGAAGGGTATGAATCCTCTTCTCCCCAGATATGGGTAAATAGCCTTGGATGGTAAGTGTAGAAAGAAATGGCAACCTACTGCGGGAAAAAAAAACCTGCCTATATACATTATCTGCCTATACTATTATCGAAAGATACATGATCACCTAAGCGTGTATCCCGCATGGCATATAACTGACTGGAAGGGAAAGGGGCCTGAAAAAATTTGACACAGGACATATTAAAGACAAGAGAGAGAGGAAAGCAGCGCATAAGATACCTAATTGCGTAAATGGTTGGCAGAAGAGGGATTAGGAAAGAGCTATAAAGGGCAGAAAACTGTAGAGGGAAACGATCACCAATTTCCTGAAGATACACGGGGTACATAGAAGAATGAGATATCTCCAAAAAGTTCTTTTTTTTTAAAACTTTAACAGATAAGGTTGGTCTGTCTAATTTACTACTATATTTTTTGCTTATGGAAATAAGATGTAAAGCAGCGTCAAAACTGCGTATAAACGGTTCAAACTTCATAGTTTTTTTTCCGGATTTTGTTCAAGTATTAGGTTGGTGCAAAAATAATTTCGTTTTCTCACATAGTGACATATGTTAAAAAACGAAATTATTTTTGCACCAACCTAATAATTTAAACCCAATCAAGGGCAGAGTGTTTTCGAAAGAGTAAACAATATATTGTCGGCTACATCCCAGCATTTTATTTTTTTCTTATACCTCTTTTTGAAGCATATTTTATGAATAATTTAAAATATTGTCAACTGTGGCGAAATAGATTTCGTTAAATACTTGGTTTATCTATTGTATAAGAATATCTTCTCGTCCGAATTTCAGGGATGAGTTATTTTTATTATTTTTTTTAAAAAGAAATTAATCGCACGCAAGGCGATATCGACTGTTTGAGACAATTACTGGGAGTGAAAGAGAATAAGATTTAAATTTCTGAAGATCATAGCTGGATGGGAAGCAAGAAGAGTTCCACAATTGGGAAGTTCGAGAAAACAAACTGTATAATAGGGCTTAGGATTACATTTAGCTATTTCAACAGTAAAAGAATAAAATCTCGTTACCAATCTAGTGGTACGCTTAAATTCATGCAATCGGGGTACCAAAGAGGAAAGTTCATTAGAAAAACTGTCATGAAAATATTTATGGAAAAGACAAAGGTAAGCCACGCCACGACAGTGGCGAAAGTGACTGAAGTCAAGATGCCAGATCAGGACCGGTAACATTGCAAAGCCTTTTTTTTCGATTTTGACATATCTCCAGATATGTATCTGAAGCACCAGACCAGATATGAGAGCAATATTCAATGAATAGACGAAAGGTAGACACAGTGAACCAACTTCATAGCAGCAAACCTTGCAATTGATTCAATATAATATTTACATTATTTAGATGCGAAATATTTTGCTAATCTTTGTTATAACAACGTTTCGTTGTGATAATAATAATATATCTATCATTTGTAAGTTTGGAGTTAAATTTTTGCAGATGAGTTTTTGGTTAAAGAAGTTGTAAAGAAAATATTTTGGAGGAGATTGGGAGAGATTCAAGCCTCACCTCTTAATGTTTGACACTAAAAAATTCTCCTTTATTGCACACACAGTTACACATGAGGCGATTATTTTACGTTTTCATGGTTAATTAAAGCGATGTAATTCTCTCATCTGATGTGATTACGTTTTCTGCCTTCATTAGACCATGTCTAACAATGTCTTGTACTCCTCGGAACTGGTTCGGTTCATCACTTTAGTCATTTATGCTATTCACATTTTTCGGACTCTTTATCTTATGACGTTTCGGCCGTTGTACGCTCTGGCATTCATCAGATGATTGAAATTTCGAATTAAAATTTGTGTTGAAATCGATTTTTCGTTTTTCGCTAAACGCAGTGGCGTAGAAATAAAAATGAGGTATCGTTGAGCTCGTCATGATGTATGCAACCTATATACAGAGTTTGAAAGAAATCGGAGGAAAAAAAATTGAATTCATCGATGAACCTCTTACATTGTATAATGTATATGCAAAGTTTGGTCAAAATCGGTTGGATGGATCTCGAGTGAAAAGGTATTAGCAGACAGACTGACATCTCTCTCTCTCTCTCTCTCTCTCTATATATATATATATATATATATATATATATGTGTGTGTGTGTGTGTGTGTGTGTGTGTGTGTGTGTGTGTGTGTGTGTGTTTAGGGCGTCCCCAAATAATGTATGCACTCTTTAAATATTAATAGTTAATAATACATTTTTATATGGATGCAAAACAGATGTATTGGAAGAAGAGGGACAGTTGAATACCCACTTAGATCACCAGATTTGAAACCCTTGGATTTTTTTTTTTTTTTGGTGGGGGGTTCTAAAAGACAAAGTTTACAGCAGGAAACCTGAAACAATTGCTGAAATGAGAGTAGCGATTGAGGAAGAATGTGCTCAAATACCAGAGGAAATGATACTGGACGTTTGTAGGTCTATTTCTTCAAGATATGAAAAATGTATTGAACAGAACGGCAACCTGTTTGAGCACTTGATGTGAACTCATCATTATATAAACATTCTGCCATTGCCACAAGTAGCTTTTATCTTATTAAAGTTAATTTTTTTTTTGTATATTTTACTCTCAAATTCTTTAAATGTGTATTCTTTCTGTTGTATTAATCTTATTTACAAGTCAAAATACATAAACTGAATAAGTTATAACGATTCAAGGATTGTATACATTATTTTGGGACACCATATATATATATATATATATATATATATATATATATATGCGTGCGTGCGTTAGACGATATACGCAATTATATTGTAGTTGTTGTTTGCTTTTATTTTTAACGGCACATCAAAATTTCTGAAATTATGGCCATAGGTGACGTCACTCACTTTACCTTGACAGCTCAGCAGTCGAGCACAGGTCTTTGATTGTTGGGCGTTTGGCTAGAATTGTCTGTGGTAACGCTAACGCAAATCACATCCACGTTTAATGGAGGTATCAAGCACCTATCCACTAGTGAGTCCCTCTTAACACCGCATACAAATCTGACCTGGGATCGTATCGTAGCTAATTAAAAACCAGCAGTACAGGAAACGTGTGGCTGATAAGATGAGAATGTTCCAGTTGTTTCAGGCTAATGGTAGGGTTCAGGTGTGGCGCAATCCCCATGGATTCCATTTTTAAAGAGATAGTGAACACGTTGCTAGAATTTGCATAATGCATTAGCATGAAAAGGCACACACAGATGGCGGGTGATAAATCAGAAGAGAGACGACCAGCGAAAGAAAGCGGGGAGGATAAATCAAAAGAGAGACCAGAGAAAGAAAGCGGGGAGGATAAATCAGAAGAGAGACCAGAGAAAGAAAGCGGGGAGGATAAATCAGAAGAGAGACCAGAGAAAGAAAGCCCGGGGGGGGATAAATCAGAAGAGAGACCAGAGAAAGAAAGCCCGAGGGGGGGAATAAATCAGAAGAGAGACCAGAGAAAGAAAGCCCGGGGTGGGGATAAATCAGAAGAGAGACCAACGAAAGAAAGCGGGGGTGGGGATAAATCAAAAGAGAGACCAGCGAAAGAAAGCGGGAGGGGGATAAATCAAAAGAGAGACCACAGAAAGAAAGTGGGGGGATAAATCAGAAGAGAGACCAGCGAAAGAAATCGTGGGGGTGATAAATCAGAAGAGAGACCAGCGAAAGAAAGCGGGTGGGGGGATAAATCAGAAGTGAAACCAGCGAAAGAAAGCGGTGTAGGATAAATCGGAAGAGAGACCAGCGAAGGATTGCGGTGTGTGGGGGGGTAATTTGGAAGAGAGACGACTAGAGAAGGAAGGTGGAATATAAACAGCGAGAAAGAAGGCAATTATTCATGTGAAGAGACACGTTGTGAGAGAAACATTAAGACATAAAGCTCAATTGGGGATTAAAGCTTCCAATAAAGACAAACTTCTCTAAATCCAAAAGAGCAGAAGAGATTAACAGCGAATTTTAAATCAAAAGGACCGCGAAAAAGAGTAAAGCGATAGGCTTAAATGGAAAAGACAGAAATGATGAAAGACTTAAACTGAAAACGAAAACATGGAATATTTTTAGAGAAAAAATATTACAGATGAACTTGTAGAAAATCGACCGAATTTTATTCCAGATTTTGCCGCATCCGTCCTGGAAGGCCAGTCAACGTATGAGGAAAGACAAAATAATCAATTACTGAAGAGATTACTTAAACAAAAAGAGCGATAACGTCAATACTTGAAATTAAATGCAAGGACCCTTTACATTGACATGAAGGAGAATTACCCATTCAGTCAGGTGTATTGATTCTGTACACTGAACAAAATGAAGATTAAGAAAAAGAAGATAGTGGCTATGGTGTATATTTCTTAGACATTTTCCATAATTCATCTAATATTCAAATAGGAAGATATTTATGTAAGATAGCATGTGTTTAAATATATTAATTTGATTTAAACTCCCAAAAGACAAACAGGGTAACAACCATTTCATATTTTCTAAAAAATAAATTGCCAGCAGTTTTTACAGAGGTCGTTGGGCGATACTTTGTGATAACAATATCAAACATTGGGTCAATACTGAGCGTAGAAATAATGTGAATATTTTTGAGAAATATTCATGTTTCGGATTTTACATTTAAAAAGAAAGAGAGAAGAAAGGAAAACAAAAAGAAGAAAGGAAAACAAAAAGAAGAAAAGAAAAAAAAAAGAAGAAAAGAAAAAAAAAAGAAGAAAAGAAAAAAAAAAGAAGAAAAGAAAAAAAAGAAGAAAAGAAAAAAAAAAGAAGAAAAGAAAAAAAAAAAGAAGAAAAGAAAAAAAAGAAGAAAAGAAAAAAAAGAAGAAAAGAAAAAAAAAAGAAGAAAGGGAAAAAAAGAGGAAGCAAAAAGAAAAGAAAGAGGAAGCAAAAAGAAAAGAAAAAAGAAGAAGAAACATTATTTCAGTCAACACAATAATCATGGGGGTGAGGTTACTGCTGATCAATTCAGTTCCTAAATTGGTAAAGGGCTAGAAATTAATTGATACGTATTGAATTTTCTGTTATGTGATGAACTGACCAGCTAAAATGTTTCTTTCAAAACTAAATTACATCATTTTAGAGCTAGTATTTTCGTTTTTCCCCGACATGAAAATGTTTTATTCCCCTTATTCGGCCCCGGGTTGACATATAACTGACGGAGGCCATTGGGGCTTAAAAGGTCCGAAACGTTGTCATAACAAAAAAGATGAGGACAAATAGCCGGCATTTAAATAACGTAAATGACAACAAAAAGAATTCCTCGCAAATTTATGTCATAAAACCTTATTTGAAAGAACAGTTCTATGTTTATAGAGGCGTGTGTATGGGATTTGACGAATGTACGACTTTATTGGATACATGCGATGTCAGCCCGTACACAGCGCCGGAGTTGATTAATTAACAAGAAAAATATGCAAACTCAAAGCCGATTCGCAGTGCTGTTAGCCAGGAAGATACAATTCTTACTCGTCTGTACTCGGAAAATGACGAAAATGATCGACCCGGAAGAGAGATATATTTGTATTATTTATATCAAGCATATTGCAATTACATTGTGTTTTGACTGCCACAAGATAGGAAGATTGTTGAACTAATCTTCCGTGTCGTAATTAAATTCCTATCTTGGGAAGTGATATTATAGACTTCGGCTTATAGCTGAATACCGATTGCAGACGCCCGAAGAGTACTTACTTCCGCTCTGGGCAGACGATACCACCATGTAACACGATACAAGCACGAGCAAGCAGCTCATCTATGGGGCTGCGTCCTCTATACAGGTATTAAATTAGAAAAAAATGGAGACGGTGAAGCAGACAATTACTAGACGATGAGAAAGTGAAGTTAAAGAGAAAAGCAACAGAGGTAAGACAAAGAGAGTTGGTGACTGCTCCACACACACACACTAAAAGTCTGTCTCTCTCCAGTGATTAAAAATAAAATGCCAGAATGTTAGTTTCGTCTTCTCCCGCCTCTTTTTTTAAAAAATCCTTATGAGATAACACAACTTAAACTATGGAAAAATCTAAATAAGTAGTTAAAATTCATGAAGGAACGGCGGTTACCTAATTACCTGTCCCTGCCTGAAAACATCCACCTGAATCTCAGGGGCTCTGACTTCAGCTCTGCAATTCTAACGTCTCCGCCTAAACTCTGAAATTTTATTTACTGATTTTTTTTTTTTATAGGAGCAGATAGGTTCACCTCTCGGCCGGTTTACACTCGTTCCCAGTCTTTTGACAAGGATTAGAGGTTTATCTTTTGTTACCTTTTTAGGATTGGGTTTCCGGTACCTTCTTATAAATTCTTATTCTCTTTCGCTCCCAGTATCTCATTGCGTCTTAGTGACAATATTGCCTTGCTTGGAGTGAAATAGAAAAAAATAAAAAATAAATTATAAAATAAAATAAAAAGTAAGAAAAAGAAAAAAGTGAAAAGGAATAAAAATTAAAGTAATAAAAATAATAAAATCAAATAAAAAAAAAAATTTAGTTTATCAAAACCCGCACAGCTAATATCCGAGAAAATCTGTGGGTAGAGGAAAGAACCTTATTCAAACCTAACGACGGAAATCTTCGACGTGACTGGAATGAAATAATAATAATAATAATAATAATAAAAAAAAAACACAAAGAAAGAAACTGAATTAGATTCTGAGGTTAGGCGCCCATGTGCCACTGAGTGAATCGATTTGTAAGAATGAACCCGAAAAGAAGTACGACAGTCTATCGCGAAGAAAATGTTCAAGCTGAAAGAAAGGTTTGTTTCCTTTCTGTGTATCTTAATAGCAATATTTTTTAATGCTCTTAAACACTGAATTTTCGCTTCTTTTTACATCTCTCTCTACAGGAAGACAAATTGACGACAGCTATTTTCTCTGCTTCAAGCAACTTCTGTTCTCTTAACATCACTCTTGTTCCCTCAGCCATCTATTTGCTAAACTTGTCCTGTAATTTATTCAGTTTTTCACCGACACTCTTGCCTTCAGTACAGGGTGCAATGGATAAATTGTCGTCTAAATTACGCAACAATGAAAACAATACTGACATCTTATTTTAACAGATATTTTAAAAATTGCACAAAAATATCTTGAAATACTAAAGAGTAAATTCATTCAATAAAATCATCACTGGCTTCAGCCACGGCCTAAAGATGACTTCGGAATCTCCTGCAACTTTTCTGGACGGTCTCCTCGTTAAAGTTGGTGACTGCTGCCATAATATTTGCATTCAGGTCATCTTTACTGTTGCAAGGATTTTTGTTGGTCACACAAATAATCATCAAGTGGGTTGCAGTCTGGGGAGTTAAGTGGCCAGATGTAAGGGGTGATGTGGCCGCAGAAACTGTCTGACAGCCATGACTGGGATCCCCTGCTTGTGTGGCATGGTGCAGAGTCCTGTTGCCAGACATAGGATCTTCCAGTAGCCACCCTCTTGATCAAAGTCAGTACTATCTTCCCAAGGTACTTGATTTAGGCCTCCGTGTTGAGTTTGAGGCCCTGTCGGAAGATAATAATGTCGCCATCACTAGTGACCTCTCCAAACACCATGATGTTGACTGGATATACCATCCAACTCTTTCCGAATCCTCTTCACTGTCCTCAGATTGACACTGAAATACTCTGAAATGTTCGTATTGAAACTTTCGGCACGAAGGCTAAGCAGTACAGCGTGCCGTTTCTAAATTTCTGGCGGAGTTAATTGCGTCATGGTGCTCTTTTTCTCAAAGACGGTGCCCAACTGAACCTACTATACTGTGTAGGTGACAAAAATCAAAAACAAACTCGCATGCGCGAAATTTAAAATATAAAATAGTAACAATTTATCCATCGCACCTTGTATGTCTTGTGAGTGTCAAATTCTCCAAGTCCTCCTTCCTCCGTTGTCACAGGAATTTTAACTATTTTTTTTCTGATTATATGTGTCCTTTTCTTTACAATTTTCTTGAAAAGCTTGCTCGTATGTTTCTGTCAAAATATTCTCCGTATCTAATTGAAGGAACATATCTATTCAGGTCTTCTCTTCTAGTTAATACAAACTTCTTGAGTACTCTCACAGTCATAGGTCCAATTGAAACACCCCTGTACGTGTAAGAAACTTCAAATCTACATTTTAGTTTTCATAGTGTCTTAATATGTGATTTTCTTGTATGATTATAAGGCAAGCGTTTGTTGAGACTTGCGTAAACGCTTAACAGGTAACATATTGTTCTCTTGATAATTAAGTGGGACAGGCTGAGAAGGGAGAGACGTGGAAAGAAATACAAGTACCAAAAACTGAATAATGACGAGTGACGCCACTGCCTCCAAAACAACAGCATAGCGTGCGGTACGTATTAGGTTGGTGCAAAAATAATGACGTAATAATGTCGTTTTTTGACGTATTTTTTAACGTGTGAAAAACGACATTATTACGTCATTATTTTTGCACCAACCTAATAATTTCCGGAAGAAAATGCGCCAATGGAACGTTTTTACAAGACACCGTAATGTCTGCAGATTATTTAAAGCCAGAAAATATTTTTGCATTCTAAGATATTTTTTGAAATAATGATTTAGTAATACAAAGCTTACTAATTAACCCACAGCCGGGGGGACAAATGGATTCATATCGTTCCCAAGGATATCTGCGCGTCAGTGAATGTAACGAACCCGGTTCTTCAATTAACAATTCCGAGCCATTTTCCCGTACACCGTACGCATATCCAAGCTTACAGCACCTTGTATTCCCAAGCAGTCGTTCATCTAAGAACTGACCAGGCTCGACGTTGCTTAATCTTGACGCTATTAGCCTGATGCTAACGGAGAAACACGGATGTCATAGACAGACATGTCCCCCACGCGGATAGGGGCCATTTTTTCGTTTGTAGCGCTATGTGTTGGCCAAAATTCTTTGTTTCTTTGCCTCTGATTCCAAACTTCCTCCGTGAAAAAAATCAGAAATTTGTTTTTGATTTCGCTACAAGAAGATGTTATTTCTCAAGTTAAGCTTTAATGTCAAGTGGTGATTTAAATTTTTTTTTATAGTTCTTTTTACTTCCCGACGACGAGGAGACAGACTTTAATAATTTCCAGATGTATACTGGTCTAATATTCTGTTATGGTATTAGGTTGGTGCAAAAATAATGTCGTTTTCTCACATATGTTACTATGTGAGAAAACGACATTATTTTTGCACCAACCTAATATCTTCAAATTAGAGTTTATATAGGATTCGAAGAGTCTGGCCAAATTTCTGGGACGAGTAGTTATTATTTATACTATTTGTATGCGGAAAATTTATCTCGTCTTTGTTGTTGTTACAACAACGTTTTGGTCGTTGTGCCCTATGGCCATCATCAGGTTTATGTCGATCCGAGTAACCTACAGTGATTTTCGAACTAAATTTTCTGTATTATCTACGGGAGTAGATTGTTCTTAGTCCACTACCCGTGTCTAAGGATATCTTGTTTTAGTATTGCGCAGTTATTGCTCATCCCTTTCCCTGTAGGTTACACTGATCGACATACTCCTAATGAAGGTTGGATGCTACCACGGCCGTAACCTTGTGATATTAAGTGCAATTTGAAGTGTTTTGTTTTTAGGCCAAGACATATTTTTCTGATGAGATTGTATATTACCGTAATTTATTTTGCTTTTCATCAACAGGTAACAATCTATGCTGTTTGGTTTCATTAATTTGGATTCCAATTTCTCGAAGATATTGCTTTCTTGGAACATAAACTATTTTTTTTTATTTTCTTTGTTAATTGTTTAGCGTTCTCGCTTCCGTTCTTTTTCTTTGATGTTTTTTTTTTCAACTGAGAATTGACATCACACAGGAGTATGGTTGGTCGACTAAGACATTAAATGTCCCATGGGCTAACGAGTTTCTATTTCGTATATCCGGGCATTTTCGAATCACAAAATAAAGGAAAATATCCACAATAAAAAAAAACCTCATCGGGTATCACAGGAGAAAATACAAGTAAATTCGATGCTTTAATGTTTTGTTTTATGCCGTATTTCTCCAGGACGGACGAAATCATGCCTCTTCAGTGATTGATCTTAAAAAAAAAAAAAATTATCTCTGAATTGCCACGAGTTCTTAGATAAGATAAGGCAGTGGATTTCCTTTGCTTTCTCTCCGGTTTTGTGTACAGAGTTGTCCTATAATACAGAGCAGCCGCTCAAAGCAAGAAAGCCGAGTCTACTCTACTATTTAAGACATGGCTGAGAGGTAGCTAAATTGACGCATGTCTTTTGTGGGAGGTAGAGGGAGAGAGAGGCGAGAGAGACAAGAGAGGGAGAGAGAGGCGAGAGAGACAAGAGAGGGAGAGAGAGGCGAGAGAGACAAGAGAGGGAGAGAGAGGCGAGAGAGACAAGAGAGGGAGAGAAGGAAAGAAAAGAGAGAGAGAGGAACAGAAAAGATATATATATATATATATATATATAGATAGCGAGAGAGAGAGAATAGAGAGAAAATAGAGAGAGAGAAAATATATATATATAGAGAGAGAGAGAAAATAGAGAGAGAGAAAATAGAGAGAGAGAGAAAGAAAATAGAGAGAGAGAGAAAGAAAATAGAGAGAGAGAGAGAGATAAAATAGAGAGAGAGAGAGAGATAAAATAGAGAGAACGAGAGAAAATAAAGAGAACGAGAGAAAATAAAGAGAACGAGAAAAAGCTTCTCTGATTTGCTATCCTCGCTGATATCCGATACTTTAGTTTCTTTAAAATCTGCTCCAAGCAAAATTCATCAAGTAATATGATATTGTTATTTAAGACCGCAAGGAAAAGTTTTTTTTTTTTTTTTTTTAAGAGAGTGATTTTATTTCTGTCATGCCTTTGTGCGTGGATAGAACAACTTCCCAGATTAGATCTTACAAAAACAATTTGATAGGAATTAGGGAAAAAATAGCGGTTCCTTATAAAAATACACATCGCTTCCCATTTATAATAATTGGCACTTGAGTTCTTCTCCTAAAAGGTTGCTATGGGCTCGTAGTCTCGGGGAAAAATATCATCGAGAAATTGACGAAAATCGTTTCGAAAGAAATTTGAGAACCATTGACAGATGAACCGAAAAATTAGCTGGTCATGCTCGGAAAACGGAAAAAAGACTGAATCCCGCCCACAGAAATCAGCCGATTTAAGATTCATAAAGGTGCTTCCGTTTCGGTCATTTGACTGAAGCCTGCAAACTTTTCTGAAAAATCAAAGATGTATTGAAAATGTTAACTTTAAGTACGATTCTAGCATGTACTTTTACGAGAAATAAATAAGCTATCACAGTAACTACAGCCGGCAGCAAGATCTCTGATTGACAGGTTGGAGATTTTGAGGTGCAGGGAATCACCTTTAATTTGCCATTGTTCCCGGGGTAGTGGCACCTGTTAGAGTCCCAGCTATGGACAAAGAATGAATTCCCACCTCCGGCAAAAAAAAAAAAAAAAAAAAATATTATGGTAATAATACCAGCAATACATTTTTATATTAAACAATTATGAACAGTACTAATTGTAGTGATTTCACCCAAATCTATTTAAAATCCTATCAAACAACCAAATATGAGTCCTCCGACAGGAATCGAACCTGTATCCAGTCATATAGCCTGGCGTGATTCAACCAATTGGGCCACAGAGGAGCGTTTGGTTAGCAAGGTCGGTTTTACTGTTTTTAAACAATTCTCGATGATTTTCTCTCATTCATTCATTCATATCTGCTCAATGCGTATCCACATGAAAGCAAATACATACATTATGAAATGGACAAAGTCCGACAATTACAGATAAAAATATATTAAAGTAAATGCTCTGTTTATAATAAACAATATTAACAACATTTACCGGCCGGAATGTCCGAGAAATCTTTATAGAAAATATGCGGGAATCGAACCTGTATCCTATACGGAACTGTCATATAGCCTGACGTGCCTTAACCAATTGGGCCACAGAGGAGTGTTCGATTAAAAAAAAAAAAAAAGCAAAAAACGTATAAACATAAAAAATGTCTTAAAATTTCATAATGTATAGAAGATATTGTTAGATATAAAATAGGAAATAAAACCAGCCATTTTTGCAGAGTTATTCTAGCTGAATAAGCATAGATTTTTTACGACAAGACCGGGATGTGTTCGATCAAAGGCAAACAAGTCATCTGAATTGCAGACTTAACCTCGCGAATTGACAAAGGAAACTTACACATCACAACAGGAACAGACAGTTGATATTTCTATCGCACATAAGGAGGAAAGAGGGCTTGGAAAATCCGATACTCACTGGACAAATTGAAGAGAAGCGGGACAGAGGAAAACAATTTACCTTCCTTGGATTTCTTACTATCTTCAGTAGAAATATTAGCAATGCATTCTTGAAGGAAAAAAATTTCTTTGTAAAAGAAATTACGAATGCTCACAAGAAAATTCAATTTCTACATTAAATGACCCATAAGGTGTTGATATGCAGCGAACCAAACAAACCGAATTTCTGTTTCCGAATCGTTACCATTTTTGAGGTAACAAGTTTAAAAGATTAAAGTTTAGAGGTTTAAAAACGTCGCATTGGAAGTTCATTCTGGTTATCAGTGAAAGCCTTATAGCACAGCCTTATAAAATTTATAATTTACAAATTTATATACACAAGATTCATGGCACAAGCGCATTATTGTACCATCAAATAAGACCTCCATTCACTTCAAAGGGAAATTATAGGGAACACTGTAGCTATATTATGACGTAATATGTTATACAGAGTAGTAGTAGTTTTATTGCGATTTTCAATAAACAATGCAGATTTCAAACAGCAGATTTATCTATTTTTTTTGTTTTTTATTAATAATGATCTAACAAATCAAATTCATTGAGTAGCCGTTTTTGTAATCTTTTACAATTTTCTTTTACAGTTTTTACTTCTACTATTTTTTTTTTTTTTTTCGAATAGAGTAAAAAAAACTGCATATTTTTGTGGTGAGTTCATAATTAGAATTCTGGTTTGAATGTATTTTTATTCAATGTATCTAATTTATTTAGATTTATTCTTGAAATGGTAAAATTTTGGGGACGGTTTGTAAGCAATATTAGGTATTTCTATAAAACTTTTTCGGATGACGGTTAAAACAAAATGCTCAAAAATTGGTAAAAGCTATGAACCTAAAATTCGATGTTAGTACTTAGCACACCAAACTCCTACTTTCACAATGAGTGCAACTTTGTAATCTCTATATATAAAAGGCAGTGTGTGTGTGTGTAACGAATGCACGGCCGCAATTTTCGACGGTTTTGCACCAAAATTTACATGCACATGCTCCAAGTTAGGAAGAAGGCCAAGACAGACATTGCATTTCCCAACTCCCATCGATAGTTGAAATAATCGACTTTTTCCTGCTTCTACGGCAGTTTTCATGTAGTTTGTGGCCATTTTCTACTGGCCAGAACGAGAGCCAATAGCTGGCTGCCACGAATAGGCAGGAAGATTCTGTTGGCCAGCGTGAGAGCCAACAGCTGACAGACACGAATGTTAACTAGCATGTTAGCAGGCAAAAAAAAAATCGATAGCTGCATTCGTCACAAGTGGGAAAAATTTAAATCTGCATGGCACTTTACTCCAATTGGCTCATTCGCTTGCTTAAATTCAATGTTTATTCTGATTCCGCAGAACTTGGTTGGGTGTGAAAAAGTATGTTCATAACATTCTTTTTTCATTCGGTTTTTCCAGTTACGAGTTCTTTTTAAAAAGTTGATCGTTTTGTGTTCATTTTGTTTAGTTTTTTTTTTCGTAACAGATTTAATGTTTAGTATAGAGCGTAGAAAAAATTCGCAGTGTGAGATAGGCAAGAAGTAAGGCATGTAGCAACATCAGCACGGCAAAGGGCACTCCTTTAAAGGCAAGGAAGGGCAAAAATATTTTAAGTCAAGTGATAGCGATTGCTGTACGAGTCGTACGATTTTTGAATCAAGTCCGGGTAACGCCGAGCCATGCTGCTAGTTTTTCATAAAGAAAGTGAAAAATCAACCAGCCCTAATATCACATTTCTTGATAACTTTACACAGCATAAAATAATCTCGTACACATTGTCGGAAATGAGATGTGCGTTCAGTGCTAATCTTTCCTGATGTGCATCCTCTTCATGAGACGCACTCGTAACATAGCTTACTAGCGGAGAAAGTACGATTGCCGTGTCGCATTCAAAGTCAAGCCGACGCCATTGTGTTGGAGGAGGACAAATCAGAATTTACAAGCGGCTGAGCGTGGAGCTAGAAACCCCGCTTCATGAAAACCTACTTGGTATGGAAAACAC
This sequence comes from Acanthosepion lycidas, assembly GCA_963932145.1. Taxonomy (NCBI): domain Eukaryota; kingdom Metazoa; phylum Mollusca; class Cephalopoda; order Sepiida; family Sepiidae; genus Acanthosepion; species Acanthosepion lycidas. The sequence continues at coordinate 44,419,822 of OZ010602.1, forward strand.
ACCAGTAAACTAGAGCGCTGAGGGTATATACTTCACAGGGTAACCTGCAATGTTAAAGGCATACGTTTTTCTTACTAAATACAAGGCTGTGGGTTACCCCACTTGGCATCACCAAAAGCCCTATCACGTGGCGCTGTTTAAGCACTATGAAAAGAGAAACATATCACTTCGTTCCTTCTTCATACTGTTGTTCACCCAAGACAAGGCCCAAGAGACACGCGAAGTAGGTTGTTAAATGAAGAGGTGTAAGAGGGGAGCATGATGTGCCTATTACGGTGATATGTAGGATAGATAACGGCTGACGCTATACTTGAAGAGGTTACGATAGTAGTGACCGAGAAAGCGTCCTTTAGGGAAGAAACTGTCTGAGTAGTATATGGTCTGAACTGCGAAACTGAACTAGTAACACTGCCGGCAGAGTTTGGTTTGGTTTATTTTACGGCATATCAACCTCAACTAGCAGTATAACCTGTCTTCAATCGGGTCTTTCATTACTAGGAATTTTTACCGTTCAATTGGAGCAGTTTAGGTTTAAAGTCAGCCCACCCGAAAATCAATATTAGTAACAACAATTAGTTGCAACTGAGGCACTTCACTAAATGGAAAGAGTAACAATTTGAATTGGGGCGGGAGGCACTAAAAAGGGTCATTTTTGCGTTCTTAATCTTGCTTCAGCCTCATGCACAGCAGCAGTTGAAGAGGCGTTTCTCGTCCGCTGTTGAGTCCTTTGATCATCACTTTCAGCCTCGCGTGCAGAAGCGTTCAGGTATGCTCTTCTGGAAAGCTGATGTCTACGTTGATCCTCTGACTGATTGAAGCATTCCGAGAGGCGTTTTGAGACAGGTAAACTGAATGTTCTAACGACAATTCGTTATCTCTTATTCGCATAGTGGGCCTGGCAGCAGTTTTGCATCCTAGGCAAGATCTTTTCTTTGGTGGCGTGTCTTAGGCAAGCATGAATTGCCAAATGGAACGCGTGCGAAAATACCAGAAAAGGACGCTGTAAAGCTACAGGAATCACTAAGCTTAAATATATTTAGGAAAGGTTGGAAAAATAAACGTTAAGTAATAAAAAAAAACAAAAAAAAAAACTTACTTGTTACTACGGTGAATGCAATGCAAAAACTGGGAGGACAATAAAAAAAGAATTACATTGGGAATTGCTATAAACGACAAGGAAAGCAATGTCTTAAAATTGTAGCAGTAAGCTTTATGCAACGGAAAAGATAACCTCACTTGAGAGAGATTGAAAGCTTGGCCAAGAGGAGGGGAATATGTAATTTGGACTCAAAACCGACACTGAAGAATTGTCTATCAAACAAAAACAATTAATCGAAATCGGAGGAAAACTGTGGAAAAGCATAAAGAACATCTGATCACATACACACACACATTTTGAAAATTATAGATATAGATGGGTTATTTAATGCCGACAAAATTCTTATTGCTGGTAATATTTTTTTCCTTCAAAAATATATTTCTGTTAATATTTTTATTTCAAAAATGCATAGCTGGTGAAGTTTTCATTTAAAAAATGGATAGCTGGTAATATTTTCATTTCAAAAATGTACAGCTGGTAATATTTTCATTTAAAAATGTATAGCTGGTAATATTTTTTTTCAGAAATGTATTGCTGGTAATAATTTTTTTTTACAAAGTATTTCTGGTATTAAAATCTATTTTTAGACTTTCATTGTCTTTTGACTCCAGTTTCGAGGGGGGTCAACTATTTACCTATAGGTGGGACCCTGATAGGCGCTACCACCCCGGGTCAGAGTGGACCTGGGAACACCAGCAATTAAGAGGTGGTTCAAAGTTTCTCAAAACCTTCTGATCAGAGGCCTTACTGTCGGATGTAGTTTATCGCCTTACCCAGGGACGCCGATGTCGTTTATCGTCTTACCAATGACGCACTGCTGTCAGAAATTCAAAACTAGAGCCGTTAAAAGGCATCATTATGTCTGAGCTAAAATAGACAGAATGAAACACTAAAAAAAATGTTGCTTGTTTATAGCCAGAGATGAAACTCGTAAATAAATCAGTGAAATTAGTCTGAGAAGAGGAAAGAAATACTCATGAATGATTTGGAACGGTTATTTAGTGGAAATTAGGAAGATTATAAAATCAGTTATTAGGTTGGTGCAAAAATAATGACGTAATAATGTCGTTTTTTGAAGTTACGTCAAAAAACGACATTATTACGTCATTATTTTTGCACCAACCTAATAGTTAGCCGTAAGGAATTATAAATGTTAGACTACCCTATACTTAAGTGAAATAATAACAATATTTATTAAGAATTTATTACAAGAAATATGAAGTCTTACGGAAGCATCGCTGACAATTATGTATTTACTAACATAACAAATAAATAAAAATAATACAAATTTTGATACTATTAGGTTGGTGCAAAAATAATTTCGTTTTCTAACATATGTTACTATGTGAGAAAACGAAATTATTTTTGCACCAACCTAATATATTCGACTTGCTGATTGGTATTTTTCATTTTCTCCTTTGTTATTGGCGGCATTTTAGAATACTTTGGCTGCAATGCTAAGTTTCCTAAGTTGAACAAACCGGAGCGATTTCGTTTAGGCTTTGTTATCTCTTTTACATTGTTGTTTTTTTAGACCCCTTTCTTTCATTTTGATGGGCAAAAGCAAAAATTTTAAATTTAGAATAATCTTATACCATTTAAAAAATAAAGCCAGTAAAACGCAATATTTTAAATTAATACACGACCAACAATAAAAAACTTTTGACAAAAAAAACTTAATTTCCCTATAATTGGGTAGGACTAATGTAATGATATTCCGCACACTAATCTACGGTTTATGTTACCTCATCTAATTGCATGGTTACGAACTATAAACCTAAATTGAGCTTGAAATATTGTGTAATCGGCTCTAATTTTTTGAAAAATGCAAGAATATGATATAATTAATAATTTGCAGTGAAAAAAGCAATTTTCTATTTTTTGTTGAATACGCCCCAACTCCATCGAACGCGTCATATGTATATGTTGTTTGGATAATTAATATAGTCGAAAATATTTTTATTTTACGCATTTCATCCTTCGTAACTTGATGAAACTACACATATATAAAGAATACATATCATTTTCTCACATATATATATATATATATATATATATATATATATATATATATATATATATTTACGTATATATACACACACGCGCACGGTCGCAAACAAAAGACTAGTACCCACATAAGAAGAAAATAGATTCAAATAGAATGGACGTCCTTATTTTACCTTGAGCGAACCTTTTCTGCCAAAACTTTCTCAAAAGGTGAACATTGGCGACCAGAAGGAAACAATCAAAGACACATTAGTAAATAACGAATAACTTTTTTTCTATTATATACTCTTTTTGGAACTTTGTACTTTATTTTTAGTCGTTAATTTATTCACAATTAAAATCTATTTTAATCAAGTTTCAATTTTCCCTCATCGTTCGTTATTTACTCATCATTATGTCTAAGCCAAAATAGACAGATTAGACTTATTTAGTAGCTTGTGTTGGTCTAGGAAAGTAATTATATCTATTTTCTCCTCCAGACTGAGTTATATATATATATATATATATATATATATATATGGATCTTGACATGGGTTTAACCCTGCGTTAGTCACATGGTGTGTTTTTTTTACACCCGGATTCTTATTCTACTGATTCAGTGAAGGTCTGTAGCAGGCATTGTGGCGCATTTGTAGTTCAGTTGCCGTGGGAGGCAGACGCCGCATTGTTTTCTTCGGGGTGTCATCTCACCCCACCTAACTAAATCGAAGGTAAGTATGTATGTATGTATATACATATATATATATATATATATATTACTCTTTCAGTTTTGCAATTATGCAGTAATTTTAGTGATGATTGTAGAGCTATAATTTTATAAGCTGGTACGTTCATGGCAAAAGACCATCAGTACAGTATCGAAAACGATTGCAAAAAGTAGACTAATATTTTGAGTTAATAGGGGAGGCATCTTCTTTAAGGTTAATTCTTTTTTTTTTAATGTACCATGTCCTTTCTGGACGTAGGCGATCATGTCTCTCCACCTCCCTCTATCCCTTGCAGCTCTCAACAAGTTCCTTCCCTCTGCTTCCTCCCCCAGACCATGTTCACTTCCACTTGCTTGTCCGCCAAATATGTCACGCGTTGCTTTCCCTTGTCTCTCTTTCCCTCTGTTTGACCCGTGAGTATCAGATTTTTCCAGGTCCTCCTTCCTCATTATGTGTCCCAGAAACTTCTGCTGCCTATAAGCTTTTATAAGCCTCCTTGTTAGCAACCTCTCTAAGATCTCATCGTTGCTCACACGCGCTCGGTCCATGATATCCTCAGCATCCTCTGTAGAACCATATCTCCGTCACTTCGAGTCTCTTCTTCATCTTTGAAGAAATCGCCCAACATTTGCTGCCGTAAAGAAGGACAGATGTCAGGTAACAGATCAGTATTTTTTTCTTTGTTACCAAAGAAATCCTCCTGTCTCGCAATACTCTGCCCAGCTTATGGAATGTGTCTTTGGCCATCCCGATACGCCTACGGATCTCAGTGTCGCACTTATCGTCCTCTGTCAAGTCACTTTCCAGATATTTAAATTTCCGCGTCTGCTTGATTCTAGTATTCCCGACCTTCAGATCGCATTTCAGGCTCATCCTCTTACTGACGACCATACGCTCAGTTTTCTTGGAGTTGATGCTTAGTCCCTTTTTCTCACACTCCTTCGCTACCTTCTGTAGGAGATTTTGTAATTTCTTCCCTGTGTCTGCTATCAGTACTGTGTCATCTGCGTATCTTATGTTGTTAAACTTGTGGCTGCCAATGTTAAATCCCGGTAGGGTTTCCAATTCTCTCAGGATCGTCTCGTTGTATCGAAAACGACATCAAAAAGTAGAGTAATGTTTTGAGCTAATAGGGCAGTCAGTTTTCAAAAAAAAAAAAAGAAAAAAAATGCCGACCAAGGAAATATTTCAAATTTTGGAAAGCGGACTCAAGTGCCCTCCATGATACACGCTTAGACGATCATACCTCTTTCGAGCCATGACTGACTAGACAGATGAGTTTTCCATAGTAGGTTGCTGTTTCTTTTTGCGGTAGACTTGTTATCTAACAAGTCTACAGGACTCCGTCCTGCTATTTGAACAATAGCTGACGTGGTGTGGGCAGAAGAGATGGATTCATATCTTTGACAAGGGTATTTGCACGGCTATCATGAATTACTCAGTCGCTTCCAATAGAATACGTTTAGTCCGTTATTAAAAGAAATGTCTTTGAGAATGGATAAAATTACTCACGTAAAGCAACATCGAAAACATCGTGTTAAAGTCTAGGCAGTCGTAAAATAAATTAAAAAAAAAGATCATTAAATTAAAAGCCGATAAAAGTGATAGAATATTATGCGTCTCTTATTAAAAGGTAGTTGGGTGGTTCGCGTTAAGAAAATGTGTTTCTGCCGTCTTTAGGATTTAATTGTAATGTTTTCGTAAGGGGAGAGAATTGATCTATCGAGGTAAGCTTGCTAACTATAACACCACATCGAAGTTCAATGTATTTTCTAAACCTAGATTAGATTTGTCACAAGCCTGAAATGATGTAGCACCTAGTAAGTAATGAACACACCAATCAATCGTAAATGATTTAGCTAGATAAGATTGCGAACCATCACATGTCGAAATGCCTAGTAATGGCAGATATAAGCGTAAACACACTTGACATTTTTAACTGTGCAGAATACCATTGTCAGGCAACTTCAAAATGATATTTTAAACACATTCTTTTTTTATTATTATGAGATCCGAAATTCTTCGGGGAATTAAGTTAGTAAAGAATTTTTGCCATGTGTGCAGCTTCAAACAAGATACACAGGTCCATTTCTTCCGACTCCGAGTTAGGCAGATATTTATGTATGTGCCCAACAAATCATGTGCATAATTAAAACTGAATATAACCAAGAAAACCCGATACGACCAAGTGCAGTTCCGTCAAGAATGTATGTTTTTTTTTTTGGAACGCAGTATCTAACGGCAACAAAAAGAAATGCCTTTTAATGAGACACTCTTTATTAATAGTGAGAGCGAATATAATCGATTTCTATCGAATGATAATATGCGCACTTGAAACATCCTAAGTCTGGAGCACCCTTCACATCTCCAAGCGACACCTGCTCACCAGATGCCGGAGTTTTTAGCTTAGGGATGTAGAAATACTTCAAAGCTGAATGTTCTCAATGCACACCAAGAAGCGTAAAAGCTGCGTATTGCATGACGGATCTGCGTATTTAGCGATCGATGTTCGAACCAAAGTGTTAGGTACTCGACTACTTTTAAGGAATTATTTTCCTCTGCATTGGACTTTGGCCAGACTAACTAAGCCAGATAGAAATGCTTGCCTTCTCACTCACTTATGTGCCATGCTTAATACACGTGTAGGCAATCATGTATCTTTCGATACATGATTGACGAGGCAGATTATTTTCGCGAGGTAGGTTGCCATTTCTTTCTGCAATAGACCAGTTGCCATGTAAGGCTATAGAGTCCGATCTGTCCTGCTGTTTACCCATAGCTGAAGGGAGAAGAGGAGGATTGATACCTTTACCAAAGGTATTGGCAGGTAAATGAATGTAATGGGTTCGACTGGAATTCGAACTCCATAATCCGAACTGCTATCTATAACTTCACCGTGGTTGCGAAAGTACGAAAATAAAATTATTTTATATTATATTTAAAAACTTTTTTATGCACTCCCCGCTTTTTAAATTGATATTTTGGGTGAATTAATACATAGTCAGTTATGTGCCATGCATGATACACGCTTAGGTGATCATGTACCTTTCGACACATGACTGACGAGGCACATCTTTTTCCTGCATTAGGGGTTGCCGTTTCTTTTTGCGGTAGAACAGTTGCCATCCAAAGGCTATAGAACACGGTCTGTCCCACTATTTACTCATAGCTGGAGGGAGGATTGATATTAGGTTGGTGCAAAAATAATGTCGTTTTATCACATTAACATATGTGAGAAAACGACATTATTTTTGCACCAACCTTTCCCATGTAAATCTATTCAAACTCGTTGGGTGAATAAACCCGGATGGCACAACTTTCAAACAAACTGGCATCCGAGTAAAAAATTTGGAAAAGAAAAAAGGAAGCACCAGAAACCTCCGAACAGGGCAGAAGAAATCGTCCAGTACGTTAAATGTCTGGTACAAGGGGAAAAAAACCCAGCGAGTAGTAAGTTAAAACGAATAGTCCTCAATACGATAAGTGGAGCAAAAGTAAAAAAAAAAATAATAGTAATGAGCCAGGCACTACCTATCTAGGTTTTCATCAGGGTGATTCCATGTGGTGAAACCTAGTTAGTACCTGGCTCATTAGGAGATATATATATATATATATATATATATATATATATAGATAACATCCCTAATAGGAGATATGATATAAGCTTTCGAGCTTTTACGAAAGAACTTCGCCATGCTTGCAAATTCAAACTTGACACCTTATGGGCGAGTTATAAATTTAAGTAACAATAAATTTTCACTCAATACATTCAGGGTATTAAATAAAGGACTAAGCTTTTGCCCTAGTCCTCCAAGGTTTGATAAAGACACCTTGGCAAAGGACCTGGAATCCTTCAGAAGAAGAATACGGATAAAAGTCCACTACGAGGAAAATGATCACACACCTTCCATACTTGATAACCTTAAAAGAGAAGGACACTACCTACACCCCACAAAACACAGACATTACTATACAGGCATTTGAAATAGCCGTAGCAACTGACATAAAGGAAACAATAGCACGTAAGCTGCCACGTGACAAACCACATGGAGATGACCTAATCATAACACAGGCTGACAAAGGGGGTGCGACAGTGATCTGGGTAATCGAATACATTAAAGAGGCCAACAAACAGCTAGCCGACAAAGAAACCTATAAAAGCTTACCTACAGATCCCCTCATCGAATACCAAAAAGAATTAACTAGTTCTCTAAAAATAATGCTTCACAACAATCTAGTCGGCAAAGAAACATACACAACACTTACACCCACAAACATTACACCTGCTCGTTTCTATCTCCTTCTTAAAATACACAAAGGTAACAACCCAGGAAGGCCGGTTATTTCATCGCCACACGACAAAAATTTTCAAATACGTAGACCATTACATACAACCTCTAGCTAAGGAAGTAAAATCCTACATCAGAGAAACAACAGATCTACTAAAGATAATTAATCACATATAAACAGTTCTTTAGAATGCTATTCTAGTGACTATGGACGTAAGGTCACTATTCAAACATTAAACACATCGAAGGGCTAACCGCCCTTCAGGAAGCATTACTAAAAGAAGAAAACAAGACCCCCTCCCACAGAAGTTATCATATACTTTCAACTTCAATGGAGCACACTACCTTCAAATAAGAGGTTGTGCCATGGGCACCATTGTAGCTCCATCATATGCTACAATATTCATGGGAAAATTTGAGGAGACCCATATCTATCCCCTCATTGGTAGCGACTGCGTATTCTATGCAAGATATATCGATGATATATTCTTTGCATACACGGGTAGTGATGACAAACTTATCCAATTTCTTATGACCCTAAACACAGTGCACAACTCAATTAAGTTTGATTATGAAAAATCCACAACATCAGTAACATTTTTAGACACCCGCATTTACATAGATGAAAACAGGAGACTAGAAACGACACTACACACTAAAATCCCCGAAACCCACAACTATTTACACTTTAAGTTTCCCCACCCTAAACACCTAAAATAGAACCTTCCCTATTCACAAGCACTTAGATTCAGAAGGATATGTTCCAACAATGAAGAATTAAATAAACACATTGAAAATCTGGAGCATCAATTCACAACATGTGGCTATAAACAACACCTAATCAGGGAACAAATAAATAAAGCAATTTCCACACCTAGAGAAGACACCCTGATGTACAAGATTAAAAATAAATCTAGCCGCATCCCTCTAGTAACCACTTTTAATCCCACTCTGCCTCCACTATCCCAAATATTCAAAAGCCGCTGAGAAATGCTACATCTCAAACCAGACCTAAAAAAAAAATTGTTTAAGGAATCCGGCCGTCTAGCATATCGTAGACCTAGGAACCTAAAAGAAATCATAGGTAGTAACCACATTTCAGGGGACAAGGTAATCCGTAATAAACTAACATTAAAAACAACAGGATTTTCCCAACCATGTAACAACAAAAAAAGTTTATGCTGCAACCACATTAAACACACAAATTCATTCACTAGCTCAATGACTAAATCTACTTTCAAAATCTACCACGATTCTAACTGTAGAAGTCATAACATAATTTACCTCCTAGAATGCACACTGTGCCAGAAACAATATGTAGGAAAATCTGAATGGCCCTTTCACTACAGGATTAATAATTATCGCAATCGAATTAAGTCGACTCCCCATGAAAAATTATTACCAACATTTCCGCCTGGAAAAACACGATTTCAAAACCCATGCCAAATTCACTATAATTGAGAGAATAGAAAAGTTCAGAGCAGATAACATTAGAAAGACTTTAGAGTTCCATGAAAATAAGTGGATACAACGTCTAAAAGCACAATATCCACAGCCGGGCTAAACCATAAATTTAACAATATAGGTAGTATTAATATATAACCCTACAAATAAAAAACCTACCCACATTTCTCACCCACACAAGACAGACATGCTTACGGAGGTGTTGAGGCCTCACACTTATACACGCATCATACTCACTTACTCCCTAATGAGCCAAATGATAAAACACACCCACAGCAATACACACGCTTACACGTATCAAACTCACTCCCTAATAACCAAATAACACACAGACAAACACTAAACAGAGACACATCCCCTCTCCAGGACCAATAAAACTGTCAAACTGACCAAGGGAATTCAGAGAAGCATAGATCCATCCAGCTCTTGCCTCAAATAACAACTTAAAAGGGACTATTTGACCAACATAAAGAATGTTAAAAGATTTATGTTAAAAAGATAAAAAATAAAAAACAAAACAAATGAAAACTACAGACAAAAGTTCATTTTTTTCATCAAGATATTCATTTCTGTAGTTTACTGCTACCAGCAAGCAGAAATATTTCTTCTCCTGATGATGACCATTTTGGCCGAAACTAGTCGAGGAATCTAAATGAAATAATAATAATAAAGAAATATTAGGTTGGTGCAAAAATAATGACGTAATAATGTCGTTTTTTGATACGTCAAAAAACGACATTATTACGTCATTATTTTTGCACCAACCTAATAATATTAATCTACAACCCAGTGTGTCTGAAGATTTTAATTTTTTAATATTTTTTATTTTTCATAATATATATATATATATATATATATATATATATATATATATATATATATATATATATATATATAACACGCACACACAATGCCGATAATGGGTTTTTAATAGTCAGCACACTGCAGGAGACAATAGTCGCCGTAGAATTCTCTCCCTTTGTTACTCTACCGGCTACAATCATTCATGCCTGACTAATTTTATGGATGCTACTGGCAACCATTGATACAACTGATGCCCTTTCTGAAGGTGATTTATTTTGTCTATTTATAAACAACGAAATAATAAACTTTATTCGTCATCGAGACAAATAAATAGGAGCCAAGTGAAAGAAAGAGCAAACAAATGCTCGTGTCTTTTCGTATGTAAAAACGAGCAAACACGTCACTTTTTTTTGACGAAATGTAAGCCTTCTTAGCGATTTTGCTTCTTCTTACACCGCCAGACCCCCGCAAGAATAATAAAAATTAAATTTATGTTGAATTAATAATGTTGAATTTGTAATGTATTTGTTTTTTTGTTTTTTTTTTATTTCTCTTTATTTTATTTTGCATTTCAATTTTTTTTTCTTTTTCAACGTCCAAAAATATTACTCTTTCATTCTTTTATTAGTGTAGAAAAAAAGAATATCTATGCGCACAATACAAAGAAGGTTATAACAATTAGGCGTTTATGTTTGTGCACCCTAACCCCCCGCTAAAAGGTGGGGGGGACAATTCTAGAAGGAAATTAGCGTGGTAAAGGGTTAATTACGTTATGGTTGGATTCATTCTAACTGACGGAATACCTATTTTCGTTAAATATTTTCCAAGTGAATCACTTAAAGCAAAGTCGTTAAATTTTCAATATAAAATACATCAACAACCAGAATACCTCTTTATGCATTTAAACTTAACCAGAATTGGATTTATCAAAGAATTTTCTTAAAATGTATAAAATAAAAATAAAATAACCTGTACAAGCAAATAACGACGAAATAATTTCCGCAAAT
>OZ010602.1:44436198-44463698 GCA_963932145.1 Acanthosepion lycidas
AACAAAAAAAAAACAAAAAAAGCAAAACAAAAAAGCAAAAAACAAAATAAAAAACAAAACAAACAAAAATCAACACAAGAAACGAAACAAAAAAACAAAAACAAAAAATGCACAAATATTTGTCTAATTACTTTTCAGTTCGGTCGGAAATCTTACCTGTATTTGTTTAAATATATGAGCGTTTGTTCCTAGATATGTATGTAAGTATATATTTTTTTTAAAGATATTTACGAATATTGATCGACTGAATAGGTACTGAGCACTTGCTAAAATCTACTGGAATTGTTCAATTTGGGGATAATCATTTATCCCGTAACGTATTCATGCAAGCAGAATATATATATATATATATATATATATATATATATATATATATATATATCTGAGACAAGATAAAAGTGAGACAGAGATTGAGAGACAACATTCCAGCCAACCTTTCCCAGACGCATATATCGAACATGCCAAATCGAATATTTGAAGTTATTGACAATGACGGCTGTGCAACCTACTACTGAGACGTCTTGTTTGACATTTCCTACTCTGTTTAGGGCTTCTTTTAAGACTTCAAATTTTCCCTCTTAAATGCTGAAGAAGTTTGTAATTTTTATTTTTCCTTTTCTTATTTTTCGAAGCTCTATTCAAATGCCTGCTTGAGTAGAACAACGCAAAAAGGTATATTTCTTTTATTTATTTTCATTAACCTTAAAATTTTGGCCACGCGTGTATATATATATATATATATATATATATATATATATATATATATACACACACACAGTGTAACCCGAATAGGCTCTAATTTGGGACCAGAGAAAATCTCTCTTATATCCGGGTTACACTGTGTGTGTGTGTATATATATATATATATATATATATATATATATATATATATATATATATATATATATATATATACACACAAATATTCTTAAATGTCTATAATTGGTAACAGAAGCAATTGGTTTATACCAACGGCTTCCCATACTTCATACTTCTCCAATTCACTCTCGTGTGGTCATGTGTGACGTCATGAGATGCGGTGCGATTTTCGCTTCTAGCGTCTTATATGCGCGTGTTTATCGTTGCTTAGAAATCATCTATGTAAACATTGACAGACTATCATCACTGTCGTGTCCGTATATTGTTTAATATGTTGTAATTGACATCTTTGATAATGGCTTAAGTAAGCCGAAAGCTTAGATCGTATTAAAAAAATAAGGATCAATATTGTGAATTTCTTTCTTCGTTCAACGATAATGTTATGATCGAATTAACGATATGGACTTTTTAGCAAATTAAATCTTTTGCACTTAATAAGCTCTCAGTGTGACACCGTTTACCTGTCAATAACACATTCAAAATAATAGCAGCGAAGATATAGACATTATTAGCATTGTGGTGATAATGCATTTGTCACTATCATGTTGGGTAAAGAAAGACGTACATTATCTTATTATTGTGTATATTTCATTTAATTATACTAAAAATATAATATTTTATCAACTTGATTGTACGTAATTATCTTGAATGTTTTTAATTACGATGAGATTAGGAGATGACAAACACTTATGCGCGTGTGTCCGATAAGACAACACACATTCATTATTACATGTTTGGTTAAAGACACATGAGAAATGCTTTTGTTTTTCTCCTCACCCAAGTAATCCCAGTTAACGTCAGTTTCTCATTGTACAATTTGGACAATTCGTTTAGCCAATATCAACATTGAAGACTTGAATGTTTGCAGGTAACCAGGTGATTACAGTTGAACCCAGAATTTCCTTATCCGGCACATGAAGAATTACTTGAGGACTTCGACTTTGTTTCGCTAGGTTAGTTATGACGGAATGACGAGTTCGAACCAAACTGGGTGCCTCATACTTTTAGACGCATCTGAACTACGCTTAGAAAAACCACAATGAAGAATTATCTCAAAATAACGACGGAGATATTAAGTTGGTGCAAAAATAATGTCGTTTTCTCACGTAGTAACATATGTGAGAAAACGACATTTTTGCACCAACCTAATAGAGAGAGGTCGTTCTAGTTTCTTTCTGGTATATAACGCTTTCAATATAAGCACTATTGAGAAAGATGTCCGTATATATATATATATATATATATATATATATATATACACACACACACACACACACACACACAACATTAAAGTGCGTATATATATATATATATATATATATATATATATATACTAGCAACATGGACCGGCGTTGCCCGTCCTTGATTGAAAAATCGTACGACTCATGCAGCAATCGCTATCACTTGACTTAAAATATTTTTGCCCTTCCTTGCCTTTAAAGGAGTGCCCTTTGCCGTCCTGATGTGGCTACATGCCTTACTTCTTGCCTATCTCACACTGCGAATTTTTTCTAAGCTCTATACTAAACATTAAATCTTTTACAAAAAAAGAACTAAACAAAATGAACACAAAACGATCAGCTTTTTAAAAAAAAAGGACTGGAAAAACCGAATGAAAAAAGAATGTTAACAAGAAATACTTTTTCACATCCAACCCAGTTCTGCGGAATCAGAACCAACATTGAGTTTAAGCAGGCGAATGAGCCAATTGGAGTAAAGTGCCATGCAGATTTAAATTTTTCCCACTTTTGACGAATGCAGCCATCGATTTTTTTTGCATGCTAGTTAACATTCGTGTCAGTCAGCTGTTAGCTCCCACGCTGGTCAGTAGAAAATGGCTGCAAACTACATAAAAACTGCGTAGAAGCATGAAAAAACTCGATTATTTCCACTATCGATGGGAGTTGGGAAATGCAAAGTCGGTCTTGGCCTTCCCGCTAACTTGGAGCATGTGCATGTAAATTTTGGTGCAAATCCGTCGAAAATCACGGACGTGCACACACACCAATCCTGACTCTCTCTCTCTCATATATATATATATATATATATATATATATATATACTCTTTCATGTTATACGTTATTTATATAGACACAAATATTTAAGTAAATACTCTGCTTATAATAGAGAGTATTACCAACATTTACCGGCCTTGAATACCCGAGAAATCTCAAAGAAAATATGCGTCCTCCGACAGGAATCGAACCTGTATCCTACACGGAACCATCATATAGCCTGACATGCTATACCAGTATAGCAACGAAGTTAAGCAAGGTCGAATTACTGTTTTTAAACAACACATCTCCCATGATTTCCCTCGAACATTCATATCTGCTCGAAGCGTATCTTAACGTAAACAAATGTACTCAGCCCGGCAATTATTTTAATAAATTTCATTGTTATACGTCATGAGAAAGCAACAGTGACGATATTGAAGAAATTACTGAATTCACCAATACTCTCTATAGAATTTCAAAAGCTCACTTTATAAGTTTAATTCCGGTCAAAAGACCAATTTTGAGCCAAAATTCCAATTCAGGCCAAAAACAGAATTCTTCAAATCACACACTTCGTTGAACTTCAAAGTCATGACGTCACGAAACCTCTCACTTTAATTAGGATTCCTTGGCTTTTTAAAGAAATAAAATTCATTTTCTCAATTCCGACAGACGACAAAAGTCAACACGGCCAGGCAGACGACAAAGGCCGAGAGACGACGAAAGTCGACACGGGCAAGCAGACAACTAGCAAAATCAAATGAAAGGCATACAATCAACGTTATCAGATTTGGAGATATTTTAAACTGAAATTAAAACAAAACATTAAAATTAATTTTTCCGTTACTTTAAACTCAATATAAATTATAAACTTTTAAAATTACTAAATGTTTGTCTTTATTATAAATTTGAATTTTTAACTGTTCCCTCCTTATCCGGACACAAATCCCAATACTGAATGTTCAAGCACCAGAGTAAGGGCAAATTTTCAATCATCTGGATTCTAAACAGGTATATATAGAGCAAGTTTGGCAAGTTAGTAAGCTTTCAAGCACACGGACAGAGAGACAGTATTTGCCGTTTATTCATTTAAAAGATGATAGTAAGAATTAGAAATTGGTACATTAAGTAATAACGAGTTACCAATAAAGACTCATGAGATTTATGGATATTTTTTGACAATGCGTCGATTTCTTAGTGAGAATATAAATTTCTTAGTGACAGTATAATTCCACGTGGACAAGAGCTCGAGATTTGATTAGGTTACATGTTATCGGAAACCTTGCTTCACCTAAGACGGTATAAATCTCAACTAATAAATGCCGAAGGTTTCCTTATAATGAAACGATTAATACTACCATTTCGTGAAGAACAGAAAGATTCAGGGCCTTATCTGCAAGATTTGGGTACATATCATCTTTAGTATTGAACTATTATATAAATTATTTTATATAAATTTGCTTTATTTTTTTTTAAATTCTCAATACACACATATTTCACTTATATTTTCATGTCGCCACGTGTCTCTTACTTGCAGAAAGTTTCGTGGGGATAAATGCCTTTCATTGACCAACTAAACACAATTACCAAATCTGGATATTTACCCAAATCTTGAAAATATATACATATATATATATAGTATCCCAATAACAAGTCGAGAATGTCTAATCATGTCTTTAGAGGATATTTTTCTTGTCCCTTACGGATATTGAGGCTAGTGGCTCTTCACAAGGTAGGTTATAAGTTTTTTCCGGTCTCTCATGCCTTCGATATATCCTGTGAATATCAAATTTTCCAAGTCCGTTATGTGCACAATAAATTTCAGCATTTTTCTGTAGAGCCACATTTCTGTTGCTTCAAGTTTCTTTTTCATCTGTGAGGAGATTTCCCAGCGTTCACTACGATAAAGGACTCCTGATATTACGTATTCAGTTCAGTAACTTTTTTTTCTTTGGGCATAACGAAATTTTACTGTTTCTTAATAATTTGCTTAACTTCTGGAAGACATCTTTCGCTATCGCAATACGGATTCGAATTTCAATGTCGCACTGTCCCTCCCGTTAAAAGACTTCCCAGATATTTGAATTTATGTACTTTCTTGATTTGTGTATCTTCGATTTGCAATTTGCATATTCGGTCGTTACTTTTGCTGACAACCTTGCCACGACACTGGTTCGAATTAGAAAACTACGCATATTGAAGTCTTTAATTAGACTGGCTGAACCTTTAGATAACCCATTGTATACAGAACTACAGCCAAATCATGATAGTTATTGCTACTGCGATTTGAGGACCAAACCGATTTTAGCGAGTAAAGCTGCTCACCATACGCCCAACTGATTTTTTTTTCTCGAAAATCCGAATTGTCTTCCTAAACAGGATGTAAGGGTATCCAGACTGCACGGTTTTTTAATGCAAGCAGGGAATATCTTCACACTTTTATCCAATAGCGCTTGTACCCCCTCTGTCCCTCCAAAAAAAAAACAAAAAAAAACATAGTTTTGACAGCTCATCAAAGTTTCAATGCCGATAATCGCGTCACTACATTCAGAAACAAGGTTCATACTCCGAAGCCAGCAATCCCATTTTAAATTTGAATTTGTTTTAATCGGAAGGCAAATAAAATTCGAATTTTTGTAACGAGGTTTTTCGTGATCGATACTTTCATATTTGTTTTCATTACAATAAACAAGGCAAATACCCTATATAGATATTTCCTGTTTTATGTAACATTGACTAACTTTCAAGAATGGAATTTTCATTCTTCCTTAGGTAGAAGTTACAGCTGAAAAGTATGACAGGATCGTAACGGAAACCAAATATTCACGGAGAAACGGGCAGGCAGACGACAAAGGCCGACACGGGCGGGCAGACGACAAAAGTCGACACGGCCAGGCAGACGATAAAGGCCGAGAGACGACAAAAGTCGACACGGCCAGGCAGACGATAAAGGCCGAGAGACGACAAAAGTCGACATGGGCAAGCAGACAACAAGCAAAAGCAAATAAAAGGCATACAATCAACGTTAACAGAAAATTGTCTATCGACTCCAAGTTCAATTGAGATAAGAGAAAATTCCAAAGAGAAATTAACAACATTAAGAAGGGAAAAAAAACAAAAAACAAAAAAAAAACAGTTTTAAGAACGTCATGAAAAGATTTGAAGGAAAAATGGCTAATAAGCAAAAATAGTGGATTGAACAAGAAGAAAATATTTAGAGAACTTGTCTTAATACCAACAGAGATGAGGATACTAATTGTACAATAACAGTTGCTAGGGAAAAGAAGGAATAAATGAACAATTTATGGTGCGAGAGCAACTGGTCTATCGAGTCAATAAACGCACACATATCCGCTTTCTCCAGTGCCTAGATTTGACGAGCAACCGAGCTTGCAGTAGGAAATAATTAATAAGGGGTGGCGGCAGTGACCTTCAAGATTGTAACCTCAAGTGGAAGAATAATGGCTCCCAAATGAAAACATTTAAACAAGTCACGATCCACTGTTATGGTTACGGCTTCCTGAGACCGGTAACTTAGGAATCGATGCTAACACCTGGACCCGGAATTAGGTTAGAATTAATGAGGTGCGATTTCGATCGAAGGTTTGTTATTCGATTCCGTCAGTATAATCAGATCAAGACTACATCAATTATTATTCGCCTGACCCTCGGTTCGTCTCTGTGGAGATTGAAATTTTCATTTTGGTCGGCAGTTAGGTAGGTAGGTGTGGTTTTGTTTATTCATCTATCGGGTATTTTTGTTGAAGATAAAACGCATCAAGAGAATCTTTGGCAAGGTGAGGTGTAAGACATCAACGTAATGATGCAACTCATCACAATAGCAGCAAATATCTTCGCCCGTTTAATATTAATTTACCTTCTAGCGTGTTTGTTGGCGTGTATGGGTGAGCGGGTGGGGAGCAATATATAAGCTTGAATCAGAAATAATTTCCGTTTTTGGTGATTTACTAAGTCTTAGCTTGGATGAAGCACAAAGCCGCAGGTGAGAATCTAACTCCGTAGTAATTGATCTAGCAGCAAGAGAAACAAATGTTGCACAATGTCGAAGCGCCATTTTAAAAAAGCGATTTAGTAAGCGTAGCGCACGTTTGGTCCAAGGCCGAAAGTAGAAATAATTTTCATTTCTGTTTATCCACTTTATTCTTTTAAAGCTAAACATCAGTAAAAATAGATTTTATTCAAATCTTTACTCATCCTTATTTGCAACGTATATGCACATTTCAGAATAAAGTCAAGAGCAGTTAACTGCAATGTAATATTAAACCTCTTATAGAACCCAATCTGTCATGTTATTCACTCATGCCTATGGGTAGTGTGTGTGTGTATATATATATATATATATATATATAAATAAATAAAATGTTAAAACATAAATATTCTATAGTTATAATTTATTACATTAGAATCGTAATCACGATCCAATTCATCAGATCTACAAATTCAAATTTGAAGGTCTGGTGAATCGGGTCGTGATTACGATTCTAATGTAATAAATTATAACCGTAGAATATTAGTGTTTGAACATTATATATATATATATATATATATATATATATATATATAGGGTGACCCCAAAAAAGGGAACTTTTTTAACAATCCAATAAAACCAAGAGTGATGGAAGGAAAATATTTTATTCATAGTAATTGAAACCTTAAAGAATGCCATTTAAGAAACAATGATGGAGTTTCTTTTCATGTTTTAAAAATTACGTCCTGTAGATGGCGTCCTGCTGTACGAATGCATTCTTGAAATCTGCTGTTGAGTTTCCTCATTGACTGCTGCAATATTTCATCTTGAATTCTAAATGGCGATATCTTTACTTGCTGAAAGTCACTGTCTAGCAGTCTTGCCACTTGCTCATGTCTGGGAATACGCACTTCAAAATTTCCCGTTTTTTTGGGTCACCCTGTATATATATATATATATATATATATAAATAAATTAAATAAATTATTTTTGCACCAACCTAATATATATATATATATATATATATATATATATATAAATAAAATCATCAGGTCTGATGATTGCGTTTAGCATAAAACAATCTGTCGCCTATGAGTGTTGACTTCAATGTTCACTTTTAGATTTACATACGCTCTATCACTGATATTGAGCACTTTATCCCATAAATATAACATACCTTAAAACTATATTCCTTTATATAACTCGGAGTATCTGTCTATATTTCTGAGATGAGGTATTGTAATTATTTACACTATTGACTTTGTTCGGACTGTTGTCGTCATCTTCGTTGCCATATTCACTGTTCATTCGTTATCAATATGGTAATGAAGAACAATGTAAATAGTGTAAATAATTTCACAGTAGTTTAACATCTGCTGTCGGCCATAAAAATGGTATAACCACGCCGGAGAAAACAAGTTTTGGAAGGATGGTTAAAAAACTGGGAAAATTTTGAGACGAACGAATCCTAAAACGAAACCAAAATAAATGGACCCATTGATACACACACACACACACACACACACACACACACACGAAAGGAAAAAACAGAACTGGCTTTAAGAATGTCAAAAAAGATATACGAAAAAAAAAATCAAAATTTAATAAGTAAACAGTGAACTGGTCAGAAAGACGGTATTTTTCTGTATGCTTCTGGAGAAGCACATTTCAGCTGCCTCGATTTTTCTCCATATACATGGATAGATTGTCTAACCCAGACGTACTTGGCTGGTAACTATCACGTGTGCCTTCCGACAATGTTTTCCCTCTGTTCGGTAGATCAAGTTCACGCCCATTTTTACAAGAAGCATATTTGAGAGAGTTTAACATCTTTTTAAACGGTCTTATAGGAGGCTGGTGAATTTTATTTTACACTTGGAACCCCGCCCAACCTCCTGCAGACGTAACGCCGCACCCTATTGCTATTTCCATGCGAAAGACTCAGTTGGTCTATTCTTTAATTCCACGAGTACAGACCTTTACAGATTGGGCAAGCCATGCTAGATCCACGGAGTCGAATCGGCCTCTTTTCCACCGTATGCAAACTGTAATGAGAAAGTGCCAGAAAGGGGAACAGTTTCACGTACACTCACACTCTTTATCTTTTCAAGTGTCAGTCGTTACCTATACTTTTGATAATCATAAACACTTCCTGTCACTTCCAATTGCCTTCAGATAACGCACCTCATGCAGTAGCTCTCGTCCTCGAGCGGCTCTCTAGCCTTGAAACTGGACAAACAGTTTGTAATCCGTTAGTTGTACAAAATCAACGCAATTTTAAACTCTGAAGAACTCAGCGCTGAAAAATGACGAGCGACAAGTTATTACTGAACTGAAAAAAAACCCAAAAAACAAAAAAAAACAAAAAAAAAAAAACTAATCATTACCCTCCAGATCTGATTTGATCTCAGTGCGAGAATAGAACGGCTGCATATTGTTTGTGTACTCTCGTCAAATCCTGATGTCGTGACCTGATCATGGCGAAAAGCCGTTCATTGAATTGGGGGGGGGCAAAAAGATATCTACCACGCATGCTCAGTAACAGTTCTACTCTCATTCCATTCTCAGGTGAATCAGTGCAGTGAAAGTTTTGCCCAAGCCTCGGGTCTTTTAAAGAAAAATTCAGGTAACAGATGATGTGAATTTTACCTTCTTTTTTACTGAATTAATTTATTACCTTCAGTAAGACAAATGATTTTTCGAATATTTGATGGGAGACAGAAAACAACGACAAAATCTTGCTAGATTTTTGGTAAGCGCTGTCTATATATTAATATAAGACTAAAATTATACATATGCTAAAAGAAACGGACAGAGCTTCACCCACTTTCAAAGATCGAAGCAAGAATGTTCGTGAGTATGCTTTTCAACATCTTCCGTTCTTTAGCCTAACTTTCTGCTTGCTTCGAGGTTTCTTACAATCCCTTCTAGATTTTTACCATAGCCGTTTTCCTAAACAACACTCAGACACGAAATACAGGGCGACCCAGAAAATACCTCCCACATAATGTTAAGACATTAGTGGCAATGGTGACTCAAAGATGCAGGAGTGAAAGGCATTAAACTACTGAAAGAGTTTGTGGGAATTGATGACAGAAAAGAGACGAGAATGGATGGAAAAGCGTCGAAAGTTACTCCGAGCAACAAATGACTTGATGTTTTGGAGACCTATGAAAGCCAGTGTCTTGAAAGAAATCGATTTATGTATTAAAAACCCCCAAAAAAAACAAAGAGAAAGAGAAACAAAAACAAAGAGAAAGAGAAACAAAAACAAAGAGAAAGAGAAACAAAAACAAAGAGAAAGAGAAACAAAGAGAAAGAGAAACAAAAACAAAGAGAAAGAGAAACAAAAACAAAGAGAAACAAAAACAAAGAGAAACAAAGAGAAAGAGAAACAAAGAGAAAGAGAAACAAAGAGAAAGAGAAACAAAGAGAAAGAAACAAAAAGAGAAAGAAACAAAAAGAGAAAGAAACAAAGAGAGAAAGAAACAAAGAGAAAGAAAGAAACAAAGAGAAAGAAAGAAACAAAGAGAAAGAAAGAAACACAAACAAAGAAACACAAACAAAGAAACACAAACAAAGAAACACAAACACTGTTCTTCAGAATGCGTCATTGTTTCAAGCATATATGTTGCTTTTCCGAATGCTTACTATAATCTCTGCATATTATCTTTAATCACTTTGCCCCAAGCAAGGCGATAACACCACTAAGACGCAAGGAGCTACTAGAAGTGAAAGAGAATAAAAAGACTTTAGAAAGAACTGGGAACCAAATAATAGTATAACATACAGGAAATAAGTGATAAGCCTCTATTCCTGTTCGAAAGACAGGAGAGGAGTGTGAACCGAATGATATTCAAGCACAATTGGGAATAGATGGGTACTGATCTCATCTCAAAAGAATTTGCTTGTAGTAAACAGCATTCCTGCTTTCCAATATACTGATGAAGAAAGTGGGTATGCTGATGACATAGATATTCAATGATTTGCGTAAGAATAATCTTGGACAAAATATTAACACCTTCTGCCAAATGTTTCACGAAATAAGACTCGAGAAAAAAAAAAAACTTTTCGAAAATTATAAACCTTATGTATTCAGCAACCATTTTTTTTACCAGTGCCCATATTGCAATTTTTTTTGCTGTTATCATTACATGTTTTTACCAGAGTTCATATTGCAATTTTTTGTTCTTATTATCGCTTTTCTCTGGCACTCCTTATTACTGGTTCTTATATTGTATTCATTTCTATGCTTGGCCGGCTTTGTGGCCTAGAATATGTGCTGATTCCTGAAGTTTACGAATTTTCCTATGGTGTTCCTTGTCTATGATCTCAAGATGATCTCATAGAGGGCGGTGATCTCCCTTCTCTCTCCATATGTGATCAGCCACGCCTGATTTTTCCACTTCCCCTCGTGTTAAAGCTTTCTGGTGTTCTTGAAGCCTTACCTTAAGGGGTCGGCCTGTCTCCCCTTTATATTTCTTTCTGCAGCTGCACGGGATAGCGTACACACAATCTTTAGTCATATTCTCCTCTATGAGGGGGTCTTACTCGGGAGAGGTATCTGCAAAGTGTCGTCTAGCTTTTAAAGGTTGTCCTGATGTTATATGAACTGCAGATCCTTTGTATTTTTTTTGATAACCCCTTCACATACCCAGAAATTCATACACAGATGTCCTCAAGGACACATGGCACAGTGGATAAAAGCGTTGGTTAGATCCAGTGACAGACCCAAAGAGTGTGAGTTCCATACCCAGTTAAGGCAGTGGAGAACTTTCAGGGGGAAATTAACAGGAGATAACTGATAACTGACATCCATTAAAACATGGTGCGTGGAACTAGAACAGTCTACCCCAGTGAGCGAAATAAAGGGTTCAGTTCGACATTCCAACCACCAGCGTACAAAGGCCGAAACGTTGTATTAAATATGGCGACAAAGATGAGGACAATAGTCCGAATAATGTAAATAATGTACATAATACCTCATATCAACACTTTCTGCCAAATGTTTCAGGAAATAGGACTCGAGAAAAAAATACTTTCCGAAACAAACTATGATCTGAAATTGGAATCAAATCACAGACAGTACGTACCCTGAATCCATCACAGAAATCCAAGATGCTTGCTTTGTTTTACGGCATATAAACCTAAATGGGTTATTTAATGCCGACAAAATTTTTATTACTGGTAATATGTTTTTCTTCAAAAATCTATTTCTGGGAATATTTTTCCTTGAAGAAATCTATAGCTGCTAACATCTTTTTCAAATATGTATAGCTGGTATTTATTTTTTTTTTAAATATTGCTGATAATAAATTTTCCTTCGAAAATTATTGCTGGTAATAATTCTTTTTTATTATTATTACTGCAAAGTATTTCTGGTATTAAAACCTATTTTTGCACAAGTCTGGGTGTTTATTTGCCCATAGCTTGGACCCTAACAGGTGCTACCACCCCGGATCTGGGTGGACCTGGGAACACCAGCAATTAAGAGGGGGTTCCACGCTCCTCAAAACCTCCTGATCAGAGGCCTTTTTGTTACACGTAGTTTATCGTCTTATCCAGGACGAGGATGTAGTTTATCGTCATACCCAGGACGGGAAAATCAAGATGTGCAATTAGTAAAGACGAAACACTTCAATTACAACGATGTATAGATCAATTATAAAAATACAGTAGCTGATAAGGAAATTGAACATTGAATAAGCAGTGATAATTTCGATCAACAGCAGAAATCTATACAAAACATTAACCTAAGAAATCCTTTTCTTAAATAACCTTGTTAGATCACGACATGCATTGATGTTATATAGGGTGTGGTAGAAATACCTCAAATATAATGGTAAGACGTCAGTGGCAATGGTGTTTTCATCTTACAATTAGTTACGAGGTATATAGATGGAGGTATATTCGGGGAGGTATATGGATATGCGTTGACATGTAATGTATATCTGTTCGGAAGGGGAACTCGGAGAGCCGAGTTCGAATTCCAGCCGAGTTAGATTCACTTGGGCACAAATAACCTTGGAATGAATCCATCTCTTCTCCCCAGATTGGGCTCTTCAGTGTTGGTTGTCAAACAGTATACCACAGAAAGAAATGGCAACCTAATGCAGGAAAAAAAACTGCTTCGTCAGTCGTGTATCGAAAGATATATGATCGCCCAATCATGTATCATGTATGGCACTTAACTGACTGATATGTGAGAGGTATTTCAGTCGCACCCTGTATATAACGACAAACACAAGATGACAGGATATTTTCCATATGAAAAGAAAGAATAAAAAGAATCATTTGAGATTCAATGACTGCCTATATCATGATGTGGAACTAAATTTTAAACAATCCAGATTTATTAATTTATTTATTAAATAGCGTATTTATCGGAAAAAGATTTTATTAAAGAAGAAATGATCAGTCATTTAGGAAGAGACTGCAAGACTCCTATCTGCGGATATTTTGTTCGTCGACATCGTCTACTTATTCAAGTTCCAGATTATAAAGAAGAAAACGTATGTGGAGACACACACCTCGTTCTTAAAGGTACTTGAAAAACATTATCACCGGACACTGAAAAAGCAGGAAGGTCTATTAGATATGGTGAATCTTCAAGTATTTTGTTTATTTTTTTTCTCGCATTTTATAGCTTTTTCGTATCTTTCACTCCCGAATTGTTTCGAAGAATTTTATACACTGGTGATAGTTTGCAAGCCATGATTTGTCTTGGGATATGTAGTGGAGTAGTTTCCCGTTGCCTTCTTCACGGTGGTTTATGGAGACATCTCTAGTTAGCTAGCTGTTGACTCTGAGAGGTTTGGAAATCCTACCGTGATTTAGAATTGGCTACAACCTTAACAGCATAAGATACGCAGACGACACAGTACTGATAGCAGACAGGAAAGATAAATTACAAAATCTCCTACAGAAAGTAACGACGGAGAGTGAGAAGAAAGGATTAAGCATAAACTACAAGAAGACAGAATGCATGGCCATCAGTCAGAGGAAGAGCCCGAAATGCGATTTGCAGGTAGAGAACACTAGAATCAAGCAGACGCAGAAGTTTAAATATCTGGGAAACGTCTTGACAGCAGACGTTAAGTGCGACACTCAGATCTGTAGACGTATTGGGATGGCCAAGGACACATTACTGAGCAGTGTATTGCCAAACAGCAGGATTTCTTTGGTAACAAAGAAAAGAATACTGAGCTGTTACGTGACATCTGTTTTTCTTTACGGCAGCGAATATTGGACGATTTCTTCAAGGATGAGGAAGAGACTCGAGGCAACGGAGATGTGGTTCTACAGAAGGATGCTGAGAATATCATGGACCGAGCATGGGAGCATCGATGAGGCCTTAGGTTACAAACAAGAAGAAGGCTTATACTTAACATCAGAAAGAGGTAGTTGAAGTTTCTGGGACTGGGGAGGAGGGCCTGGAGAAAGAAAGTGGATGACAGTTCGTGGTCTGGTGGAGGAAGCAGAGGGAAGGATCTTACCGAGATCTGCAAAGGATAGTGGGAGATGGAGGGCCATGATCGCCTACGCCCTAAAAGGACATGGCACATAAAAAGAAAGATGGTAGTTTAAGGAAAATAAATGACTAAGTCTGCTAATGAGGACCTGAAGCATAAAAGGCAAACCACACTAAACATAACACACACACAAAACCAAAACCAAAAAAGTTCAGTTCAAAGGGTACAGTTTTAAATTGTAGAAAGCTTAAGAGACTAGTGGTTTTAGATGACCTGATGCCATTCGATTCCTGGTCGATATCACCGGATATCTTCCGTATGAAAAATATAAAATCAAAAGAATACTATACGACAATTCTAGGCACCCTGATTTCCCTTTATAAGTAATAGAAAATACCGTTAGAGTCATAGGACGAATTACTTGAAACCAGGAATCGAACATATCTTGCGTTACCATAACAACGAAATATCTCATCCATATATCTAATACATTTATTCCGTTTCATTTGTGCTTTTTTGACAAACGCAATTATTAAAACAACCTCAATTGTTTCTTTCATGCGATGAGTTTATAGAATAAACAAAAATCTTTGATTATTCATGCAGAAAATATATACAATATAATGCCTTCCAAAAGCTAAGCAAAATATTAACAGAAAAATTCATTATACACAAAGAAAAGAGTACTGGACTGTTATATAATACCAATTCTCCTATACGCTAGCGAATGCTGGACAATCTCCTCACAGATGATGAAGAGACTTGAAGCAATAGAAATGTGGTTCTACAAAAGGATACTGAGAATATCATGGACCGAAGATATGACTGACGAGCAAACTTTAAGGGAAATGCAAACAAAAAGGACATTTATACTTAGCATCAGAAAGAGTTAAAATTTTTAGTGCATATAATGAAGAATGAGGGATTGGAAAATTTGACACTCACGGGGATACTGAAGTCAAGAGAGACAAGAAAAATCAACGCATAACCTCCCTAGCGAGCTTCAGTAAATAGTTGGCGGTACAAGGTTTAGGACAGATAATTAAAAGACAGAATTTATTAAGAGCCGCAAAAGACAGGAAAATGCGGAGAGCCATGAATGCGAATGTACTGAAGGGACACGGTACACAGAAGAGAGAAAGGATATGGAGAAAGTCAGGATCGCCTTTTGTAAACTAAAATTTAAAAAAAAAAATTGTTCTGTCATAGAAAAATAAATAATAAAATTAAAAAAAAATACAATATCCTGAAGACAAAAGCGACATGCTGTCATCTTCGCTTATTTCCTGCTTGGCATCGCGTTTCAAGACGTCAATCCTAAGTGGCTTAACGCTCTCTTGTCTTACGCGAGCAGCAATTTAAGTACTGGATTCGAAGAGACGCCCAGAACTATTACTATCACAGAATTTCTGTTTGAAACAGGATAACAGAGTTTAATTTTATTTGTTTTTTTTTTCCTTCTTGTTGTTCTTCTACAACGCTTAGTCGATCACTTTCTACTAAAGATCCCAGTTTGACAAAATTCATTCTTATATATTAAAGACGAATTGAAAACTATTGTTAAGGGAAAAAAATATCATTTTGGGGAGTGCGCCAAGTCGAGAACATTTCAGAAATTGCGCGCAGAATATCTAATAAAACAAACAGAGGTTTACAGCCACATCGGATTGAAACATCAGTTTGCCTACGATTATCGAATTTAAGCAAAGTTGAACCAGGTCAGTACCTAGATGGGTGAGCGCTTGGAAATACCAGCTTGCTGTAAACTTGAATCCGTAAGTGCTATAATGGATAATGGCTCGGAATAGTTAATCGGACAGGCAAGTTTCAATTCACGCGAGGTTCGATATATTTTCTTTCTGAAAATGACCTTTGGAAAAAAGTACAAGTTCACAGCTTCTCTGCACATATATAGGTTAATTTGTATGACTAGTATCAGTAAGTCATTATCTTAAAAGAAAAGTAAAGAAAAAAAGTAAAGAAAAAGAAAAAAGTAAAGAAAAAAGAAAAAGAAAAAAGAAAAAGTAAAGAAAAAAGAAAAAAGTAAAGAAAAAAGGAAAGAAAAAAGAAAAGAAAAAAGGAAAGAAAAAAGAAAAAAGAAAAGAAAAAAGAAAAAAGAAAAGAAAAAAGTAAAGAAAAAAGAAAAAGAAAAAAGAAAAAGTAAAGAAAAAAGAAAAAAGTAAAGAAAAAAGGAAAGAAAAAAGAAAAGAAAAAAGGAAAGAAAAAAGGAAAGAAAAAAGAAAAAAGAAAAGAAAAAAGAAAAAAGAAAAGAAAAAAGAAAAAAGAAAAAGTAAAGAAAAAAGGAAAGAAAAAAGAAAAAGAAAAAAGAAAAAGTAAAGAAAAAAGGAAAGAAAAAAGAAAAGAAAAAAGAAAAAGTAAAGAAAAAAGAAAAAAGTAAAGAAAAAAGAAAAAGAAAAAAGAAAAAGTAAAGAAAAAAGAAAAAAGTAAAGAAAAAAGAAAAGAAAAAAGAAAAGAAAAAAGAAACGAAAAAAGAAACGAAAAAAGAAAAGAAAAAAGAAAAAAGAAAAGAAAAGAAAAAGTAAAGAAAAAAAGAAAAAGTAAAGAAAAAAGTAAAGAAAAAAAGAAAAAAGTAAAGAAAAAAAGAAAAAAGTAAAGAAAAAAAGAAAAAAGTAAAGAAAAAAAGAAAAAAGTAAAGAAAAAAAGAAAAAAGTAAAGAAAAAAAGAAAAAAGTAAAGAAAAAAAGAAAAAAGTAAAGAAAAAAAGAAAAAAGTAAAGAAAAAAAGAAAAAAGTAAAGAAAAAAAGAAAAAAGTAAAGAAAAAAAGAAAAAAGTAAAGAAAAAAAGAAAAAAGTAAAGAAAAAAAGAAAAAAGTAAAGAAAAAAAGAAAAAAGTAAAGAAAAAAAGAAAAAAGTAAAGAAAAAAAGAAAAAGCAAAGAAAGGAGAAAAGCAAAGAAAAGAGAAAAGCAAAGAAAGGAGAAAAGCAAAGAAAAGAGAAAAGCAAAGAAAAGAGAAAAGCAAAGAAAGGAGAAAAGCAAAGAAAAGAGAAAAGCAAAGAAAAGAGAAAAGCAAAGAAAGGAGAAAAGCAAAGAAAAGAGAAAAGCAAAGAAAGGAGAAAAGCAAAGAAAGGAGAAAAGCAAAGAAAGGAGAAAAGCAAAGAAAAGAGAAAAGCAAAGAAAGGAGAAAAGCAAAGAAAGGAGAAAAGCAAAGAAAAGAGAAAAGCAAAGAAAAGAGAAAAGCAAAGAAAGGAGAAAAGCAAAGAAAAGAGAAAAGCAAAGAAAGGAGAAAAGCAAAGAAAGGAGAAAAGCAAAGAAAAGAGAAAAGCAAAGAAAGGAGAAAAGCAAAGAAAGGAGAAAAGCAAAGAAAAGAGAAAAGCAAAGAAAAGAGAAAAGCAAAGAAAAGAGAAAAGCAAAGAAAGGAGAAAAGCAAAAAGAGAAAAGCAAAAAGAGAAAAGCAAAAAAGGAGAAAAAAGAAAGAAAAAGAAAGAGAAAAAAGAAAGAAAAAGAAAAAGAAAAGAAGAAAAAAGAAAAAAAGAAAAAAAGAAAAAAAGAAAAAAGAAAAGCAAAAAGAAGAGGAAAAAAGACGAAAAATATCTTACAAACTCAAAATTTTCTCTGGCTTTAAATAACCTGCAAGGGTTTGATAAGACGTAGAAAACAAATCCATCAAACCATAAAGTGTCTGAATTTTTTCTCTATCCAAATTTTGAATATTATGTTGTGTATCGAGATCGAAATCGTGTTTAAACTGCAACAAAACTGGCGCGATCTAGCTCAAACTTCGATCACGTGACCACGATAGTATCAATTACAAGCATGCATAAGCCGAAGGCAGTGAGACAAACAAAGAGAGGTTATGGCGAAAGTGCAGTTAATATGCGACTTTACCTTGTATATACCTCATTTGGAAAATCTCCCAAAACAATATTAAACACGCAAGAATATAGCCGTCACCATTATTGGTGATATGGCTCTTGAGGTGAGGAAAAACCTTTGGCGGCCATTTTCTGTAAATTAGTTTATATATATATATATATATATATATATATATATATAAAGAAAATAGCAACCCCACAAAATCTTAGATGGATTTTTCTTTGGAATTCAATGTGTTAATATATATATATATATATATATATTCATTATTTACCTACTCACCATTTATGCCATATTTCTTTTAACATTGAACACTATATCTACAACGTCTACTCATATGAAACGGATTGTCCCTCAGCAATTAAATAATTTATGGCTTTTGTTTGGTGCAAACAATATATATATATATATATATATATATATATATATATATATATATATATATATATATATATATATACACACACACAAATGTAAAGAAAACGAAGAGTAAGATTTCAGCGTTCAAAACATTAAAACAGGGCTCAATACGAAAGCAGAGCAATAAATATTTATTATGCAGTGTTACATTAGAACATGCACATAACCACTACAAAAGTGTACATCTCGTACAGTTTTGTAGTGGTTGTGTGCATGTTATAATGTAAAACTGCATTATATAAATTGTCAAAAAGAGCCGCCTGGTGTTTAGTTCGGAAGATGGAAAAAATTGTAGCTAACCGAAGGTACATAAGTCGATACCCGATCAGTATCGGCTGGATTACCGTGGAGAAGGGATAAGATGTTGAAAAACCCCAAAACCCTAATGAACCTCGTCTGGAAATATCACTGATGATGTGTACTGGCACATCCAATTGATGTATTTTAGGATATATTTCGTAAAATATTGGATGTTTTAGTACACATAATCAGTAATATATATATATATATATATATATATATATATATATATATATTCCTGACACCAAAACAAGGTAAAATGTTCATATAAACATATGTCCAAAAGGCCATCGTTGTACAGAAACTCATAACAAATGTTCAAAATGTCTTCCGCTTGCATTTTGCACACGCATGCTGCCTTTCGGATCATTGACTGGCAGACACTTTCAAATACACCCACACGGCATTGAATGGTTTCGCAGGCCCCCATGACATAATTGTTTTAGGTCTCCCCACAGATAAAAATCTAAAGGGACGAGTTCGGGGAATGTGCAGGACATGGAGCCGGGCATCCCCTCCCTAACAATCTTTTATGCCAACCAGTGCATAGAACAGCATGATAAAATGTGCTGGAGCCCCATCATACATGAACTATTCGCGTCTTCGTATTAGCAGGGGTACATCCTCCAGCAGCTCTGCAAGTGTGTTCGGAATAAAGTCTCTGTAGACACCTCCTGTAAGACGTGCTGGGAGAACATATGGACCTAGCAGACAGTCATCTACTCCAGCCCACACATTAATCGTAAAGTGATGCTGGTATCAAGCCTGTATTGTACGATGAGGATTCTGATCCGTTCACAAATATTGGATGTTTAAATTTGTTAGTTCATCTCTTTCAAATGTCTCGAGTGTAAAGAAGACTGCAGAAACATCCAACGGATCGGCAGTAAACCATCGGCAAAAATTCTTTGCTGGTGAGTGATCAGACGGCGAAAGACCCAGTACACCTTGCAAATGATACGGATAAAGGAGCCGCTCTTGAAGTACCCTCTCTGTGGTACTATGAGATGTACGACACGCTAGGGCTATGAACTTATCTCGGTCTCTCTCAATCCACAGGTTTTGGTGTCAAGGATCCTGTCTCAGCAACGTAAAGATGAACATCAGCAAAGGGTTGGATGACTCAGCTGCCTTCGGTCTGGTAACGCAATCTGATACTGCCGAACAATATCGCATTACCATTCGCGCGGCCGTATGTAAAAAAAAAAAAAAAAAAATCTGCTAGCTCACGATATTAATATCCTGCCATTTGGGTTTTATTTTTTTTTTAAATTTTGGGAAGTGATTTAGGCTGATAAATTAAAAAAAAAAATATGATCCTGATTAACTTATCAAACTTAGAAGGTTAATGACTTTTTTTTAAGTCTCGAAAAAATTCCAGTGATCACGGAATAAAAGAAAACAATTTCTATAATGCTCCAGGAAATGTCCTTTGAAAAATCAGATCATAAATTTTCCTTCATGCAAGCCGATAAATCGGATTGAGAATTTTTTGCTAAGTGAAATGGAGATAAAGACAGGGATAAATGTGTGTTTGTGTGTGCATGTATATATGTACGCATCCATCTATGCATTATGTATGTATCTTTGTAAACAACCAGTAAAATCGTGTGTACTCAACATAAAATTGGTCGTTATAAATCCGAAGAAGGTGAGGACCTTGATTTATA
The DNA here is from genome assembly GCA_963932145.1 of Acanthosepion lycidas. NCBI lineage: Eukaryota > Metazoa > Mollusca > Cephalopoda > Sepiida > Sepiidae > Acanthosepion > Acanthosepion lycidas. The sequence continues at coordinate 44,456,757 of OZ010602.1, forward strand.
TTTATTATTTCATATCGATCTTGAAAAAAAAAAAAAATAAAAAAAAAAAAAAAAATAAGCTGACAAGCAATGGCCGCCCGCAGTGATTCATACATGAAATTTTGCAGTTTCAATGCTCGGTAAACATCGCAACCGAAACAGCTTACTAACTTCTCTCCCTCAAGACTACCTTGATAATGAAATTGGCGCCTACCGTAACAGTAATTATTTGCACTGGACTTGCAAACACTTCTTTGGTTTTGTTACTTGGTTGCACTCTGGATCGCAAATTACTGTGGCTCGATATCGGATTCGAGGAAATTTATTAGATGTTTTCTTTAAAACGAGGATTACGAGTTTGTTTGCTGTTTTCTTTACGTTTTGATCGATCATAACTGGACGGCTAACTTTGTCGATTCGTTGGTAAACATCGAAAAACTTCCTAAAGATCTACATTAACGACAGTTCATTTTTTCCATTAACAGTAAGTAAGTATTACTGTGTTTTTTTTCATCTAAGTCCAAAGCCTGGAATAAAACATTTGAACAATACTTAAATATGTAAAAATTGCATTTAGCACTCATTATTAAATTGATTTGCACATAAATAGCATCTTCAGATGGAGAAATGCTTCCCTTAGGAAATCAAATCTCTCTCTCTCATAAGTGATGTCTGATGATCCAGCATCCTTTTAAAAGGGCTCTGGTGAAATATATTATTACAATGGAACCTTAAAGTGATCTGTTTTTTCTTTAAATTATTAGGTCTGGATTTACATTGAGATCTCAGGATTTTATCCTCCTTAGGACTACCCATACGGATTACCAAGTTTTTCGTAACTTATATATATATATATATATATATATATATATATATATATATGTATATATATGTATGTATATTACTGATTGCTTCATCTTTTTCTCCACCCCCTGCTCCTTGCCGCTTCTTTTTGAGTGAACAAAAAAAAAAAACTTTCCCACACACCATACGTTAAAAATGGCAATACCGATTACCAGTATATCGACCCTTCTTCCTCGGGGTCAAAATTATTTCGTATTATATGAAAGAATTATACAAAATTTTAACCTTATTTCTTTTAGAAGTATCGAGAGCATTAACATGACAACTTCAAATCTCCATCTTTCACACACACTAAAAAGAAAGACATATCGTGCTGGTGGGACAAGTTCCCTACTACAGCAAATCGGGAAAAAAATGTCAGCTTCTTGAAGGTGACCGGAATCCTTCGTTCAGGTACGAAGTGGAGACCTCCGAGTCGATAAGAGAAAATTCTTTCAAAAGCAAAAGGATATCATCCACGGCCTCACCCAATTCAATTACAGTTATTTCCGTCTTCGAGGGACTTAGCATCCGGGTACTTAATCTATATGCGTACGTAAGCATACGCACTAGACAGATTGACAGTGTTTAAAATAAGGCTGTAAAATAATACATTCCCTTCCCGCTCACCCTGGACAAGCTCTACCCTAGGCTGAGCAATAAAAACAACCATGGAGATTTAAAAATTAAAATAATAATTTTGAATTTTGAATTTTGAAACCTTAATATATATATATATATATATATATATATATATATATATATTGAACATTTCAGAAATTATCCACTTAATATCAAACTACATATTTTTAGAGTAATGTTTTAGTATTGTCATTGAATCAGAATATACATGCGCAGACAGAAACTTACAAGAACATACAAGTTTAATGAAAATCGTGAGGGCTAATTTTCTTTTCCGTCTGGCCGACAATTCCTGGGTGATGGGACGAGCCCACGCGCCTAAATGCGCAGCCCTTTGAATTCATTTTTATCACTCTTATATTCAAAATGAATTAATTTCGTAAAACAAGCATTTTAAATAGACAAACAGGGGATGGAAAAGTGGTTGCAGCCGAGATGCCAGGTCAAGGCCGATAACATTGCACTTTCTTTGGATTTTTCTCATTAATCTCTAGTATATAATAGAAATGCTAAATCAGACGTGCCAACAATATTCAATGAACGAACGAATGGTGGACTTATAAAAGGGCAAGACAGAATTGGTTTCTGTTGGTTTACAGACCGACCAACAGAAAGTTTTAAATAAATAGTAAAGACAAATATAAAAATGCAATCTGAACCATAAAATCAGAAATAATAGCAATATTAATAATCATTGTTAAAATCGATCAGTGTTTTTAAAAAAAAAAAATACCTTACTGAGGTCAGGGATTATTTCGTTGCGTGAATTCTATAAAGTGTCGCTCAGTTTGACAACTTTGTATCATTTTTTTTCATTGTTACTTACGAAAATGTTCCCTGTGCAATACGAAGCTTCTATGAGAGAACAGAGAAATATAGACCAATAAATAAATAAAATAATCAATTTTAGTTCTAAGAGATTTTAAATACAAGATGGACGCGAGATATTTTCAAAATAAAATAAATCCATAAGGAATATGGAAATGATAACAAAATTAAACTTCAAGAAAAAAAAAAAATGAAAAAAAAAGGAGGAATTCAGCTTTCTGTGAAATTATGAACACTCTTCCAAAATGGTGGAATTGACCAGTGTCATTTTGTTATATATATATATATATATATATAAACTTAACCTTTTTCCCTTGATCATTTTTTTCTCAGCACTCTGTTTTTCTTGTTTGTTTGTTTGTTTGGCGCCGTCTTCATCCGCCATATTAATTCGTACCGATCATTATTGTTTTTGGAAAACTCATCCAGTTTTCCTTCAGTTTTCTCCTTAAAATTTGTTGTCATTCATCTTTAGAAGTTTTATCAATTTTTTGGGAAATCGTTTTGTTTTCTTTCAAAGCATTTTTTTTTCTTACATTCACCTATCTTTTCATCAATTACTTTTTCAGTCATCACTTTCTTGGATCTAATCGGCTAGTTTTATTTAATTTTTCCTTGTATTTAATCCTCCTCGTCAGTATTTCTTTTGGTGTATTCCATTAAAGCTTGACGTGTTTTACTTTAGCTTCTTACTTAAGTTTTCGCCCGGTGATTTTGTTTAATTTTTTTTTTTATTCTTCCTTCAACATTTCATTAGAGTTTTTCACTTGATTATCGTTATCACGATATTCATATACCCGCACTTCTGTCTCCTATCCTATTGCCTAACTTTTCACTTAATTTTCACTCACCTTTTTACTTCATCCCACCTCACGCCTCTCCTGCATCGATTTTTTCCCTCCACCACTTACAACAATTTCAAAGAACATTGGCGGCAAATATAGCAATTATATAAATAATTGCACGCCAAACAAGAGCGACTCGCCGCCATTTGCAACCGTTATGCGGATCTCAAGGACTTTACACTTGTTTTACTAGCCAAAAGGAATAAAGGTAAATCACTTTTTAGAACGATTAAAAAAATGTCATTGCTTGAGGTTCCAAAAGACAACAAGTGAAAAAGCGATACGAAAAAAAAAAAAAAAAATTAGAATGCTCGCAATAGAAGATATTCAACTAAAGATCGTCGGTTCATTTCCTGGAAGATATACAGCAGACGAAGATTTAAAAGGATTCAGAAACTGGTTTCTCCCTATTAATAAAACTCTCTTTAAAAAATCTATGGGTTAGTGGATGGAGCCTAAACAGGGTTATGACCAAAAAAATATTTGGGAGAAAATGTATTTTAACCTTTACATTAAAAAAAAAAAAAAAAAAAAAAGTCCCATAATTCGTTTAAAGATAGCCCGTCTTGATTTAAAGCGACGTAGTTTTTCTAATACAAGTACTTTCAATCTTTTCCCAAATCATCCTCAGGTGTAAATGACAAAGACAAACTTATTGTAACTCCGATAAAATATGAATGTGATAGTGTTTTTTTTTTTTTTTTTTTTTTTAAGCACCTGCAAACACGATCTGTTATAGTTATTGGGAAAAATACCTGCAGTAATTACGGAAATTTTTGCAAAAGAAGCATTTCAATATAAACAAATTGGTAGACATGCGAAATGACATTATGTATACGTATATATATATTAGGTTGGTGCAAAAATAATTTAGTTTTCTCACATAGTAACATGTGTTAGAAAACGAAATTATTTTTGCACCAACCTAATATATATATATATATATATATATTTTCATACACGTTTCATTAAATAATATAGACAAGTGTTGTCTATTTATTTTATGTAAATTTTTTTTCGTAACTTCTGATAAGTTTAATAACATTATCGTTGAAAGAAGAAAGAAATTCACAGTAGTGATCCATATTTTTTTTTAATACAATCTAAGCTTTCGGCTTACTTAAGCCATTATCAAAGACGTCAATTACAACATATTAAACAATATACGGACACGACAGTGATGATAGTCTGTCAATGTTTACATAGAAGATTTCTAAGCAATGATAAACACGCGCATATAAGACGCTAGAAGCGAAATTCCTCCAGTTGGTCCGGGGTACTTATATCCTGTAGTTTATCGTAAATGTCCTGTTTGTTGCTGTTAAGGTTGTTCACTTTTTCTTTTGCTATTTCAATTTGCCTTTTCACAAGGCTACATTTGTAATTCCAAGTATTGATAGTATTGTGGGCTGCTGGATCATGTAATTTAAATTGTGTGAAATAGCAAAAGAAAAAAACCTTGAAAACTGCCGTGTATAAAACTTAACACCAATTTGCGTAAGTTAAAAGCAAAGGGAAATAACTTGGCAAACATCTATTAGGTTGGTGCAAAAATAATGTCGGTTTTTGACGCATTTTTTAACGTCAAAAACCGGCATTATTTTTGCACCATACTAATATTTTATCATTATTCTTGTTATTTATATCAGCATAATTTGCATTAATTGTTAGATTTCTTTAATTGCATCATGACTAAAATCATTGGTTGCATAAATAACTATGGAGTCCAGCTTTACCTCGTTGTGCAAGATGGCAGTTGACCATATCAAGTTCACGCGCATTTGGGCAGGTTTTATTTTTCATCCTGCTGGATGTCCAGCTATCATCCTCAGCAGAAAAATACCTGGTGGGAGAGGACCGGTTGAGTCACCGATGAACCGACCCTGCAGTATTGGCCTATATGCTACCAGCAACAGTCGAAGATTGACTTGATTGGCTCTATCCAGAGACCCACGATGTTCCTAAATTTAATCAACGACCTTCCTGATGGCATCAGTTCTCAACTCGGTATCTATGCTGATGACAACTATTTTTTTCTGTCTTAACAGCAAATCTGATCGGTCCGATAAGATCAAATTAGTAGCTGATCTGAAAATCGAACTTGTTTCTGTTGTTAAACAAGGCAAGGATTGACTTATTAATTTTAGCCTTCTATCTCTACAAAGTACGAGAGGCCTGAATCAACTCTGAATTGGTCATGCATCTCTCATCTCAGAGTTTTCTTTCTGATAAGTAATATGGATTTCGGTACTCTAGTTCAGTTGCAGATGTTGTAAAGATTAATCCTGAAAGTGTCTATCAGGTTTTTCCATCAGCTGGAAGTTTACGATATTTCTGGACGACGATTTTTTGGAACTGATTCATTCTTTCTTATCAAATCTCAAAATGAAATTTGTCCTGAACGGCCAATCTTCTAGATTATTAGTGTAGGTCTCCCCAGCGCTCTATCCTTGGGGTTACGCTGTTCCTAATTTTCATAAATGACGTTTCTGATGGCATCAGTTCTCAACTCGGTATCTATACTGATGACAAAACTATTTACTTCTGTCTTAATAGCAAATCTAATCGGTTCGATAGAGTTAAATTTGTAGTTAATCTGAAAAACAAACGTGTTTCTGTTCTTAACTAAGGCAAAGATTAACCTGTTCATTTTAGCCTTGTACCTCTACAACGCTTCTCCACAAGCTGAATGTTATTTTTGGATGAATTCTTGAACTGATTCAGTCTTATCAAATCCCAAAATGAATGTTGTCCTGAACGGCCACTCTTCTAGATCAGTAGTGCAGGTTTTCCCATGACTATCCTTTGACCTAAGCTGTTCCTAATTTTCATCAATGACCTTTCTGATGATATTAGTTGACAATTCGGTATCTATGATAAAGATACAACTATTTACTCCTGTCTTAATACTAAGTCTAATTATTTTATCAATTTGTCAAATTGACATCTGAGCACAAAGACTAACTACAATATGCTTTTAAATGAAATAGGGAATTGCTTGTTTATTTTAACGCTCCAAAGACGAAACTGCTCTCATCTGAGAGACTCCTTTCTGCCTTCCATCAACATTGCTGATGCTAACCTTCAGGAGTGTGACTCGATGTGCCTTCTCGGCCTACCTTTTTCTGTTGACATGAAGTGAAATGATTATCTTTAATCAATTGCTATATCTGTTGCTAAGAATGTTAACTCACGGTGTCGTGACAGACAATTTTTCTCCCAGAAGCTATCTTACATATTTACATTCATTCATGCTTCTAATATTTCTGTCACATATGGCCCGGTGCTCCTGCTATACATTTAGTGGTAGCTGGTGAAATCCTAAGTATCTGCAATGTTATTGGACTTGACCTAGCATCTCGGCTTCAGTCTGATCCTTCCAACTATCGACCTATTAGCCTTATACCGCCACCAATTACGAGAGGCCAGAATCAACTCAATGCATGCATCTCGCAACTTACAGTCTTCATTCTGATACGAAATATGACTTTCGTTCCTCTAGTTCAGTCGCAGATATAGTAAAGATTATTCCTGAAAGAATCTATCAGGTTTCTCCACCAGCTGAAAGTTAATGGTATTTCTGTGCGAATTTTTGAACTGATTCAGTCTTATCAAATCTCAAAATGAATGTTGTCCTGAACGGCCACTCTTCTAGATCAGTAGTGTAGGTCTCCCCAAGGTTCTAACCTTGGAGTTACGCTGTTCCTAATTTTCATAAATAAACTTTCTGATGATATTAATTCTCAACTCGTTATGCTTCTGTTGTTAACCAAGGCAAGGTCTGGCCTGTTAGTTTTAACGCCGC
>OZ010602.1:44468698-44471335 GCA_963932145.1 Acanthosepion lycidas
AAAAAGGTAATTACTGAAAGTGCAAAAAGTTCATTTATTACAAATTCAGCCAAAATATCAAATTTCATTAGCAATATTAAAGGGACGCAACTCAGAAATATTATCAAGGGGAGTAACTATTGCATATAGATTATTATTATTTTTTTCTCTACGCGAGTGTAAAATAAAATTGGAGCTATTTTACAGGCGTCCGAGCCACGATACTGCACAGCAGGTCGCAACACCAAGAAGCAAACCGAGACGAAAGCTATAAAAATAATATCACAGCGACAGTCTCTGGCTACAGACAAATTTACAACAAACAATCGTGTATCCCGTAACTCGTTATGATCGATGGGGCACTGCAACTATTGCATCCATTATCAGCAAGACATCCTAACGGAGCCCAATCCTCTACAGTCTGTTTTCCTGTTTTCTAACCATGTTTATAGTGCTCAATCTATCCTGCTATTTATCCATAGCTTGGGGGAGGATTCATACGTTTCTCACGGGTATTAACACGTAAGTGAATGTAATTAACTCATCTGGAATTCGAACTAGGCTCTCCGATTCCTCAGGCCGAGCCGCTCACATCACTCCAAATAGTTTCCTATAATTTGACAAAACAATAGAGAATTACGCTAAGCAAAAATACACTTTTCGTGTGACATTTTTAAGTCAATTAAACCATCAAAAATTTTATTGAGCTATGAACCATAATAAAAATTCAAAGACAAACAATTTTCAAGCTTGTATGAATTTTGCACATTTCATATGAAATGTGTAAAAAAAAAAAAAAAAAAAAAATTGTTAAACAGTCTCATCCACAACTTTTATTTTCTTTCAAAGATGAAATTCAACAACCTTCTAAAAATCTCAAACATACTCATAATTTATTTTATCAAGAATATTTTCTACATTTTCTATATCTTCCTAAATTCACATAAAATTTACAAGCTTCCAATACCATCTTTATTTCAGCTAAATTTATCTTACATCGAGCAAAAAAAATAATATTTTAAATAACAATACACAGTACTATTTTCCTACACACACAATTAAATATATATACATATATAAACAGATTTGTACACAGAGAACCGATATATAGCCTTAAACAAAACGAACGTCATACCTAAGGTACCTTTCGGCCAATACTTTTATGACACACTTAATAAAGTAAATGAGAGTAAGGTGGAACGCGAATAAAAAACAAATTTTAATTACACAAAATTAAAATTGAACAAGGCGGCGATGAAAATAAATAGTTCCACAAGAGTATAAAATAGAAAAAGGGAATTCAAAAGTGCCAACAGCCTAGCCTCTGTAGACAAAAGGAACATTTTTTACGTTCCTTGCTTCTGTTGGAGGGTTTGTGAGTTTTGTTTAAGGATATATATATATATATATATATATATATATATATATATATAGATAATGTATTAAAATAATAAGAGCAGTAAGATTTATAATCCGGTGTTATTATTTTTTTTAAAAAAGTGCTCAATACAATTCTGCAGAGCATAAATATTATAAATTTAGTAATTTAAAAATATCGCCCCATCGCTACACAGGAATTACCATGTTTCAAAACCAGAAACTAAACTTTAAATTTAATTATAGAATTAAATATAGTACTAGGCATTTTCATTTATTCTGTAATTAAATTTAAAGTTTTAGTTTCTGTTTTCGAAACTTGGTAATTCTGTGTAGCTATGGGACGATGTTTTTAAATTGCTAAATTATATATATATATATATATAAAAGAGTATTTTATTACTAGATATAGACTGGCGCTTTCATAAAATTTAACTTTTCGCATTCCATGTTATTCTGCTTTTAAAGGTGTTTTTTATTGCTTTAATTTATATCCTTCTTGTATCTTAAAGGAGACTTAAATTGGTACCCTTCCAATACATTATCGCCTTGATAAATTTAATCAGCACCGCATTCTTCGAGTGGAAAATATCTTTTGTACGCAATTTAAAATCAAAGGATTTCCTTTCAGATTATATATATATATATATATATATATATATATATATATATATATAGTGGCAATTACTTGATCTTATTTTAAATGTGATTTAAGTTTGAGCGTCGAATGTTTTTTTTTTTCTTTTTCTTTCATATTTAACAACTTAAGTCTTTTGCAATTTCAAACATGGAAAGATTAACAAACAACGTGTTAAAGTTATCGAATACCTCTCTAAATATTGTGTAGGTATAAATAAAGACACTCCAAGAGAGCAAATGATTACGACTTGGTTTTACTTTTGCCACTGACAAAAAAAAAAAAAAAAAAAATCAATCTTTTGGCACTTAGAAAGAATTAATTGCTAAGTCTGCTGCTAGCGAAGTTGGCTCACCGTGTCGAGCCTGATAATTTTTCTCGCCAGAATCCATCTTGCGCGTTTATAAATCTACCATTCATCCGTGCATTGAATATTACTACTATCCGTCCTGGTGCTCCTTCTGTATATCTCAAACTTCTTGACAAAATTCAAAGGGATCCGTAACGTTATCGGTCCAGACTTGGCATCTCGACTTCAGTCACTTTCTCACCGTTGTGACGTGGCTTCCCTCTTTACTCTTTTTTCTATAAATATTAGGTTGGTGCAAAAATAATGACGTAATGTCGTTTTTTGACGTTAAAAA
>OZ010602.1:44471535-44496535 GCA_963932145.1 Acanthosepion lycidas
AATTTTATTGAGCTATGAACCATAATAAAAAATTCAAAGACAAACAATTTTTCAAGCTTGTATGAATTTTACACATTTCATATGAAATGTGTTAAAAAAAAAATAAAAAAAAAAAATTGTTAAACAGTCTCATCCACAACTTTTATTTTCTTTCAAAGATGAAATTCAACAACCTTCTAAAAATCTCAAACATACTCATAATTTATTTTATCAAGAATATTTTCTACATTTTTCTATATCTTCCTAAATTCACATAAAATTTACAAGCTTCTCAATACCATCTTTATTTCAGCTAAATTTATCTTACATCGAGCAAAAAAAATAATATTTTAAATAACAATACACAGTACTATTTTCCTACACACACAAATTTTATATATATATTATATTATATATATATATTATATATATATATAATATATATATATAAACAGATTTGTACACAGAGAACCGATATATAGCCTTAAACAAAAACGAACGTCATACCTAAGGTAACCTTTCGGCCAATACTTTTAATGAATACAAAGACACACTTAATAAAGTAAATGAGGGTAAGGTGGAACGCGAATAAAAAAAACAAATTTTAATTACACAAAATTAAAATTGAACAAGGCTGCGATGAAAAATAAATAGTTCCACAAGAGTATAAAATAGAAAAAGGGGAATTCAAAAGTGCCAACAGCCTAGCCTCTGTAGACAAAAGGAACATTTTTTTACGTTCCTTTGCTTCTGTTGGAGGGTTTGTGAGTTTTGTTTAAGGATATATATATATATATATATATATATATTATATATATATTATATATATAGATAGATAATGTATTAAAATAATAAGAGCAGTAAGATTTATAATCCGGTGTTATTATTTTTTTTTTAAAAAGTGCTCAATACAATTCTGCAGAGCATAAATATTATAAAATTTAGTAATTTAAAAATATCGCCCCATCGCTACACAGGAATTACCATGTTTTCAAAACCAGAAACTAAACTTTAAATTTAATTATAGAGAATTAAATATAGTACTAGGCATTTTCATTTATTCTGTAATTAAATTTAAAGTTTTAGTTTCTGTTTTCGAAACTTGGTAATTCCTGTGTAGCTATGGGACGATGTTTTTAAATTGCTAAATTATATATATAGTTATATATTATATAAAAGAGTATTTTATTACTAGATATAGACTGGCGCTTTCATAAAATTTAACTTTTCGCATTTCCATGTTATTCTGCTTTTAAAGGTGTTTTTTATTGCTTTAATTTATATCCTTCTTGTATCTTAAAGGAGACTTAAATTGGTACCCTTCCAATACATTATCGCCTTGATAAATTTAATCAGCACCGCATTCTTCGAGTGGAAAATATCTTTTTGTACGCAATTTAAAATCAAAGGATTTCCTTTCAGATTATAATATATATTATAATAATATAATTATATATTATTATATATATATATAGTGGCAATTACTTGATCTTATTTTAAATGTGATTTAAGTTTGAGCGTCGAATGTTTTTTTTTTTCTTTTTCTTTCATATTTAACAACTTAAGTCTTTTGCAATTTCAAACATGGAAAGATTAACAAACAACGTGTTAAAGTTATCGAATACCTCTCTAAATATTGTGTAGGTATAAATAAAGACACTCCAAGAGAGCAAATGATTACGACTTGGTTTTTACTTTTGCCACTGACAAAAAAAAAAAAAAAAAATAAAAATCAATCTTTTGGCACTTAGAAAGAATTAATTGCTAAGTCTGCTGCTAGCGAAGTTGGCTCACCGTGTCGAGCCTGATAATTTTTCTCGCCAGAATCCATCTTGCGCGTTTTATAAATCTACCATTCATCCGTGCATTGAATATTACTACTATCCGTCCTGGTGCTCCTTCTGTATATCTCAAACTTCTTGACAAAATTCAAAGGGATCCGTAACGTTATCGGTCCAGACTTGGCATCTCGACTTCAGTCACTTTCTCACCGTTGTGACGTGGCTTCCCTCTTTACTCTTTTTTTCTATAAATATTAGGTTGGTGCAAAAAATAATGACGTAATGTCGTTTTTTGACGTTAAAAAAATACGTCAAAAAAACGACATTATGACGTCATTATTTTTGCACCAACCTAATATTTTCACAGCAGTTAATCTAATGACCTCTCCTCCTCCGTTGTTGTTATTTTATTCCCTCCCCTCACAGAGAATGAATTGTACATACGGGGTTTAGTAAAGACTTTCACAGAGACATTGCGGTGTTATGGTGAATGCAGCAAGAAAAGAAAGTAAGAATGTGTTGTTTTTGTGTAAGGAATATCGTTGAATGTTTGAGTCAGTGTTTGTGTCTAGCTAAGTTTAACGTTAAGACTGAAGAAGACCGTCCTTCCACCCATTCTCCATTTTGGTCTTGTGCCACATTTCTGTAGAGAATAAATATCGCTCTCTTCCGTGGTACCTCGGCTGCAATAATTTAAACGTACTACTAGATTGGCTATTAGATCTCAACATTTTTCTGTTGATATCGCGAGATGTAACCATAAATTTTATTCTTTTAGATTCTTTTCTCGCACTTCTCGCTTGTGGAACACTCTTCCAGATTTTTCCTTTCTTGTAACCTATGTTCTTAAAAAAAGATCTAACTTCAACGTTAATCACCATTTTCTGCCTTTTGAATCCTGTTTTTATTAACCTTTGTGCTCATTAAAGTCGTTTCTCAGTAATCCCAATGAAAAAAAAAAAAAAAAAAAAAAAATGTAATAAGAAAAAAAAATTATTTCCACAATATTTAATTTCTATTGGTTTTAAATTCTTATATCATCGGATGGGGTAGTTTCAAAATATTAGGTTGGTGCAAAAATAATGACGTAATAATGTCGTTTTTTGACGTTAAAAAATACGTCAAAAAACGGCATTATTACGTCATTATTTTTGCACCAACCTAACTTCCACTCAGCCATTCCCCACAACGGAGTAACTTTCCTTCGTGAGGAGGCTGGGGTCATTATCCAGCGCCTGAAACGTCCCCCAAAATGGGAACTGCCGAATTTTTCCACGGTACTCCCTTCATATGCACTCTAAATCTCGACCTTGTGTCATATTCAGTAGTGACGTGGGCGCGTTGAATAATCATTTTATTTTTTTTAGAAAACTATTCAGTGGGAGGTTGTTCAGCTAGCGAAAGGGTTATCAGCGAATAAAATAGGATAGACTGCTGCGTTCACTTTTAAATACCCTTGTGAGAGGAATTATTTTAATAAATGTCTTAATTATTTCTCGAACATTTTAAACAATACCGAACATCTGCTATTATAAAAATTTACCTGAGGAAAAAGTAAACTCTAGCCAAAAAAAAAAAAAAAAAAAGGAATAAAAAAAGGAATAAAAAATAATAAACATATTCGTCAACTTATGTTATTTCCGAGTGAATGAATGATTGGAATTTTTCCTCGGTATCTATAAAAATTATCAAATTAAAAATTATACATTTATCAATTAACATTCGTTTGAAATTGAATACATTTCATAATTTAACTACTATTTAACGAATTTCACTGAGAAAAAAAAGCAACAAATTTAAATTTAATCGGCCTAGCTAATAAATATTGACAAGATGTTAAGATGATTCAGTCATCAAGCAATTTGAGAAACTTAATCCAGGGACAGCTCTTGAAGAATTTCAAGTGAGAAGAAAGAAAGCAATCGTACACACAATGCCAAAGAATTTTTATTAATTTCAGTCAGGGGAAATAACTTCTTGTTAAATCTTTAGTTACTTCCCTTGGTTCATTTTTCGTCAATTATTTACAGAAATTATCGCATGTATGGACAAATCTTCCAGTGGCTACGGAAAAAAAAAAAAAACAAACAAAAAACCTCCCACTAAGACATTAGTGACAATCGGGTGTTTATCTAGCTCAGGGATCAGCAACGTTTTGGGGGAGCAGGCAAGACAGCTATACAGTGTCTTGGTAATGGCCCATGTTATCAAATGTATTACAATAATTTCTCTCGACCTCAGACCGCTCCGTCCAGAAGGCTGGCTTGGCCTGGAGGTTCAAAGAAAAACAGCGAAGTTAGTGTTATATTATCTAAACAAGTTTTTTTTTTTTATTATTTTACTGCAGGAAAAACAGGATAAGAAGTAATACAAAAAACAAAAAATACAAATTCCTTACTATAAACGAAATATAATTAGAAATGGCGATTTGTTTAACGAGAGACTTATTTCTGCTTATCGTTCAATAACTTCTTCACATCAAGTGAAATATTTGAAGATGACAGGAGCAAAACATCATCCAGCTGGTCAGCATCCAACCTTGTTTGTAAACGACTTTTACTATACTTCATTTTCGAAAAATGTAGTTCACAAGGATTTGTAATTCCAAATAAAGATGCCATCATTTTCGCATTAATAAGCATTTACTTTTTCTACTGCGCAAAGCATAATTCTTGTGGAAATCAGCAGTGGATTCGGAATTAAATTTTGGTTTAAAAAATTCGTTGCATTTTAAGTCGGTTAACTCCAACTGTTATTTTTTCTGGCACTTGCTCCACTCTTGATAATGGCTAATAGAATAATCGAAAGCGTTCGGATAAATAGGACATATTTTTAGTTTTTACACACTTTATGTCTTATACAAAACTTAATCACATTATCTTGTCAGTCTAATTTTATGAAACGTGTGTGTTTAAGTTATAAATGGCGCGAAAGTGCCCAAATATTTTTTTTTAAAAGCAAGACGGTAGTGCCACTAGCACGCAAGGAGTTACAGTGAATGAGAGCAGGAGTGAAGAGGGATCTTTGAGGAAAGGATAAAGAAAAGGACGGAGATCAAGATCAAGACGACTGACATTACATTTAAATTTTTGAAGATAATAGTTATCAGGGAAGCAAGTAAGAGGAAAGGAGTTCCACTATCGGGAAATACGGAGGAGAAAGCTGTTGGAGTAGAAGAGGCGGTTACATTTAACTGTTTCGCAAACGAAAGGGTGGGATCGAGATGGGAACCTAGTAAGTATCCCGCTTAAATTCATGCAGTTGGGCACAGCTCGTCAGAGCAGTTGCCATGAAAATATTTTTAGAAACGACAGAGGGAAGCAACATCACGTCTGTGAGAAAGTGACTGGAGTTGAGATGACAGCAGGAACTAAGTAAGATAAAAATATAGTTTCAAGGTATGCTATATTTATGGATTAAAGTGCTCAATATCAGGGACAGGGAATATATAAAGGATAAACCTGGACATTGAAGTCAACACCCAACAGAGAGCGAGAGTGTTTCATGCTTAAATGCAATCATCAGTCTGTGTGTGTGTGTCCAGAACATTCACTTTCCGACAATAAGATACGGGTTCGAATCTTACGATAGATAATTTATATACGAAGTTGAATTCATATACTCCTTTGAACCCAGTATGTCACGCTGTCATTGTGACCTGGGTTTTAAGGGTACTGGCTTTGTTGAAAGTGTGTATCACGGCGCACTCTCTCCCGGCAAAAAAAAAAAAAAACAACCACTGAAGTCCTCGCAGCAGATTTACAAAAAAAAAAAAAAAAAAATTCACAAGAGCACAGATCTGTTGGTGTGGTGTCCCTGTTGTAGACGCCTGGGTAGGCGTCTGCAACAGGGACCAGCGATAGCCGGCCATAAATTATGCAACTGAATGACAAATTGGAAACATTCTATGTAACGCGCCCTGTCCCCTGGGAAGACTTCACGGGACTAAAGTCATGTTTTTATTGATTGAATTATCTTAATGTGTTTTTGTGGGGAGTGGGGTGATATAAATGCAAACGTCTGTTATAATCATGTACCAGGGAGGAGAGCTGAATATTAACTTTTAAACTTTTGAGTAGCAGCATTTTTTTTAGGTTTTAAAGATTTTTAATTTTTCGTCAGACGTGTTTGCTCGCAGTGTAACCGGTGTCGTTCCGTTTCCTGCTTTTTCAGTAAGCTAATTGTTATCGACGGCCGCATTTATACCTCCACACTATACATATATACTTCCATCAATAATATTTTTTTCTGGTATATAGAAATTTATGTACAGTGTAACCCGGATATAAGAGTTGTCGGGACCGGAGAAGAAGTCTCTTATATCCGGGTATGGTCTAATTTATATACATTAACACAAGCTCTGATTTTGCACCAGAGAAAATCTCTCTTGTATCCGGGTTACACTGTATCATGTTTTCCCACGTTTGTGTGTGTGTATATATATATATATATATATATATATATATATATATATATATATATAAGGTTGGTGCAAAAATAATTTCGTTTTCTCACATAGTAACATGTTAGAAAACGAAATTATTTTTGCACCAACCTAATATATATATATATATATATATATATATTTTTGTCTCCTCAGGATGTGTGAAAAATCGTATTGTTACATAACCAAATATCCAAACCATCTGACATGAATTTTAAACGGCTCCTAAAAATGTCTTTCGAGGCGGTGTATATAGAAATTGGCCATACACGTATTACTCTAGTTATGAGTTCAGTTTTTGGATCTGATGATACCCCAGTTCAGTAGGAACGAAGAATAACTGTGATCACAAGAACATTTCACAATAATGAACAGATACCTCAGCCAATGCCAATGGACACCTAGCGATGACCAAAGATTACATGGTCTAGAATAACATCTCTATCAACCAAAACAGTAATAATAAAAGAATTACTGGTCTCAGAAAGTAAAATACTAAAGTAGTAATATTTCATCATCACTACACTAATGAGTGATCATACTCTCAAAAAAAACTTTTTCGCCTCGAACGCCTGCTGGGGCTAAAACTCACTACCGGTCACAAATGGAAGGCGTATATTATGCGTGCCGTTACAAAATAAAAAAAAAAAAAAAAAAAATGCTCGGAGAATGGGTCTGTTTATCGTTTCTTTTGTTTAATGGCATATCAACACCTAGTGGTCCGTCTGATGCCAAAGCAAGTAAGGTTGGGATTTTATATTTGCCTATTATTATTTCGTCGTGAAATTAGGTTAAGTTTAAGATTTTAGTTAGCTTTTGTATTCATAAAGTGTACTCATGTTAAAAACACAAAGTTTTTTTTTTTTTTTTATTTCAAATTTTGGTAAATAGGTGTGTTTCTTTTAAGAATTTCGAAATGTTATCCGGATAGACCCCGATAAAATACACTTTCAGGTTATTTGCATGATAAACCTAGTTACATCTGTTCACACCAGTTATTATTATTATTATTATTATTATTATTATTATTATTTGTGTATGGTTCATGTCCTGCTTTGTATTCTGTAGAGCAGGGTCCAAACTATAGACTTTAGGCCCTATAGGAGGATTGCCGTTTAATTGATAGCACTTCTCTTAGTATATAAGATATTCCTAGTTGAGCGATCTTCTTGGAAACTTTTATGTTGATGTTATCAGGAACACTGTTAGTAAAATTGTCCATTCCTTTTCTCTCGAGGTCCAGAGCGACTAGTATTGGTACACTCTCAGTCTTCATTCCTCACATCCTGTTAATCTCGATTTCCAGGTCCTTGTATTTGGATATTCTCGATAATTTTCTTTTATCTACAAGAAATTGTCTATTTTCTTTCTATCTAAGACATTAGATATGGCATAGTAGTCCAGCACTATTTTGTTACTAACGATATCTTCAGTTATCTTAATACTTTGCTTAGTTACTGGATGGCATATTTCATTGTTCATATGTGTTCGGATTTCTGTGTCACATTTTTCCGTCGTTTTTCGATATTCAGGTAGTCTAATTACCGTACCTGCTTGCTTTGTTTGTGTCCGTTTTCTTTAATGGCATATCAACTCTTAGGGAATCATCTAATGCCAAAGCAAGTACTGTATTAATATTTCGAACTGAAATGGTTTCTTTTTGACATAACAGTATTTCGTTTTGTATTTATAAACTGTACGCATGTCAAAAGTTTTTTTTTTTATATTTCAGATTTGGATAAATAGGTATGGTTCTTTTAAGAATTTAAAAGATGTTATCCGAACTGACCCCGGTAAAAGTTACTTCAGGTTATTTGTTCGGTAATATTTGATTCAGGCTAGTTTCAAGTTCTAACATGTTAGCATATGGTTCAGTTCAATGTATCGGTCCAGAAAATACCCAACATTTGATGCCATGCTCAATCTTCACAGGTTTCAGACTAGACCAAGTGTAGTGTATTGCTGTCATACCTGGGTTGGTGTTGTCTAGCCCTGTGGGTGATGAATTTTTCTCCATCCTCCTACACTTATCGCACAAGCGATATGTCGTCAGCCATTCGCTACTATATCGTTATTACTACGACAGATGTTCGGACGAGTTACATTCCTCGGTGGCACCAGCACGAACCCTTCATAGCTAGGACACGCAATTCTGTGTTCACGGTAGCAAATTCTTCCCGTCGTGATCCTTTACTAAAAAGCAAGTCCCACTCAAACAGCTGCTTCCCTAGAATTACTACTTGGTGGATCAAAGTCTCGAGAGAATGCTTCCCTGGCAACTATTAGGTTGGTGCAAAAATGTCGTTTTTGACGTATTTTTTTAACGTCAAAAAACGACATTATTTTTGCACCAACCTAATATAAACTTTATCTGTAAGTCCAGAGTCAACCCAGAGTCCTACTTGTCATATTCTGTTGTAATCTAGGGAAAGTTACAAAATAGAATAACCAAACGAAGGTTGGTAATGAACGATAATACAGTGTAACCCGGATATAAGAGAGTTGTCGAGACCGGAAAAGAAGTATCTTATATGCGGGTTTCTCTTATATCCGGGTTTGGTCTATTTTGTTTAGGTAAGTATGGCTCTAATTTGGGACCAGAGAAAATCTATCTTATATCCGGGTTACACTGTACTTAGGACACGAACAAGTTTCCTCAGCGATGCGTAAAAGTAATCAACTGCTAGATGTGAGTCAAGTCGATTCCACAATGAATCTCCAGCTGCAGGATATCTACTGATATGTCCCGGAAAGGGATATATTTGAACGAATTAGCTAAGTGGTTTTGGCTACTATAACCAAGTAGAATACGGTAGCGGTTATCGGCTGGTACGCGTCGCAGTCGCAGGTAAGAAGTGTACATCAATGGCGTAGTCCAATGGGCGTCGTTATAGACTGAGCTCTCAGACTAAGGCTCTGACTTCTGACTCTCCAACGCGTCCGTCAATATTTATGACGGACACCAGCCAATCACACTCCAGCGAGGAGGAACACAGGTGTACGCATATTCCATTATATCATCTACCAACCGCCTGACGCGGTCAGATGAGGCACAAAGCCGAATTTAATGTGTGGTATCCGAGCCCGTAGCCTCGGCCAAAATTTCCCCGTAGACCCCGTTTCCCCGAGACAAGATTCTACCCTTCGACTGGGGATCTCCTCTGTTCGGAGGCAGAGTTTGACCAGCACAAATGCAGACGAACATACTGTATTTGCTATTGTATTTATGTGAATAAGAGACATACCCATTATCATCCGTAAATATGCTAACTACTCTTCCATAAATGACACTTAGGTCTTTTTTTGAGTTAACTATCAGTAATTAAAAAAAAAAAAAAAAAAATACAAACACAGATCAGTTTTCAGGAGAATATCTTTTTAAAATTGTTAACATGTTTAATATGTGATTATTGTAAATATTCAACAAATAAGAGATTTATTGTAAAATCTATTACCGACTGTAAAGTCATTTTGAAAAATTCAAGCGAAATCAGTAAATTGATGGATACGAATATTTCTTAGTTGAATGTAATTAAGGCAGATAGTTTTTTTTGATTGCTTGCAGACTAATGTTAGCTGTTTCTTATTACCACAAAGATTGTCTTGCAAATTTTTGAAAACACGAGCATTATTAAATAAACGAGTGGTGCTACAAATTTCACGGCCGATTAAAGAGACATTAAAAAGGAATCCTTAGGCAATGTAGTACATAGAATGACAATCAATTTACCGAAGTTCAAATATCATTCATGTGTTTTTGAAAGAAAATCAAAAAAAATTATTAGGTTAGTGCAAAAAATAATGACGTAATAATGTCGTTTTTTGACGTATTTTTTAACGTCAAAAAAACGACATTATTACGTCATTATTTTTGCACCAACCTAATAACATTGAAATCAGAAGGCTCCTTGGAACAGCCAAAGACACCGTCCAAGGAATTTTCCAAATTTTTTTGGAAGGCAGGAAAATATCGTTAGAGACAAAGAAAAGAATGTTGAATCGTTACATCCGTACTTCGAATGTTGTGAAAGTCAGCAGGGATGTTACTCTGGCTTTATGAAGTGTTTCGCGTTTTTCGAAATTAGATTTTTTTTTCCCGCCAGGTAACCCCACTTATGTTGATGAAATAAAAGTTCTGATCTCGGTTGTTGTGTGCATCTTATTCTTCAGATATGATTGCTTAAGCAGCATTTTTTGTATTTTTTTTTTGCTACTTTTTTTTTTTTTTTACACTTAAGTATATTACTCCATTGAGTCATTTATTCTGATTTCTAAAAAGATGCCATTTGGAGCAATCCGTCTTTAAATGCGCCAAGTCGTTATTTCTTCTTTTTACATATCCCTTCTCTTTTCTTCCACTAATTTTACACCCGAGTTGTTACTTTATATTTGAAGAGAATATTCATCGTTATCTAGTTATTATTTTCAAAGAGAATGAAATATTAAAAATAAAAATCAGTATAAAAATCTAATCTCATTAACCTTTAATTCAGAAATTAATTTATTCAAACGATTCTTTTGTTAAATACTTACGTATTTTAAGGCACGGTAGAGTCGTGGATAGCGGCTCGAATTGAGGAATCGGAGAGCCGAGTTCGAATTCCACTCGAATCCATTACATTCAATTACGTGCTAATACCCTTGCGAAATGTATGAATCCTCTTCTCCCATCACCAGCTATAGGTAAATAGCAAGAGAGACCGGATTCTATAGCCTTGGATGGCAACTGGTCTACCGCAGAAATATTATGTTGGTGCAAAAATAATGACGTAATAATGTCGTTTTTTGACGTTAAAAATACGTCAAAAAACGACATTATTACGTCATTATTTTTGCACCAACATAATAAATGGCAACCTACTGCGAGAAAAAAAACCTGCCTCGTCAGTCATATAGAGAATTAGAAAGAGACAGTTGAAAAAATCGGTATTATTTTAGTATTACGCCCGTCTCATTCCCGGCTATTATTTTATGCTCTTTAACTGGTCGACAGGGCAATGACTGTTTATTTTAAAACTAAGTTTGTCCTTCTAATCAGGATAAGCAGAAGTAAGTAAAATAAAACGGATGCTTCTTCTTCTGTGTACGGCGCCTCTTCAGAGTGTGTCTGAACACTGCTCTCTGCAACTCCCTATCTCTTGTAGCCCTATCAACGTTTAATCTAAGGCTACTCACTCGATCCGTTCCGCTCGGACATGTCGAAAGTTTCTGATCAGCTATCCCAGATCTCGAGGAAAATGTTCCATTTCTTTTACTTTCTATCTTTCGGTGTCCCGTGTGAAACAAACTACATCCGGTATCAAGACCGCTGATCAGAAGGTTTTGAGGAGCGTGGAACCATTTCTTAATTGATGTTGTTCCCAGATTCACTCTAGGATGGTAGCACCTGTTAGGGTCCCAGCTATGGGCAAATAGAGCTCAAACTGGGGTCAAAACACAATGACAGTATAAAAATACATTTTTATAGAAAAAAATTCCAGTGATACATATTTGAAAAAATAAAAAGCATATTACCAGCAATATATTTTTGAAATAAAAGAAAAATATTGCCAGCAATACATTTTTGAAGAAAAAACAAATTAATACATGTTCTATTCATACGAACCTATCCTAAAAATCATGTCGGCATTATACAACCCATTGAGGTTGCTATGTCGTAAAACAAAATAAACCCAAACCCTGGTCTACAGACTACTTTCTAACTAAGAATACATATTCTATTCTTACGAACCTATTTTAAAATTCTTGTCGACATTAAATAACCCATTGATGTGGTGATATACCGTAAAAGAAAATAAATCAAACCATTAACATGACTACGACAATAATGGAGAAAGGTGCAACAGTTTTGTGACGCACGGTGGCCGTTAACGATTAAGTATCACTGAAGACGTCAATATTAAATAAAACAGTATTTAATTACAACGGCAAACAGATACTCAGCAAGAACAAAGAAGTAAAAGTCAACCAAAGATAATTAACCATTTAAGTGAATACCTTGTTAGTAGCGCGGCTCGGCTTAACGTCCGGTAAATCCTAAATCAAAACCCAAATAATCGACGCACAATAATTCACACTAATTCGACTGGATAGTTCCACTCAATAATCACTGCAGTCAGTATCCTGATACCGCGATTGGCGGTAAACATATTTCTAAGTCCAGCGTGTCACGCTCAAACCTCAGTGTCGGTAGCTACTCATTTTCTTCCTATATGACAAATAATAAGAATTTACCGAAAATTCTTGATAGATGAGGAAAGATTTGGGGATTTTGACATTAACAGGACAAAATTTAAATTGTGTCGGGTACTTAACGAGTTTGTGTAAAGAGAGAGCATAAGAAAGAATGTGCGGGACGATAAGAAGAAAAACAGAGCAACAAAGGAAAGTTAATGGTGTGTGTGTGGGGGGGCAATATTATCGCAACACCTAGAAGATCTTAAGAAGGTCTTTTATATTTTCCGATTATAGAAATTGGCTTCGGTTGTGAATTTTTCAGTATACCTACGTGTTTATGTGTACCCGTAAGTGAAAAAAAAAATCTATATATCGTTTAGTTCGAAAACTCCGCAGAACGGATAGATTCTATACTCTGATCTAATTTTTATATAAATCCTCACGAGTGTTTAGGTTTGATATATCATCATTTTAATGTAGACGCCTGCACAAAGTCGATGGAAAAAAAAACCCAATCCCCGTCTTAAGCGTCACGAAATCCTAAGAAATCTTCGAATCGTCTTTTATTGAAGTGAGTTATCATAGAGTTAATATTCTCAGTATGTCACTCGAAGACAGGAAAAGTAAAACTGTAATCAGAACTTCTTAGAAATAACAATTACTACAAGAGGTGTCACCTGACCATCATCCAGCGACTGTTAGCATGAACGACGTAAAGGGGGCCAAACTTTTTGGAATTAATCCCTCGTCCGGTTAGGAGCGACCACTGTGGCCAAAGTTTATATAAGTATTTTTATACATCTGTGTAAATATAGCCACAGCTCATCAGTGTAGCTAGACATCCGATTGCTTCCAGCCGGGATTGAAACGCGACCGATTTGGCATCAGTTAGAGAGACTACCCTTAAACTACCGCCGAACGGCAGAGAAAGGAAATCTTAACGTATTATATACGTGATGTATATAAATGCAAAATCAGCAGTCAGAGCGCTCAATTCATAACTGAAGAGCAATGCGTTATTAGCTGGAGCAGCCACTGTTAAAAATTCCCTATCTCCATACTGCTCAATCGGAGGATGAGACCAATAGGCTGCACGTATAGAATCATATGTCAATGTTTATTTGCGTCGTTTTAAAATAAAAAAAGAAGAAAAAAAAACATACTGACCCGGCCTGATGATCCCTACTTCTGAGTGAAACTTGAGTAGTTAAACATTGGCTGCTTATTATGGTTTCTATACTGTTATCTCGTGAGAATGAAAATCATCGGAAGACGACTTCGCTAATCAGAAATATGTATTCAAGTTTTTGACATTTTCATTATCTATATATACTGATATCCACAGACAAAATGTTTTGCTGTATCACAGCTCATTAGTGTGGCTAGACGTCCGTCAGTCATAGATTCTACCCCTAAGCCGTTGGAGCACGGTAGGGATGAAGGTGAATTTATGCGTATTTATTTTGGGATAAACACACAGTGACTAAGAGAACTCGATTCACTTTACCGAAGAGTCTTGTGTGTGTGTGTGTGTATATATATATATATATATATATATATATATATATATATATATATGTATCTATGTATATACACACAAATATAGGTAACTATACTCGTTTGGAAAAACCTTCGAAATTTTGATTTGGTACTAATCAAATCAATCTCGAGGTAAAAAAAGCTTTTAAAAAAAGAAAGAGCTAGAAACATGAAAGTCTATCGAAAAAAATCGCACAGATACAGGTTTGAAGCCCAAAGAAAAAAACCCCGATACGAGTAAACTAACTAATAAAAGGGCTCAATACAACCGTAGAGCAGACCTAGATAAATCTAGTGAGCCAGTCAAACCTACCCAGGTTTCACCTAGGTCTAGGTAGATTTGTCTGGCTCACTAGGTTATATATATATATATATATATATATATATATATATATATATATATATATATATATAAGTTATGAAGATGTTGGTAAGCCGTATGGGTAATCTCAAGGAGGATGAAATCCTTAGAGCTCAATGTAAATCCAGAGCTAATATTTTAAAAGAAAAACAGACCACTTTAAGGTACCATTATGATAATTTATTTCACCAGAGCCCTTTTAAAGGACGCCGGATCATCAGATCGCAAAAATGAAATCTTTATTTTTGGAAGTGCTATCTGATGATCCGGTGTCTTTTAAAAGGGCTCTGGTGAAATAAATTATCATAATGGTACTTTAAAGTGGTCTGTTTTTCTTTAATTAATATATATATATATATATATATATATATATATATATATATATATATATATATATATTTATTATGCGCACATGCTCTCGATTCTTATTCAAAGCGGCTAAAAGCTCAATGTTGAAGTCTCCCAACCTTTTTCATCAGTACCAACAATTTTATTAACATTTTTCATCTGTCACTTGAACATCTCTTTTGGATGGCCAGGTAATAAAATTCTAATTCTCAAAGTATTTCTACTTAAATTAAATGTAAGAATTTCATTTCACATTGCCTATTGACAAAGAATATCGAGAGAAGCAACCAAAAAATGAAAGATTTTACCGATGCCAAGAGGTGATAGGTTTTACTGTTGAGAGTATACATCATAATCCCCTTGATTTTTGGAAACGTAGCGGGAGAGATCTGAATGTAGAAGCCACACTGAATCTCCTCCACAACGCTGTATCAAAGGCAGGCATCAAAAATTCTAATAGTCATAGCTGTCCATTTTTGTCATTGGACAATCAGTTTTTTCTTCTCTTACATGCACCTTCAATATACAATGACGTGTAAATATTATAGACTAATTTCAAGACGTTACAAGTCGCAAACGATAAAATAAACCCACTATTAAATATATCTGACGGGATTTTAATTCAAAACGAATAAAACATTAAATTACAAAATATGTGTCCTTCAAAGACGAAATTATATACGAAGTGAATCAAATGCTGAAAGTGTTTATCGTTCAACAATAATACATAAAACTGGCGTAGTCGGATAATTTAAACAAATTAGCTCGGCGGCTTCTTCTCCTAGGATTCGCCTCCCAGGCAAAATATTCAAGACCTTACTTCTGTTTCACGAACTTCGAAATGCAGTTGACTAAAAGATTTAGAGATAAAATAATGGGACTGTTAGATTGATTTAGAAAAAATAAATTTATGGAAAATTCCTAACAATGTTTCAAGAAATATTCATTAAAAGTAGCCATATTATATATTATATGAAAAATCTTGGTTGGTAGACACATTGGAAAACTTAGTCGCAATTTAAGGCATTGATATCGATTGTTAGCAAAATAAGACTGTGAGAATTAATAGGTTTGAGTAAAAATCAATTGTTAATACCAAATGTCTTTGAAGAAAACTTTATAGCTTTCTTTAAAAAATGTCTATCAATAACACCCAAAATGGATTATCAATAATTAATAGTCAATTTATTTTTTGAAAAAAGCTTTATAGCATTCTCTAAAAAAAAAATAAAATTTATAAGAAAGAGACTTACCGTTGGGTGGCAGTAAATTCAGAAATTTTTGGGCGGTAAAACTGAGTTTAACTGAGCATGTAGATAAAAATCAACGTTTTAGTACACGTGGAACGACTTGACTGGTTGACGCAGCGCGGTACAATTGTTTAAAAATACATATATAGAGAGTATATATAAAACCAGAAACGAAAGAAGCGCATGATGCTGATGTAGTTTTCATTTCAGTACAGTTTTTTTTTTTTTTTTTCCTAAGTTTTTTTATAACACTAGATTTTTTAGTTCAATTTTTATAATTAACACTATTTTTTATGATTAGCACTTTTCAGGAGTCAAAAGAATAATCTTACGAAATTGAATCTGAAACATTCATAAACACCAGAGAGTTTGACTGGTGAAAATCTGTCAAACTATTTTGTATTCTGAACGACATTCAGTCATTTGGATTTATAGTTTTTTTTTTTTTTTTTAATCTACAGTTAATTAGTTGATTGATGGATTCGTTTTCTACGGTTTTATAAACCCTTTGCGGGTTATTTAAGAATAGAAAAAATAAACTAACCCATACCTGGCGAAGAGAAGAGGTTGATTCACACCTAGTCAGAATAAACAAGAAATTATAATGTGGATATAAAGTGGGGGACCAATTCTGTAAAACAATCAATATATAAACTGATCCCTCACTTTATGGTCACTGAAGTTTCTATACACTTATAGTCTAGAGAATATAAACAAACGTAAAAGACATGCCGGTGTAGCTAATCAGTATTTCGTTGATTAGTTTTTTACGGTTTATCTACCCTTTTTAGGAGGTCACTTAAAGCCACAAAAAATTTTTAAATTCTGAGAATTTGTTACTTTTATATGTGATTTTTGAAAAAAGATTACAAAATTAAACCTGCATTCCACTTGTAACGTCAGAACAGGTCGATTTCGGAAGTGAGGTATTGCTCTAAATTTTAAAGTTGGGGTTTGACATAACAATGACAAAATATTTTTTCCATATCGTTAACGTTTTTGAGGAAACGAGTTCAAAGATTAAGTTTAGCATATAAAGAAAAATATCACACCATTTTTATAAAAGAAATTATTAATGCCCCTAAAAAAAATAAATTTCGGCATTAAATGACCCATAGGGAGTTGATCTACCGCTAAACTAAGATAACCGCAAATAGATTTGAGAAACAAGAATTCTTCAGAAAAATCACTAAGAAAAATGTTATATAGAATTTAACCGGCATTGGCACTGCTGCTAGGCTAATGAATGCCGAATGTTTCCATATAAGGTGAAGGCTAACATTACCATTAATGTGCTGATCATCTATCTCCACAACTTCCTATTCTTTGTGGCCTTTAGTGTTTTTTCTTTTGCTAACGCTTCCGATTCAGCCATTCATACAAGCTCGTCAGACAAGTGGATCACTGTCCTCCTCCATCTCTCATATCTTTAATATGCACCAGTGAGAGTTACGTTTTCGAAATCCTCCTTTCTTATGTGTCCAAGTCAATTCAGCTGTCTTTTCCTCATTTTGAGTATCATTGTTTTTTTCTGTTGCCATTTTTTTCTGTCTCCCTTGTTGCTTACTCGCTACGTTCAAGGAATTTTTTTTTTTTTTACTAGCATTAACTGTTTGAAATAACCGAGAATAAGGATACATTTTAAAATAGTCAAGAAGGAATTTATGAACGTATTTTTCAGCCTCTGTAACTATCCATGTACAGTAAGAATTTTTAACAGTTTCAGATAGATTTGGTTATCGAGAGACGATTGGTTACCATAAATAATGTTATATTAGAAAATAGACATTTTCAGGTAATCCCATGATTTCGCGTTCGTTCAACTTATCACAGGTAATGCTCATGCAATGATTCACAACAACAAGAAAGACATAAAAATACGAGCGAAATCATTAAGTGAAGAAAAATTATGTTTAAGAGAAATTAATTAAAATATAATAACTGACAGACGGAACAAACCCGACCAGCCAGATTATATTATGTAACGTTTTCTTTCCTTCTTTTACTAATTTAGTATCTAATAGGAAATTGGTCTTGTTTTCAATCAGACCGACAGTGGACAGTAATCAAAACATCGTCTTTTCCTTAACTTCTTTAGTTAAAGCATCCATCACACACACACACAAACACACAAAAAAAAAAAGATTCTATGTTGTCAACACAAGTCAGTTGGCCAGCACTGAAAGCGTTTAGTCTTCTTCCTGATCACAAATATTACAATAATTTAACAAAAATTCTACATTTTTCATACACCTAATTTCATACAGAATTTCACAAAACAACGAGGGCTTCATTTTTTTTCCAATCATTTCACCCCAAGCAAGACAATGAAGCCACTAAAACATAAAGGGTGACTGAGTGTCAGGGCGTGTATGAAAACAAAAACATTATTAAGGAGAGAGGTCAATAAAAGAACAAGAATTAAGGCAGAAGATAACCGTTGACATTACGTTTCAATTTTTGAAGAACAAAGTTGACTCGGAAGCAAGGAGCCGGAAGAGAATTCCACAAGTGAGAAGTACGAGAGAAGAAACTGTTAGCATAGAACTTGCGGTTACATCTAATCATTTCAATTTTAAAACGGTAAGATCTTGCCACCAATCACAGAGGAAAGTTCATCGGAACAATTACCATTTTCTTATGATGTTCATATACTTAGAATTGGTGCCGAAGGAGAAGTTAGAAAAAAGACAAAAGAAAAGGAATTTATCATTGTTTTTTTCTAATTTTCTATTATGACTGTAAATTTCCATTGATGATATTGTTTTATACAGTCATAGGCATTGCCAAGCATTTTATGCTGCACGAAACGCAAGAGCATCGTCTGGAATGTTGACCATTGCCACTGATGTCTACGTATTTCCAGAGATTCAAATTCTTAGTTTTATTATGTTTAATTTTGATTTGTATTGTTGCTGTATGTTTTTTTTAATAAAAATCAACAGTGACGTACAACTGCATCATATCCACGAGGAGAACAGAGGCGAGAAGGGTAGGAGAACAGAGGCGAGAAGGGTAGGAGAAGCGGAAAGAAGAGAGGAGAAAGGGATAGAGCACAGAGAGATGTTTCATAGAATAGCAATATACATGAAAATGCTTTTAAACAAACTTGATAAGCCATAGCTGGTTCAAATCTCATCAGGACGAATAAACCTGATCTTTACTTTCTTGGCTAAATAATTTGAAAAATAATTTCTCAAATGAAATATAGTGGCAATACAAACAAAACAAATAATCTGCCTCATTCATTATTTTTAAATTTACCAACTTTCCTCATTGATAAATTTATTATGCCTTCTTATAGCAGTTTAACTTGTAAGATATTTGGAGTTTGTTTCTTTAAATCCGTACTATTATAGGGAAATACATGAATCCTTTTCTATGCAAGATGTTTCAGTACAAGATATCTTTAAAATACGTCATTCCACTAACGTGCATTTACAAATGACAGAAGAGTTTGCACGAGGAATGCGCTAAGACAGTAACTACAAAAAGCCGTTATCCCCATAGACAACTTGTTAGCTGGAAAGGATTTCGTAAACATGATTTTTTTTTCCATTCAAGGTTATCTTTTGAAGATCTCAATGCTGCTTTATTTACTAACCACACGGAAATTGGTATGCGAGCGTCTGTTATGTTTTTTTTTTCGTGCATGAGGGTGGGTTGAAAACTTCATCGGCTGATTATGAGGCGGAGATGCTTTTTTCTTTCTTTGTGTCGTGTCCTTTCAGGGCGTAGGCGCTCATGGCTCTCCACCTTCCTCTATCCCTTGCAGCTCTCATCAAGTCCCTTCTCTCTACCACCTCCCCCGGACCACTTGCTTAAGGCCGCTAGGTATATCATGCGTTGTTTTCCCTTGTCTCTCTTTCCCTCCATTCGAACCGTGAGCATCAGATTCTCCAGGCCCTCCTTCCTCATTATGTGCCCCAGAAACTTCAGCTGCCTCGTCCTGATGTTAAGTATAAGCCTCCTCCTTGTTTGCATTCTCTCTAAGACCTCATCGTTGCTCACACGCTCGGTCCATGATATCCTCAGCATCCTCCTGTAGAACCACATCTCCGTCGCCTAAAGTCTCTTCTTCATCTTTGAGGAAATCGTCCAATATTCGCAATCGTAAAGAAGAACAGATATCACGTAAGAGTTTTTTTTTTCTTCGTCACAAAAAAAAATCCTTCTGTCTTGCAATATTCTACCCAACTTTAGGAATGCGCCCTTGGCCATCCCAATACGTCTATGGATCTCAGTGTCGCATTTACCGTCATCTCTAAGAACGCTTCCCAGATATTTAAACTTCTGCATCTGCTTGATTCTAGTGTTCCCGACTTGAAAATCTAGGTTGTTCTGTTTGCCTCAGTCAGTTAGGTTTGTGGACTGATGGCTAATGTGACCGGGTTTTGCTTGCAAGGACCAGATGGCGGATTAGCCTAGGTTGTTCTCGTTTTTCAACGTCATTTTAACCTCTAGTTCGGATGATCTTTTGGATTCGAACATTGTGTTCCGTCATTGACAATGGATCACCAGAGATTCATATTCATCGCAATGGATTCCCAGCCGTTGATGTCGTCGTTAGATTTCTTCATGTTCTGTTTTAGAATGTTTTTCTTCTAGTGAACTCCTTTTTCCGATTTCCTTCTTTGAGCTGGGAGTAAAAAAAAATGCTTTAGTACCCCATTCGCACCACTTATTTTATGACGATAGCTTCAATGCTGGTCATTTTAGCTTCTTCCATTACGCTGACGTTAGTAATTCTGTCTTCCCAAATGATGTCAAAAATATTTCGAAGACAACGCTGGTGGAAATTTTGAAGGATTTTCAGATGTCGTCGACAAGTTGTACACGTCTCAAAGCCAGACAACGTGATGTAGCTACGCAAATAACATCAGAATATTTTTCGTCACTTAATTATGTTTAGAATAGGTAACTTCACAAAGTTTATCGTCTAAATGTTTATGTTATTATTAAGAGGAAAGACTAAAGTATTTTTTGATTATATTATTTTTTGAATCCTTTCTAGCACGTTCAAAATTTTTTTTTCTTGTGTCAGCAGGTGGACCAAAGATTCGTATAGGGATTTTTAGCTTTTTTTTTTTTAACGTTATAACACATTGTTTTCGAAATGTTTGCTAAAATGAAATCATTGTCAGATTTTAATTAAATTTTCTGGGTTTATACACAAATTCATGAAATTATTTTTGAAATCTTTTTTTTAGAAAATTTTGGTAAATTTTTTTTTTTTACATCTGTTACCACTCCCGCCCCTTTACTTCATTTTAGGAAATTTCGAGAATTTAAATTTCAGCCTCTTCATATCTATATTAGTTAAAAGGAGGACATTTTGGAGAATTTAAATCTTCAATTTGTCTTGCGAAACGGAAACACCATTTACCGGAAATATCTGGATCGCAAAATAAACAAAGACAGTAAGCTATGACATTATTTAATTAGAAAAGCTTTTAATTGCTTTAATAATTTAAATAGATTAAAGGACACTACCATCTTAAAAAAATTCGATGAATAATTACAATAACTGTTTTCAATTTTAAATTTTAAAATTCTGTATTAGTTTCAGACTTTAAGATGATATTATTATTAACTGAAAACTATATTTACTCATCATAAATAGAAAAGCTTAATACAAATTGGGATTAATATTTTTAAAAAGAATTCATTTTTTAATGTGTATAACCGTACTGATTATTCTAAGTACGGGCGACCATACACGACATTATTAGAAAATAAGAGCGATAGGAATAGGAATCGTGTTTTTTTTTTGTGGTGACCTCTCGTTTAGAAGGTATAAAACACACACACACACATATATATATTTATTGAATTTAGAATCATTGATTTAGATGGTGAATGTGTGCTTTTATATTCACCTGGAATGCAGTATCTATTTTCCAGCAACGTATTAGCAATATTACAAAATAAATTTGTGGGCAAAGTCTGCAAAAATGTTTTTAAACCACTCCATAACGTTGAAACATTTTATTAGTTGGGTTGGGTTTGGGTTTATTTTGTTTTACGGCCTATCAATCTCAATGGGTTATTTAATGCCGACAGGATCTTTACAATAGATTTGTATGAATAGAATATATTTTCTTTGTAAGAAATTTGTTTGTAAATCAGGTTTGACGTATTTTTTTTGTGAAGACCGTTTTTGAAGAGAGTCAAATGTATTGCCGGTAATATTCTTTTTTTTTTTTTTTTTTTCAAAAATTTGTTACCGATATTTTTTCTATAAAAACATATTTTTATACTTTCGTAGTGTTTTGACCCCAGTTTGGGTGTTAACTATTTGCCCATAGCTTAGACCCTAACATGTGCTACAAACCTAGGTCAGGATGGACCTGGGAACAACAGCTATTAAGAGGTGGTTCCTAGATTCTCAAAACCTCCCAATCAAATGCCTTACTGTCGGATATAGTTTATCGTCATACCCAGTATGGTTATTATCTGGGCTGACTAGATTTGGATGACAACCGCTATGAGAGAAGGCAAACTGAATTCAAAACCATATAGAAGACAATAGCAAGCCAATCCACCATCCTTTTCCAGTATGCAAGGTCATTCAGAGATCAAGAAAAGGAATCTCATGATCGCTTTCGTAATGAACCGACATTACATTACTTCAATAAAAATGTCAGGCTTCGGAAATGCTGTGAAGCAAGAGTTAAATTCTTTCTTTTCAAATCGGAATAAAAAAAAGTTGACCATAACAAAGCATTCGTAACTGAATGTAGGATATTTTTCTTTTTACAGTGGAAAAAATATTTCTGTCTTCGCATTAAGCGCTTCAAATGCATACTGCAATGTTCACCTTATTTGTAAGCGAAGAAAAAATACCAGGACCTGCCATTATCTAAATATCAATCTCAAACAGATGACCACATTAAACATCGATTATTACCTTGACGACGAAAGCAGAAGATGGAAGTCTACGAAGGCGTAAAATTCTAAAATAACGTAACCATTTGATTTTCAGATGGAACTACCCGATGAAAAAGAACTCAATAAAACATTTAATAGCTTGCTCACTTAATGAAAACATTGGCACCAACTCACCATTTCAGAATTTATTCAAATCATTATTTGCCTATTTCTTAAATTAACCAGCTTTTCCAGTATTTTATTTTGTTGGTCTTTCTCAAGTGTGTGTTGTATCCGGTAATCCTTCAAGTTTGTCGGCTATGGACGTATTTATAAAGAAGTAATAATGAAGTAATTTAAAATGTTTCTTCCTTATTCTTTCATTTCAAATATAATAGGCAGCATAAATCTTTTACAAATCCTCAGCTTCTTGTGTGCGGTTACTCATACAGGCAAAACTATAATATTTTACTCTATTATAAGATGGTCATTCAATAAATAAGGTGAATTTTTCGGTATAAGGACTTCTAATACAGATAGAAGCTTACTTTTTTTTTAAATTTTTGGGGGTTTTACTTCTTTTTCACATGGATTTAATTTCTTTTGCAGATTAAAAAAAAAACAAAACAAACTTTGAGAGTTTTGGCGATTAACAAAGATGGCCGACCAAGTAGCATGCTCGAGGATTGAACAGCGGTCAGTTATCAAGTTTTTGGTTGCTGAAGGGTGCAAACCAGTTGAAATTCATAGGAGAATGTAAACTGTGTATGGTGCCACATGTTTCAGCCAAAAAAAAATGTCTACAAGTGGGCTAAATTGTTTAAAGAAGGACGGAGCAGTGTTGAGGATGAAGACAGGCCTGGGAGGCCTACAGAGGTGTGGTCTTCTAAGGTGATCAAATCAGTCAATGACCTCATTCAGTCTGACAGAAGAACTACTGTAAACTACTGAGGCAGGTCAAGAAAGACATAACAAACGCAGGGGTCATCAGTCAGAAGGAATCATCTTGCATCATGACAACGCAAGGCCTCACACAGCAGCCCAAACAGTGCAGACCATCAACGAGCTGGCCTGGGAACTGCTCCCTCACCCCTGGTGCTGTATTGAGGTTCATTTGGTTTATTTCTACCGACATTATCCACAATAATGAGGAATCTTCCTATGAAGATAGATAGATATTTTAGACAATTTTGCTTGCCAGAATCTATATTATAATTTTATAAGTCTACCATTCGTCCTTGCCTTGAATATTGCTGCCACATCTGGTCTGGTGCTCCTGTTATATATTTAGAGATTCTTGATGATATTTAAAGAATCTGCAATGTTATTAGTCCTGACCTAGTATCTCAGATTCAGTTACTTTCCAACCGCCTTAACGTATATTTACTGAGCCTTTTATATAAATACTTTCATGGTAAATGTTCTGATGAATTTACCGCTATGGTGACTAAACTTCATGAATCAAAGCGAATTACTAAATTGACAGCAAGGCATCATCTTTTTTACGTTTGAAATTGCTAAGAGTAATCGTATTTTATATGCTAACAGTTCCTTCTCTCACACTTATCGCTTATGGAACTCTTTGTCAGTCAAGTTTGATCTTCAAAAATGTAAACGCCATGCCAATCGTTATCTTCTGTCTTCTTATATATATATATATATATATATATATATATATGACGTCATATTCAGTTTCCTCCAACTTTAGAACGACTAAATCAGATACACAGTTGCCTAACTTCACACCTAATACTAGTTGAAAATTTAGTAGGATTCAAAAGTAACACAAACCAACTTGTTCTGAAATTAGAAAGCTTTAATAAAAAGAATGATAGAACTTGTTCAGATTCTTTTACAAAACATGTTAGATTATATATTGTGGGTTGAAACAAATATTCGTACACATAAAATTTTTTTAAATTTATTCATGAAAGCCAATCATCCTGCAGTTCTTGACGTGTAACCATTTGATTTTGTTTAATTAGACGGGCATTAATTTCCTCGAAGATCATGAAGAAATCTGCCGTGGAGCACCTGTTCTTTGGTTTTCAACAGTTTTGAGGTTTTTTTTATAGCTTGCAATAAATGAACTAATAGTAGAAAATTGAATATTCAGTTTGTCTGAGAATATCCTGTAACTTTTACCTTCTTTCCAGAGACTAATAACATTTTTTTTTGCGAATTTGTTAATTCTTTACCTCTTGATATAACTTTCTTGCACGAATAACCATTACAGAATGTTGGGTTTATA
>OZ010602.1:44499035-44521535 GCA_963932145.1 Acanthosepion lycidas
TTCGACATTCCAACCACCTGAATAAGGCCAGAGCGTACAACCGCCGAAACGTTGTAATAAATGTGGCAACAAACACATTGACTATTTGATTATAGGCAACAGGCAAAGTTTGTTTTAGTTGATTTTTTTTAATTGACCGATTTATCCCCAATGGAACATTTCTTTTGATCCAATGAATAAACAATTTTTAAACGAGTGTGACCTTGCTTTTTCGTCCAGAATCGTGATATCGGTTCGTTAAAATATACCACATGAACACCATACCAAAAATGCTACATGTACAAAAAAAAAAAAAAGTGAACATCTATGGTTCAATCGCATGCACATATACACTTGCACAGGCACTCACACATGCTCAAACTTAAAGAAAAAGAAACTACAAATTAGCATTAAGAACTACAAAAAATAATGTGTCGTTAATAGCAACTATGGACATTCATATTTTTGACGCTTTATGTCAGTCTAGCGCAGTTATAGGATGCGCATGCGTCATCTAATCAGTCCGACTGAAATAACAGTGACCACAGACATTAATGGAGTGAACTGTCGTCTAAGCTCAGCTAACTACGAGGCTGTTTGAAAAATATGGAAGCAGTGAAGTGGCAGAATACCTGTAACTGATACGAACACTTGAAAATCTTGAACGCCTGCAGGGAAATACATGAAGTAACAATTTAAATTAAGAAACGGAGATAGCGAATGAAATGAAAAAAAAAAAATGAACAGAAAAAACCAAAAACAAAACAATGGGGACATTCATGTAGAAGTAAAACATTCATACAATTCCTTAACAGAAATACTGAGCAAAACCATCACATAAGCATACACAATCTTCTCTGGGTAGAGACGCGCACAGAGATAGGGACACATTTTCAAGCATATCGAGCCATCGAAGCATCTGATCATGCGCATTACAAATGAAACACAGATTTACAATTAAATTCTGGCAATGTACAAAGAAGAGCAAGTATTAAAATACAAACAAGATTGACAGTAAAAATTCATTTAAATTGTTTACAAAAGTATTAAATTTTGATATGTTTTTTTTATATATACAAAAGAATACACGTACATTCTGATATAAAAATATTCTGGCACCATACACAAATACAAGATTCATTTTTGTTTTCCGTGAGAAGAAAATTACAATATATATATATATATATATTGATAATATTAGTGGTCCATATATATTTCCAAGAGGATAAAATCCAGGTAGAGCTCTATGTACAAGACAAAGCAGGAATATAATATAAAAAGGCACAAACACTAATATTCCATGGTTATAATTTATTACACTGGAATCGTAATCACAATCCAATTCATCAGACCTACAAATTCAAACAAACATTATGTGGAATATCAGTGTTTGAGCCTTTTATATTTTATTAGGTTGGTGCAAAAATAATGTCGGTTTTTGACGTTAAAAAAAACGTCAAAAACCGACATTATTTTTGCACCAACCTAATAATTATTTTCTTTCTTTAAAAATATGACTCCATCGCGACAAGAAATTTCTGTTTCAAAACTGAAACTAAAGTTGTAAATTTAATTATAAAAAATTTAACTTAAAATCTAGAGTTTCGTTCTATTGTCAAGTGATGTTAGGAATTACTTATTTATAATTAAATTTACAAGTTTAGTTTCAGTTTTGAAATATAGGAATTTCTTTGCCGCGATGGAATTTTTTTTTAATTTTTTTTTATTATAATATTTTGCTCCACTCTTTGTATTGAGTACTGTTTTTTTTTTTTTTTTTTTTTTTTTTTTTAATAAAAATAATTGCTAAGAACACCGGATTATAAATCTTGCTGTTCTTTCTTCTTATTATAACATGAAATCAGTATAAATTAAAATTTGAACATCCCATATACACGGACGTAAGTTTGTTTTGTGTGTCAGCAACGACAGCTAAAAGAAAGTCAAACAGTCGGTGATAGAACAAAAGCCAAACAGTCGTCGAAAGTGATGGGAGTGAGTATAAGGTTCGACTCTTGCCGCCCAGCAAGTTGTTGTATTATTTTTTCTGTTTCTCATTGAGAAACAGAAACAAAACATACAAGATTCAATTAGTATATATAAAAGCTAAAATCACCGCCAATTTGATAAAGGAAAAAAAAAGGAGATTGTTTGTTAGGCTGTGTTAGAAATAAATTCTTTTGTTTATCAACTTGATTCTGGAAATATTACTTTCCCAAAATCTGAAATTTTTTATTTTATGAAAACTGTTTGTTTGAGTCATAAGTCTAACTAAACTATTACTGTGAGTCATAAGTCTATATTACTAAAACAATATTTTCTGAAAAAAAATTACGGAATTGAAAATTTAGCAAACATCTTAAAATATTTGCTCTTCATTTTACGCCCAAGCTGTGATCTAACTGCTAAGAGAGTTACCACTTTCAGACTCGTGAACGTCATTATTTGTACTGTTCAATTCTACAAGGAAAAAAAAAAAAAAAAAAAAACAGCTCTTAACACAGCCTCTCGAAATGAATAAAAATTTATTTTTAACTTATTTTTAAGCGTATTTTGCAGATTTTTCTCCATTCATCAAAAACAGCGAAGTTGGCAAATACAGAAAATAGCCAATTGTAAATATAAATGGAATAAAAACAGCATTAGCCTGAGCTGCAGAGAGTCGTTCCCACCACGTAGCATCGATTCCATTACACAATGAAGCATAAGGTCAATCCCTGATACCTGAAGCGTATTAATGATGAAATATCGAGGAAAGTGAACGATGTTTGCTTTTAATTCCATATAAGCACGTGATTCCCCAATCCAAACGAAGCCTTTCGTTTAAAAAGAACGGATAAGAAATGAACAGAATTCATTTGATGCCACGTAATATTTGGACAGACAACAAACATCGTATTTCCAGTGGAAACAACCTATTTTGAGTTTATGGTTTTATATATATATATATATATATATATATATAAAATTTATTCGAAAATTATAACAAATATGTTATGAAATTACTACAAAACTAGCCATTTTGTTTCAACACTTCTGGTGCCTTATCAAGTGATGGTCTTGAATGTAGAATAAAGGGATTTTACATTCAACACGATCACTTGATAAGAAACCAGTAGTGTTGAAACAAAATGACTATTTTCGTAGTGATTTTATAACATATTTATGTTTTAATTTTCGAATATTTTATTTGCTTTATTCTGCATTGAGCACTCTTTTAAGAATAGTATATTTTGGTTACTGGAATCTATTCCATATACACCAAACCTATAGTTGAGTATATATATATATATATATATATATATATAAAAAACACACAATAATAAATCTATAAAGCTGAAAACAAAAAAGACAAAACCAATAAAAAAATAAAAACAGGTAAAAAAAACAAAAAACAGACACAAACAATAAAAAGCAGACAAAAGAAAAAAAAATAGGCAAAAATATAAAATAGAAAAAACAATAAAAACAAAAAACTGAAGCGAAAACAAACAGGAAAAAATAGAATAAATGTTAATTTAATTCTCAAATTTAACGCCTTTAAAAGGCGATCTAATTCATTTCATGTCAAATGTTCACATAAAAATCTACACGTATATATATATATACATATATCTCCAAAAAACCTGTTAAATTTAATCAGGAGAAGAATTTAATCTATTTCATTGAATTCGTTGCGAATTTTAGACGAAGATTTCGTACATCAGAATAAGAACTGGGATAAACAATTCCCAAATTCATTTCTTCTTCAAGACATGAATTTGAGAAAATTTACACACACTTCTGATCCTCATGTACAACACCTAAGTGTCAAATTGGAAAAATATAATAAAAAAAACAACTTTAAAACAGACCTTGTCAGTTAAATTTAACGAAACTTGTTTGGAGTTCTTACAGTGTAAACGGATAAATATTCAATATGCCAATATACACTGTCACATTAGGGATTCAAATTAATTATAAAAAATCCTAGATTATCAAAATTTAACCCAAACCTTGCCTTCACCACCATTAACGAGAATAGATCGTAAGACTTATGAAATACAGGTGAACAAAATTTGTCATTTATACAAATATTCGTGTAAAGACGGAATTTTCACAAGTGAACGTAGATTCTACAGGTGAGTAAAAATTATAAAACTAAGAACATTAGATTATCATATAATAATTGTGCTTGTCCATCACTGTTAGTTTGTATGACCATTACGTCCTGCCAATACCTCGTAAATAATGGACAATTCCGTTTTGATCGCGTGAGAAGACAAAATGCCTCATAGAAGCTACCTCTTTTCAGTGCAAAAAGGAAGAAAGATAGAAGTGTTGAACGTCTTCTGCTAATACCTCATAAATTATAGAATATTCTGTTTTGATGGCGTAAGAAGACAAAAGACCTATCAAGGACGCTAATAAGTTTCAATCAGAAAATGAAATGAAAAAAAAAAATACGGAAGACTGTGTTTAACGTCTGTTTCAGTGGAATGGAAAAAAATGTCAATTTCAAATATTTTCATTTGTACCTCCTTCTTAAAATAACGACCATTATTTTTATGATTGCTATTGCAATATTTTGTTAAAGTTCTTAAGCTCAAATATTAACGATACGATAAGGGGACATTCTACGGATATTTTCTTGTCGTAGAACTTGACATGAGCTCATTCATTCCTTAACTGAAGAATTGAGATTCACAAATTTCAAATGGGAAAGACGTGAAACTTGTACGGATTAAAATTACTATTTATAATGATAACCGAAATCATAAAGTAGTCAGATTCGAGCTATAAAAGTATATCTGAAACTTATACATAGAAAGATCTATAAATATACATTTTCGTAAAGATGCGTAAGCATATCAATAAAACTGAATAACTTCCATCAATACTGGGAAAGGTAATATCAGTGGACTTGAGAAAAGTATTTGTCTGAAAATAGAAAGTTTAATAAAAGGACTATATATTTCTAACTTGTTGTTGGGCCACTGAATTTCGAATATTTCCCTCAGGTGAAATGTCTAATATTACTACATTGCCAGAGGAAACTTGAAATATACCAGTGTGTTCCAAAGAAAATTCGTCTTATGAGTTTAGTTTAGGATTTACGGCGAAAAAAAAAAAAAAATAAATAAAAAAACAAAAAAAAAAATAAATAAATAAAAAAACAAAAAAAAAAAAAAACAAATAACGAAAACCAGAAAAACAAAACAAAAACGAAAAAAGAAAACATGACGAAAATCGAAAAAAAAAACAACAAAAACAAATCCCCCCCGCAAAAAAACAAAACAAAAATAAGAAAAGAAAAAATAGAATATGACGAACCACTTCAAAAAAAAAAAAAAAAAAAAAAAAAAAAAAAAAAAAAGCAAATAATGAAAATATATATATAAACACTCCCCTAAAAGACAAATAACGAATTCCCCCAAAAACAAATAACGAACCCCTCCACAAAAAAGCAAATAACGAAACCTTCACCAAAAAAACGAATAAAGAAAAACCAAAAAAAATCAGAAAAAACAAACATATAAGGAAAACCAATAATAAAACAGTGAAAGAAATAACGTTATAACAAAAAGCAATCTTGTGGATTAACAATGTTTAAGATATGCCAAGTTTGTCGTAGTGTTGAATTGGTAAGAAGTAATTAGGTTGGCGCAAAAATAATGACGTAATACCGTCGTTTTTTTGACGTATTTTTTAACGTCAAAAAACGACATTATTACGTCATTATTTGTGCACCAACCTAATAAATGAAACAAGAAACGACTCAACAGGAATCTGCAGACAGAGATTGCAAGCGACTACAGAAAGTAACCAATAGAGAGCCAGAGTTAGCGATTCAAAGTAAGCCTATGTGTTCTCGTCAGCAGTTAAACAAAAGGATCATATATATATATATATATATATATATAGAAAACTTCATTATCTCCCCTGCATCGTATCTAACCATATAATTATATCATATACATTATTGTATTAGGTTGGTGCAAAAATAATGACGTAATAATGTCGTTTTTTTTACGTATTTTTTAACGTCAAAAACGACATTATTACGTCATTACTTTTGCACCAACCAAATACTGTAATCATTATGATCGTAAAATCGTTATAACATTTCAGCATTGAATAATTTCTCATCAAATCCATCGAGGTATGAGCTACTGACGAAGTTGCATAAAAGTTACAAGTTCACAAATGTTTGCATTTGCTATGTCTAGTGGAAGTGAATTATAAGTTCCTATCGCGGTATAGTGTAGAGCCTGTACCCGAAAAGAGCTCTAAGTTTAGTGTAAATGACGTCGCTAGATGTGCACGATATGAATACATACTAATTGACAAATATCTTTGGGGCTGTCTGGTGTTCTCCCGCCTTGCACGTGAACGATGATGATGTGGAAATAGTTTCGTTGTCCGACACTAAACTATGTCAATATTTAAAAAAAGCTCATAAGGTAAGATAAAATTCATCTAGATAACATACAAAGTACTTAGACATACACACACCCGAGTACCAGTTGTAAGAACGTATGATCTAAGAAGCCATTTTCAAAATCACATATACACATATATATGTGTGTGTGTGTGTGTGTGTGTGTGTGTGTGTATATATATAGCTGGCTGAGGATATCCGTTTACCAGGGCGGCTCAGGCGCATTCATGTTTATTCAACACCCACAGAGCCAATCTGTGGTTTATGCTGCAAATATGCTGAGCAGACCTTAGTTACAGTGTCTGGGAAAGAGCGTGTTATCTAGCGTGATCAACAATTTGAACACGGCCAGTACGTCGTGTGACTTCGCACTACCACAGCTACCGACGCAACACACAAGGCTTCATCTACCCAATTTCACTCGGGGTATGGTTTTCAGGCACTTTCCAAAAAGTGCCGCACACGGGGATCGAACCCCTCCAGCCCGATAACATCAGGAACTCTCCTTCCTGATAAATCTACTATGGTAAGATTTGAACCCGTGTCTCATGGCCAGAATGCGAATGGTCTAACCACACACACACACATATATATATATATATATATATATATATTATGTGTGTGTCTGTTGCGCTTGCACACTAGGTTATATCCTAGGTCCGATGACCACCATATTCACTGATCCCACCCTTAGCAACTTCTCCGCTTCAAAATCAAATCCTATATGAAAAGGTCAAGATTTCAAGACGTCCATGGAATCTAACAGAATGCGACGAGGCAGCTGTTTGCTATCCCAAAAAAGGAATTCCAGGAATGCTTCCATCAACGGAAACGATGCGAGATAAAGTGTGTGGTTTCAGTTTTCGAATATTAAATGCCGAATTGATATGTGCTGTAATTTTCTTTTTATACAGGATATCCAACGAAAAAAAAAAAAAAAACACAAAAAAACTATTAGTTGTTCCAGAATGCCACAGTTATCAACTTTTCCATGCGAAGTGATTGTTCCCTTTAAGAAAGAACATCCAACTTGGGGAGTGTGCCAGAGTTCTTTAGTTTGAACAATCCATCTAACATTTGTGTTTTTGTTCGGTTTGAAGCTGCTAATAGATAGTAGATATGTGAAATATTATTCTCTCGATATGATATATTGTTTTCAGCGTGAGACATGTTTAGATAACTTTGTGTATGTCTTAGTAGTATAAAAGTCTCTCTGAGAACAAAGCAAGTTTTACATCCGTTTTTCCCTTCTGCCATTCCCTCTCGTCCTTGAATTACGACATTATTATTTCACGGATATAATAATACCCATAACGGTGACAAGT
Organism: Acanthosepion lycidas; assembly: GCA_963932145.1. Classification (NCBI taxonomy): domain Eukaryota; kingdom Metazoa; phylum Mollusca; class Cephalopoda; order Sepiida; family Sepiidae; genus Acanthosepion; species Acanthosepion lycidas. Next base: position 44,506,761 of record OZ010602.1, read on the forward strand.
CAATAGCTTTCTCGTTATAAGCTTATGTATCTCAAAAGGAAATCAAATTGCTTGAAAAATCATAGCAAATTCTATTTATAATGGAGTATCATGCAGAATCCGCTTAATCTATAATGTCTCACAGCTTGCAGGACTAGAATTTTCTCTCTTTTTTTCTGTTCCAAAGATTTTGATAAAAGCGGGAGTTCTCTGGAATAATAATAATAATAATAATAATAATAATAATAATAATAATAATAATAATAATAATAATAACAAACTATGCATAAAGTGCAACTGAAAAGTTCACGGAATGACCCTGTTCCCGAAATCGGAGCAAACGTCAATATTTTTGGAATGTATTTTTTAGTCGCAACGTGGACATTTATAAAATGTTTTAACTTCAACCGAAATGGTCGTTTTTTTCTGATTTGTTATTCTAATTTTCCAATTTCATTGTACATCTAAATCAAAATTGTGGATAAACTATACAAAAGGTCATATTCTTGGTCAAGTAGTTTCGACCATCTCAGGCATTATCAGGAACTAAATGTCTGTATGGGAGAAACATGTAGATTACATCCTGGCATTTTTCGAACGTTACACTTCAAATTCAAAGATACAAGTATCTACGAAGTGACATCATATCATAATTTGAAACTTAGCGTTTTAAAAAAAATATTAGGATGGAGCCAACACAATTCCGTCTTCCTTACTGAGAATCAGTGCTTGATAATGACGGGGACAGCTGAAAATAAATAGGGCCCAAGACGAACTTTTGAAGAGTTTACACACAAATTCCATCGGGATATACAATATTTCATCCAAAATGAAAAATAAAATGCAGAATTAATTTGGAAGAGTATTATAAATACGATTATACACATGTTCAGTCAGTCAGTTAGGTGTCATGCGTGATACACGCTTAGGCGATCATGTATCGTTTGATACATGACTGACAAGGCAGATTTTTCTCCGTAGTAGGTTGCCATTTTTTTTCTGCGGTAGACCATTTACCATCAAAGGCTATAGAACCAGGTCTGTCCTGCTATTTACCCATAGCTTGGTGGGGGGGGGAGAAAAAGAGGATTCATAACTTTCCCAAGGTTATTAACACGTAAATGAATGTAATGGATTCAAATGGAATTCGAACTCGGCTCTCCGATTCCTCAGTAATGTTCATCAGCTTTTGTTTTAAGCCACTTTCTTACATCGTGTAATACTTTTATTCACAGATGATAACGTCAGGGGCTAAATATTTGGTTGGTACAAAAATAATATCGTTTTTTGACGTATTTGTTAACGTCAAAAAACGATATTATTTTTGCATCAACCTAATATTTTTTCCTAGAATATTCTAAGCTGACATCGATGTAATCGTGAATGCAATTCATGGGTAGAATCCTGACAAATCGGCAAATTAAAATCCTCCCAATGAGTAATGATGCCTTAAGAAACTATGAATAACAAATTTAAGTCAATAAAGTTGATTTTAAATATTCAATAATCTTTTGATTCGTGCCTTGCCTGCCAGACAAAGGTTTCAGCCCAATCGGCACAAACGTAAAAATCCTTTTCTAACTTCCGATTAAATTGAGATACTTACAATCCATTCAACAGAGAAATTTTACCATCATTTATGTATGAGATAGAAGTATTTCCTGTGGCCAAAGCAATGAGCGAAGAACATGAATGTTCGGCCTATTGATGGTGGGTTCGCAGGATTGATTCTTGTGCGAATTAAGAATGTATTTGCTAGCAGCGTCATGTTAATGTACGAGGATTTGGAGATTGATCATAACGCAAAAAAAAAAAAAAAAAATTAAAGAGCGTGAGGATTGATATGAATGTGAAAGAATCTAAGAAGATGTTTTGCCACAAGCTATAAATCTGAGAAAATTTCAAATAGCAGAAAGAAAACATTAAAACCTATATTGAGACTGTTAGTTTCTTTGAGTAAATCTGTATTAAGATGGTCGGGTAAAAATAGTTGGCTAACATGGATTTTCGTGCGCATAAAAAAAGACGTGTCGAAAGGACGGTTTTTCCCTTGACACCGCTATTATTTTAAATCCCCTCACTCCCTTCGCAATGTTTATTACTTTTAAAAAGTGATGATTTGAATAAAACGTAAACATCACTCAGTTTTTTTTTTTGCCATGCGTGATACATGCTTAGGCGATCATGTATCTTTCGAAACATGACTGACAAGGCAGATATTTTCCCGCAGTAGGTTGCCATATCTTTCTGCGTAGACCAGTTGACATCCAGTTTGTCCTGATATTTACCCATAGCTGAGGGGAAGAGAAGAGGTTTCATACCTTTTCCATGGGTATTAGCACGTAATAGATTCAATTGGAATTCGAACTCGGCTCTCCGATTCCTCAATCCGAGCCGCTATCCATTACTTCACTGTGCCTTTAACATACCAAAGTGAATTTATAAATTTTCTTTGTTCTTGAACATTTACAACAAAAATATTAAACATTATATTGTTTATTGAAATGGTTGGCGAAACATCGGATAATTGTCAATTGATTCGGACTTTATAAAATGGTAAATAAGGAATTCCTTATACTTGGTTCACATATTTTAATAATTTCGTAAAATGGTCTAAATTTATGAGTAAAAAATTTGATTTCATATTTCTTAATAAATTGTAAATGATATATGTTACACTACATTCGTTTTAATATAATTGCATTGATACTTAAAATGTTGTAAAGATAAAATTTTTCTTGTATATAAACAGTCTAATGAATAAATAGCTTGTTTATTTACAAGAATAATTTTACATTTATAATGCAATTTCAACACCTGTTTAGGCTTTATTACAGTTCTATTCAATGTTGTTTAAAGCAGTAAACATTGCCGAGTAGTAGTTAAAATAAAATGCGATAACGTGGGGAAAAAACGTCCTTTTTGGGGGGGGGCACGTAAGTACATCTTTGCCAATTTAAAAAAGAAAATTATGACTGCTAAGAAATATTTCCGTTTCACATATCATAAATACCTAACGACATTAAAAAAGCCGAAATATTTGTCGTGCGTATATCATGAGAGAGAAAAATATACCCCACTGTGCAATATACCACCTCCATACAAACTGAGAAACTGTAAATGGCGATTCCTTTTAGATAGGTTCGCCTACCGCCCGGTTGACACTCCTTTCCAGTCTTTTGAACCGGAGTAGAGGTTTATCCCTTGTTTTCTGTTTGGAATTATGTTTTCAGTTCCTACTCCTAAAGAGTTCCCCTTTAAGCCGATACTTCTTAGTGGCATTATCGAGTGAAATGATAAAACAAATCTAAAACGTTCTCAGTAATCATGTTAGATTTTATATGTGTATCAAGAAAAGAGGTTTGCAGAGTTAAATGCTAAATTCGGTAAGTGGACTGAGCTAGGAAAATTGCAATACCCGCTCTGGACACATTATTAATATAAGCGAAGTTAATTAATTTCAAGTTTGAAGATTATCAGAGTAAATCAATCATTACCATCTATTTTCGTAATTCCTGTACATTTTTTTTATTGTTCACCCTACTCCAGAATGCTTGCCGTTTAATCTTACATACTTTCACACTCAGCAAAACCAGCCTCTTATTGGCTTGTGGTGAAATGATGAATAAATAACATGCGACCCTTGTCGGTGTGCAAGCCAGACCACATGTAAAATATAGCATCAAGATGGCAAAAAAACAAGGTTCATTATGTTTCTTTCTCGCTGCATCTACGACATAAGGTATTACGATTATTTACGTTATTCGGACTGTTATCCTCATCGTCATATTCATAACGCTTCTGTCGTTGTACGCTCCGGACTTCTTCAGGCGATTGAAATTTCGAATCACTAGCCCAGTGGGCAAAAGATGTTGGTTAGATCCAGTGACTAGACCGAAAGAGTTGCGAATTCAAGAACAGACTACAGCCGTGTTGAACCGAAAAACTTGAAGAGTTGGGTGAAAGGGAAATAACTGAGACATCCGGAAGGGTCATGGCACGTGGAACAAAAATAATCTTCCCCGGTGGGTGAAATAAAGGGTTCGGTTCGAAATGCCAAACATCTGAAGAAGGCCGGAGCGTATAATGGCCGAAACGTTGTAAATATAGCAATGAAGATGAGGATAACAGTCTGATTACCGTTTCTTTACACTATTTATATTATTTAAGATATTTTTTCCAATGGAGGTTTATTGAATCCTTCGATAGTGTAACGTATATCGGCACCATAAGGAGTTGATTGTTTTGTTTTTTACGGCTTATCAACCCATTGTAGGTTATTTCAAGCCGAAACATATTTCAGATTGTAGGCGGTTACTTTCATTAACCGGCGTTCCCAAGCGCTCCACGATCTAAGGATTGACCGGGTGGCGACACTGCTTAACTTGGGCGAGAAGCGGTGTTTTCTGCGTGATATGCTCGTAAACTGCATTAACGATTAAAAAAAAAAAAAAAAAAAAAAAAAAAAAGGACACAGAGAAAATAACAATTAACATATCCCATATTAGGCAATGATTAATTTGTTTGTTTTTTTACGGTTTATCAACCCATTGTAAGTTATTTCAAGCAAAAACACGTTTCGTATTGAAAGAGGTTGCTTACAATTCCCGGTTTTCCTAAGCGCCCCCTCCCCATACCATCTAAATATTGCCCGGGTTCGACGCCATTTTACTTCGGTGACCAAAGAGGAACAGTTGTTTTCATGGTGATTTGCCCAAAGAAACAACACCAAAGGACAAAATAATATTTTCCATGTTAGGTAATTATTGATTAATTCATTTACTATTTTTCTTTTACGATTTTTAAAAGTTATTTCAAGTTCAAAATATTGAAAAGCAAAGCAGAGTTCTAAGAAATAGAAAGAAATCGCTGAAAACAAGGAAAAGAGTACTTAACTGTTACAGGATATCTGTCATCCTGTATGAAAGTTAGTGTTGGACAATCTCAATGACAAAGAAGAGACTTGAAACAACAGCAATGTGGTTCTACAAAAACATACTGAGGATACCATGGACCAACTATGTGAGCGACAACAATGTTTTAGAGAAAATGAAAAACGAAAAAGAAACTTACACAAAATATCACGAAGAGACAGTTGAGGTTTCTATTACATATCACGAGAAAAGAAGCCTTTGGAAAATCTGATACTCACAGGACAGATTGAAGGCAAGAAAGACAGCGGAAAACAACGCATAACATTTAGTAAGCTTTCGAAAATAGATGCAAGGTTTGGGAGAAAGAAAGACAAAGTTTATTAATATCGATAAAGGACAGGAAGATATGAGGAACCATTATCGCCTACGTCCTGCGGGGAGGCAGCACATACAGAAAAAAGAAGGCTGAAATATATTTCGGAGTGCAGGAGGGTGCTTACAGCACACGGTGTTTCCAGTCGGTCCCCCATCTAAATACTGACCGGGTTCGACGTCACTTAACTTCGGTGATCGAACGAAAACCGGTGTTTTCGAAGCAGGCGCGTGGAAAGAGGAATCACTAAGTGAAATCAAAGTTCCAGACCAGTTTATGAACAACTTTCTTTTACACCACCAGCTAAGGTTTAGGAAGCAAGCTAATCTGAGCTTTTTAGCTGAAGTGGAACCGGGTCTATCAGAATAAGCACAAAGGCGTCACGAACGCAATGGAAACCAACTCATGGCAATTTCTAGATTCAATCAGTCCCCGGGTTACGACAATCCCAGAATACGATGATTCTTGGTTACGACACTACCTCCATTAATTTTGTTTCGACTCATACCTTTGTTTTGTACATACGACGCAAGAGATACAAGATTTTACGCTCCGTCATCGCATCTAACGAAAGCCAATGTCATCACTGGCAATAAATATATAAGCAGCTTAAAACAATTTCCGTTTATGTATTTTTCTCACTTTATTTCATCATATAACATATTTATGCCACCCATCTGTTTTTAATAGTCCTAATTATATTAGCATATGCCATAGAAATATTTTGTTTCGTCCTAGATTATCACGTTACTACTCCATTAGCACTGGTGAATTACATAGGTGTTCACAGAAAATCCCGTGTACGTTCCGACAGGAAAAGAAAATTGCGTTACTACGCATCGTAGGACCGGAGCTCTGACGTAAGTCTACCTCAACCCACTTCAAGAAAAGGACAACCTGAAGCGCCATGATCGCCTACATCCAGGAGGAGCACTATATATCATAAAGGAATAATTTATACAAAGAATTAAATAGCAATGTTAATGTGATTAATGGCGAAATCACTTCGCTAACAAGTCTTAAAAAGACATTAACTTACTCACCAGTTGTTGAATAATAAGATCCTAATGTTCGAGTAGATGTCAGATGGAAGACACATGCCGATTACTTTCAGAAATAGCAAATTATCATCTTCAGGGCGTAATTTTTTCCATGCATATACTTAAATCCATTTCACTTTCACAGATAAATACATATAACAAGAAAATTTCGTGGATTTATAACTTTTCAAAATTCAAACAAAATCCTCACTTGATCGATTTGAACAAAAACTCTAGTGTCGCAGCATCGCACGACCCAAAACATATTTAACTCAATAAATAGCATAAATTATAAAAAAAAAAAAATCTTTCAGTCCACACATATTTCGTTTTAATGTTTGCCTATGTATGGGAAAAATTAAGCCCTGAAGATGACAATTTGAAATTGTTCAAAGTACTTGGCATGTGTCTTCCATCTCGAATATAAGGATCTTATTATTGAAGTAACTGATAGAAAGTTAATATCTCATTAAGTTTTCTTAGCGAAGTGATTTCGCCATTAATCACATTAACATTACTATTTAATTCTTTGTATAAACTGCTTCATTATGATAGAAGAAAAACTGCGCACCCTTATTTATATATATATATATATATATATATATATATATATATATATATATATATATATATATATATATAACAGGATCATAGGTCTCGGGTCCTTTGTACACGTATACACTGCTCCGAAATAATGGTAAATGTTTTATTTTCTGAAATTCGGAGATGATATTTAATGTTTATGTTGAGCAACTCCTAAAAATTGTCCTTTGCTACTTCAATCTCACTTATCGAGTTAGAAAATTTAAGAACGATAGAATTTTAATTTAATAATTTCATGAAAACATTTCCTCATGATTCGATAATTGGATCCGCAAATATAAAATTCAAATATATAAATTCTCTGTTATTTAGACAATCATTTTTCCTTCTGTAATGTTTCCGTTTGAACTGTCAGAACCCAGTTATTAGAAGTAGAACATTTATTCAAGTTCTTGGCCAGACAACGAAGTAATTTCAAACCTATATTGGTACTTGTGTATACTTAATTCATGATCTTAATAATCGAACAGTAAGAATTTATTTGGAGTCATAATAAAATGAGTGGACAATCAATTAAAAGTTCCAATAGTCCGGAAACGGAGTTGTGATAATAAGATCGGTAGTAGGGTGGGCAAAAATATGGTCTAAAAGCCAATAGAAAACCCAGGAACCCGTTTATTAGGTACTTCGTAGTATTTTGTCAGATATTGGGGTATAGATCAGGTTTAGAAATCTTTCAGAATCCTGTGAATACATAATGTTTTATGATATAGCCAAAGGGGGAGAAAAAGTAGTCTACCAAGATAAAAATCTTACAAATCTCGTAAAGTTTTTGAGCATATATTTTCATTACTATCATAATAAAAGTTACTATTATCCATATTTTTATACGTATCCCTAGAACAAACTGCGTCGCTAAAGAAGACATTGATGATTTCAGCCATATTGAAATAATCAGAAAGTTAAAATAATAAAAATATTTGATGAATGTTTTCCAACTGCTCTGAAATGTTCTTAAATGTTTGAGTCATCAGTCTATGTTTCCGGTTTTAGGATCATTTTATTTTAGACAGATAATGATATTTTTGTTCAAAAGGAAAAAGAAACAACCGTCATGAATACAGGGTGTAACAGAAATACCTTCCATTTTTACCTCCCGTAAATTCGACAGTTCGACGTGGTGTAATGGTGTTAGCAGGCTTATCGTGATAGGTCAATTACAACTGAATAGCGAGTTAGCCTTGTGCATACAAAATCACCATACACCTTCCCGAAATATATCGCACATAATTGTAAGATATTAATTACATTGTGCAGTAGAAATACCGGTCAAACTGTCACCTGTTTGGTGCTAGTTAAGTTTTGGCAAGTGGCAGTGGTGGTCTTCGTCTTGCCAATGTGCTACCATTGTGGGAGGTATTTCTGCAGCACCCTGTACATGGTGCCAAACTTTATTATATTCTAAGTCTGCAGGGTAATATATATATATATATATATATATATATATATATATATATATATATATGTGTGTGTGTGTGTGGTCTATATATATATATGTGTGTGTGGTCTATATATATATATGTGTGTGTGGTCTATATATATATATATGTGTGTGTGTGTGGTCTATATATATATATATATATATGTGTGTGTGTGGTCTATATATATATATATATATATATATATGTGTGTGTGTGGTCTATATATATATATATATATATATGTGTGTGTGTGTGGTCATATATATATATATATATTAGGTTGGTGCAAAAATAATGTCGTTTTCTCACATTTTAATACTTCAAAAAACGACATTATTTTTGCACCAACCTTATATAAATATATATGTGTGTATGTGGTGTGTGTGTATATATATATATATATATATATATATATATATATATATATATATATATATATATATATATATATGTATGTATATATATATGTGTGTGTGGTGTATATATATATATATATAAAGTGGTCAATATATATATTTCGCAGAGGATAAAACCCAGGTAGAGATCAATGTACAGTACAGAGCAAGAATATAATATAAAAGGCTCAAACACTGGTTATAATTTATTACAATGGAACAGTAATCAGGATCCAATTCATCAGACCTACAAATTCAAAAACTTGTAGGTCTGATGAATTGGATAGAGCTTGAAACATTTATATTATATATATATATATATATATATATAAAGAAAAAAATGAACCACTTGCGTAATATCATTGACTATATCATGATAGGACACTGCATTTTAAACAATTCCGTATTAATAGTATTATTGTTAATTTCTTAATCAGTGTATTAGTCTTAATAATCTGAAAATGATTTTATTTCTGACTGAAATGAATCCTTTTATCTGCGAGACCCATAATCACAAGACAGGTACAGACTTTTACGCAAATACCACCAACAGCACAACACAAGAAGCGAACAACGACGACGGTCACCTCGTATTGGGAGGCGAGTGATGACGAAAATACGTACCTGTATGGAGACAACAGAAAATCAGGGTTCGGCCAGTTGAAAGAAAGAAAAATAAAAGCAAATCAATAATACACGCCAATTCTCGATAAAATAATCAGATTAATATTAAGATTAATAATAATTATACTAATATTAAGACATTTTAATTAAGGTAACCCCCCCCCACAAAAAAAAAAAAAACAACAAACAATACCGTTAATCCAGTGAAACCATTACATTAACTTAACAAAAAGAATACAATAACTTTGAGATTAAGATTACAGAACGATAAGAAATGTATTTAATATTTCGATGTTTATTCCTATACTGTCGTCAAAAATATGTCAAGTGAACGAAGTTATAAAACAAATTTACGAAATTATTTTTCCGGAATTCAATTTTTTTTAATCATTGCAAGTAAAGCAGTAAAGACACTAAAACAAAATTACCGAGTGTGAAAGTATAATAAAAAAAAAAAAAAGAGAAACATTTTTAAGTATCAAGAGCAATGAAAGAGGAATCAAATAGATAACGATTGACATTGCGTTTACATTTTTGAAGCTCAAAGTTGACTGGAATGCATGGAGTCGGAAGAGTGTTCCACGAGCGAGAAGCGCGAGAGAAGAAACGATTAGCATAGAACTTACGGTTGCATCTAGCCAATTCCTTTGTAAAATGATGAGACCTTTCCGCCAACCTAGTACTGCGCGTAATGTCATGAATCCTAGGTATCGTATTGAAGAGTTCATCCGCACAATTTCCATGAAAATATCTATAGAACATGGCACAAGGAAGCTACATGACAGTGGTGAGAAAGTGACTGAAGCCGATATTTCCGGACAGAAAGGATAAGATTGCGGATTAATTTTTTTGGATTTTATCAAGAATCTCTAAATATATAGCAGGAGCAGCAGACCATAAATGGCAGTAATATCCAAAGGATGGACGAATTGTAGACGTATATTTTTTTTATCGAGTCGCTACACTACGCCTATCCAGTGTAATACCCAGAGTCGGGTGTTTATGTTTGTTAATTTTAATATTTGTGTGTTTAGTTTTCAAGGTCGTTAGGGCCACAACTAGAAAATAGTCCATGGCTTGTAATTGCCTGCATTGGCAGTTGAGATCATCATCTGTACGATATCTACATTTTTGAAGGTTGGCTCTACAGCCAACAACTGTTCGGGGGCGATTCAGACAGAACCGGAAGTACCAGGCATCACCAGACAAAGTGGGAAGGGGTTCTGAAGGGCTGAAATAAAGCCCGTTTTTCACATTGTTAAGGTGGCTGCGCCAGAGGGGCAGACGCTGAACCGGATCTCTGTCGTTCAGTTGTTCACCTGAATATAGAAAGATGTGTCTTGACCTGAGCCTCTTTGTTATTGGTTCACAGCCGTGGAGTAGATAATGAGGGTCAGTTTCCTGCTTCAACTTCTCAAATTGGGGACTGACAGTCCTAATGTAAGGGGGAACAATGTCACTGAGCAAGTAGAAGGCATCTAATTTGGTTGGACTGAGGCATCCAGTGATTAATCCGCAAGCGGCGTTTAAGGCAGGGTCGATTTTCCTTGCATGTGATAATCTGCCCCACGCTAGTGGGATATATTCTACTGTGGTGAGATATATACTGTTGTAGTGTGGATTGTGCAGACATGTTCGTCCCATTTAGTATCAGCCAGCGTCTTTAGGATGTTGTTTCTTGATCTGACTTTGGCTTTAAACCATAAATATATTGACTTACAGATATGCAAGATTCATTCTGGAGAGAAAAATTGTCTAGCACGAGACAATGCCAATTTACCTGGTGGATAACTCGTTTGTGTCTGATTTGAATTCCCAAACCAACGGATCTTGATATCAACGTTTAAATACGCAACCTTCATTCGTATATGTACATTCATGATAAATATATAGACTTACAGATATGCAAGATTCATTCTGGAGAGAAAAATTGTCTAGCACGAGACAATGCCAATTTACCTGGTGGATAATTCGTTTGTGTCTGATTTGAATTCCCAAACCAACGGATCTTGATATCAACGTTTAAATACGCAACCTTCATTCGTATATGTACATTCATGATAAATATATAGACTTACAGATATGCAAGATTCATTCTGGAGATAAAAATTGTCTAGCACGAGACAATGCCAATTTACCTGGTGGATAATTCGTTTGTGTCTGATCTGAATTCCCAAACCAACGGATCTTGATACCAACGTTTAAATACACAACCTTCATTCGTATATGTACATTTATGATAATCTTTATGTGAATACTACATTACACTAATAGGTCAAAAGTCGTGTCACTCATCGATATATCAATAGTCTTTTCACTCAATAAATTATTCGAAAGCCATGGAAGCTAGAGAATTACAGCTGAAACGTTAAAGGCGTGCTAAACGAAGAAACCAGATGGTAGCAAATGAAGATTATGAAAATTTGGCAGAAAGAAATTACGATTGACCCATGGCTTGATGAGGAGAAGACTGAAGTGTTCGAGGAGACACCCACTCGAGAGCCTGTTACACAAATTCGAAGTTATTCGGGAAAAAAATCTGTCTAGAATATTTATTTTACATTTAGAACTCGAAGGAAATGAGAGTGACTCGATTCCATGGAACTATGGACGTATCTTTTAACGTCAAAAAACGATATTATTTTTGCAACAACCTGATAACATGGCGTGTAGACAATCTTAAGGTTTGATATAGTGGTACCAAAAGAATAGGAACAGATAAGTTCTCCTATTGTCTGATTCACATACCCCACCACCACTGTTTTTTTTTTAACAAGCCGACAGGTTTATCCCTTGTTTCCTGTTTAGGATTGTGTTTACAGTTCCTTGGAAAGTTTAATTCATCTCTATATCATCTAAACTCTGAATTTTTTTTATTTTTTTTACACATTCGGTATAGATAGGTTCCCATGTCGTCCGGTTCACACACCTCCCATACCTTCAGACAACTATTCCTTGTTTCCTGATTAATTTGGTTTCCGGCCCGTCTTTCACTGGCAGTATTCCACTGCATCTCAGCGTCATTATCGCCTTGCTTGTTGCGACTTGATTAGCAATAAGTAAATATACACATGGAAATAAAGCAGTGACAGCTTTGTTAAATTGCGTCTGTGTAAAAGAGATTTCAGTGGGCATAACAGGTTTTCCTCGGGAAAACTGTGAGCTAACTTGATCAATGCTGAAGGGAGAACATTGAGCATCTCTAGCTCAAATATGGTTTTAATACTCCATTTTAGGTCTAATCTGGCCCTCGTAAAGATCCAAATTGTTTTTATTGCTTCGTTTTATACGGGTTACCACCCTTAGCAGGTTATTTAACAGCTATTATTAACCTCATTGTTATTCTCCAGGTAAACTGACTTCTGACTGTTCAAAGAAAACTTCAAAAGTAACTAATAGCAACTTCACTTGGAAATGACCAAAATTTGGCATCGTTGTGTTACAAACTACCTGCAGAAAAAGAGTTTAGACCATGACGTCTTTCATGCTAACCTGGTTGCTACAGTTGTATCAACAGTGAAAAAGTGGGGAGCTGAATTTAAAAGAAGAGTGAGTCTTGAAGATGACAAAGTACGCCCTGAAAAGTACCACCACGGTGGAAAATATTGATCGGGCTCACTAGATGGTAATCGATGACAGGCGATTGACTAGAAATCAAATAGCTAATGCTATTAGCAAATCCCGTGAGAAAGTTGAGAATATTCTGTACAATGAACTTGTCATGAAGATTTCTGCTCGGTGGGTGCCACGTCTTCTGATACAGGATCAAAAATCTGACATTGTTTGAGGTATTAGGTTGGTGCAAAAAATAATGACGTAATAACGTCGTTTTTTGACGTTAAAAAATACGTCAAAAAACGACATTATTACGTCATTATTTTTGCACCAACCTAATAGATCCAGATGTTTTCCTTGAACTTTTCCTAACCCAGGACGAGCTTAGGGTTCATCATTGAGCCACAGACAAAAAGTTAATCCATGCAGTGGAAACATCGCTCGTCACCTGCGCCAAAGAAGGACAAAGTCATTTCATCTGTAGAGAAGGAAATGGCCCCAGTTTATGGGACGCAAAAGGTACAGTGTTTATTTGACTATCTTCAAAAGGGCCACACCATCAATGGAAAGAACTATGCCAAGCCATTGAAGCGGTTATGAAAGGCTATCAAACACTGTGAAAAGGTGGCTTGTTTAATCGGGACAATGCTCCAGCGCGTTCGTTTCCATGTCTGATGTACATGACTGTTTTGTGACTGGTTGATCGCCCTCTCTATTCTCCTTATTTGACCCCATCTGACTATCATCTGTTCCCCAACATAAAAAAAACAAACACTTGGGCTAGGAACAATATCGCAATGATAACTTCATATCAGCCGTTAATGCCTTTGTATGACCAACCATCTTTGAACAAATGTCAGTTTACCCGGAAATAAATACAGTTGAAATTAATACATGCAAGATTTCTCAGCTCTAACTTCACACCTTCAAAGTTAGCTTATCAAACCTTCAGCCCACCTATGAACATTCAATATGTTCTGTTAGTCAAATTCTCTAAGGGGCTTTTCTCACTATATGCTCTAGAAATTTCAACTGTTATAGTAAATTGTAATTCCATTTTTTTTCTAAGTATTTCTGGTTGCTTACACATTTTGTCCACTGTTTTCTTGGCACGCGCCAGTAGAACACCATCTTCGTCGCTTCAAATGTTTTCTTCATCCGTGAAAAAAAAAATGTCCAGCATTCACTGCCTTATAGAAAACAGACATTACATAATTCAGCGTTTTTAATTGTTTCTAAAGACATCTTCCTATGTTTTAATACTTAGCTTAGTTGCTGGAAGGAATATAGAAATGGTTTAAGATTGATTATCATATGCAAGATTAGATATTACATGGCAGTTCAACACTCGAGAAACAGTTCCCTCTCTTAATACTTTATTCAGTTTCTGGAACGCATGCTATTCCTCTGTGTCATTTGGAGTCTGCCACATTTACCATAGTTTATGACTTCAATGTGCAGTTTATAGAACTTCTGTAGCCGCTGAATGTCGACGTCCAGAATACATAGCTAAATAATTTCATCGAAAGATTAAAAATATCTATCCACCGTCTTTAATGAAAGTCTCAAATATCTGAATACTTCAACCATATCAGCGATGTTTTTGCTTTCAAGAAAACAAAGAGAACGTGCTATCTCGGATCCAACTTGCCGATTAAATTCTTTTATAAAATTTTGCAATTATATTTCCACAATAGAGGGACATCTTTCTGATAAAATAAATCCAATTGCTTCACATGAAGACGCATGCGTGGACTCTTTATCTGCACTGACTGACAAAGAAGAAGAATTTATCAGTCCATCGAAGAAATTGCGCAAAACAGTACAATACGAAAATTGAATATCGAGCGATGACTTAACTGTTCTCACAGTCTTCTCTATCTCGAATGTATGAAAAGGTCTCGTCTTGGC
>OZ010602.1:44526535-44569035 GCA_963932145.1 Acanthosepion lycidas
AGAGAAAGATATCTTGAGAAAGAGATGAGAGAAAGATATCTTGAGAAAGAGATGAGAGAAAGATATCTTGAGAAAGAGATGAGAGAAAGATATCTTGAGAAAGAGATGAGAGAAAGATATCTTGAGAAAGAGATGAGAGAAAGATATCTTGAGAAAGAGATGAGAGAAAGATATCTTGAGAAAGAGATGAGAGAAAGATATCTTGAGAAAGAGATGAGAGAAAGATATCTTGAGAAAGAGATGAGAGAAAGATATCTTGAGAAAGAGATGAGAGAAAGATATCTTGAGAAAGAGATGAGAGAAAGATATCTTGAGAAAGAGATGAGAGAAAGATATCTTGAGAAAGAGATGAGAGGGAGTATATCTTGAGAAAGAGATGAGAGAAAGATATCTTGAGAAAGAGATGAGAGAAAGATATCTTGAGAAAGAGATGAGAGAAAGATATCTTGAGAAAGAGATGAGAGAAAGATATCTTGAGAAAGAGATGAGAGAAAGATATCTTGAGAAAGAGATGAGAGAAAGATATCTTGAGAAAGAGATGAGAGAAAGATATCTTGAGAAAGAGATGAGAGAAAGATATCTTGAGAAAGAGATGAGAGAAAGATATCTTGAGAAAGAGATGAGAGAAAGATATCTTGAGAAAGAGATGAGAGAAAGATATCTTGAGAAAGAGATGAGAGAAAGATATCTTGAGAAAGAGATGAGAGGGAGTATATCTTGAGAAAGAGATGAGAGGGAGTATATCTTGAGAAAGAGATGAGAGAAAGATATCTTGAGAAAGAGATGAGAGAAAGATATCTTGAGAAAGAGATGAGAGAAAGATATCTTGAGAAAGAGATGAGAGAAAGATATCTTGACAAAGAGATGAGAGAAAG
Organism: Acanthosepion lycidas; assembly: GCA_963932145.1. Lineage (NCBI taxonomy): Eukaryota > Metazoa > Mollusca > Cephalopoda > Sepiida > Sepiidae > Acanthosepion > Acanthosepion lycidas. Next base: position 44,527,411 of record OZ010602.1, read on the forward strand.
ATATCTTGACAAAGAGATGAGAGAAAGATATCTTGACAAAGAGATGAGAGAAAGATATCTTGACAAAGAGATGAGAGAAAGATATCTTGACAAAGAGATGAGAGAAAGATATCTTGACAAAGAGATGAGAGAAAGATATCTTGACAAAGAGATGAGAGAAAGATATCTTGACAAAGAGATGAGAGAAAGATATCTTGAGAAAGAGATGAGAGAAAGATATCTTGAGAAAGAGATGAGAGAAAGATATCTTGAGAAAGAGATGAGAGAAAGATATCTTGAGAAAGAGATGAGAGAAAGATATCTTGAGAAAGAGATGAGAGAAAGATATCTTGAGAAAGAGATGAGAGAAAGATATCTTGAGAAAGAGATGAGAGAAAGATATCTTGAGAAAGAGATGAGAGAAAGATATCTTGAGAAAGAGATGAGAGAAAGATATCTTGAGAAAGAGATGAGAGAAAGATATCTTGAGAAAGAGATGAGAGGGAGGATATCTTGAGAAAGAGATGAGAGGGAGTATATCTTGAGAAAGAGATGAGAGAAAGATATCTTGAGAAAGAGATGAGAGAAAGATATCTTGAGAAAGAGATGAGAGAAAGATATCTTGAGAAAGAGATGAGAGAAAGATATCTTGAGAAAGAGATGAGAGAAAGATATCTTGAGAAAGAGATGAGAGAAAGATATCTTGAGAAAGAGATGAGAGGGAGGATATCTTGAGAAAGAGATGAGAGAAAGATATCTTGAGAAAGAGATGAGAGAAAGATATCTTGAGAAAGAGATGAGAGAAAGATATCTTGAGAAAGAGATGAGAGAAAGATATCTTGAGAAAGAGATGAGAGAAAGATATCTTGAGAAAGAGATGAGAGAAAGATATCTTGAGAAAGAGATGAGAGAAAGATATCTTGAGAAAGAGATGAGAGGGAGGATATCTTGAGAAAGAGATGAGAGGGAGGATATCTTGAGAAAGAGATGAGAGAAAGATATCTTGAGAAAGAGATGAGAGAAAGATATCTTGAGAAAGAGATGAGAGAAAGATATCTTGAGAAAGAGATGAGAGAAAGATATCTTGAGAAAGAGATGAGAGAAAGATATCTTGAGAAAGAGATGAGAGAAAGATATCTTGAGAAAGAGATGAGAGAAAGATATCTTGAGAAAGAGATGAGAGGGAGTATATCTTGAGAAAGAGATGAGAGGGAGGATATCTTGAGAAAGAGATGAGAGAAAGATATCTTGAGAAAGAGATGAGAGAAAGATATCTTGAGAAAGAGATGAGAGAAAGATATCTTGAGAAAGAGATGAGAGGGAGTATATCTTGAGAAAGAGATGAGAGGGAGGATATCTTGAGAAAGAGATGAGAGAAAGATATCTTGAGAAAGAGATGAGAGAAAGATATCTTGAGAAAGAGATGAGAGAAAGATATCTTGAGAAAGAGATGAGAGAAAGATATCTTGAGAAAGAGATGAGAGAAAGATATCTTGAGAAAGAGATGAGAGAAAGATATCTTGAGAAAGAGATGAGAGAAAGATATCTTGAGAAAGAGATGAGAGAAAGATATCTTGAGAAAGAGATGAGAGAAAGATATCTTGAGAAAGAGATGAGAGAAAGATATCTTGAGAAAGAGATGAGAGGGAGGATATCTTGAGAAAGAGATGAGAGAAAGATATCTTGAGAAAGAGATGAGAGAAAGATATCTTGAGAAAGAGATGAGAGAAAGATATCTTGAGAAAGAGATGAGAGAAAGATATCTTGAGAAAGAGATGAGAGAAAGATATCTTGAGAAAGAGATGAGAGAAAGATATCTTGAGAAAGAGATGAGAGGGAGGATATCTTGAGAAAGAGATGAGAGGGAGGATATCTTGAGAAAGAGATGAGAGAAAGATATCTTGAGAAAGAGATGAGAGAAAGATATCTTGAGAAAGAGATGAGAGAAAGATATCTTGAGAAAGAGATGAGAGAAAGATATCTTGAGAAAGAGATGAGAGAAAGATATCTTGAGAAAGAGATGAGAGAAAGATATCTTGAGAAAGAGATGAGAGAAAGATATCTTGAGAAAGAGATGAGAGAAAGATATCTTGAGAAAGAGATGAGAGAAAGATATCTTGAGAAAGAGATGAGAGAAAGATATCTTGAGAAAGAGATGAGAGAAAGATATCTTGAGAAAGAGATGAGAGAAAGATATCTTGAGAAAGAGATGAGAGGGAGGATATCTTGAGAAAGAGATGAGAGAAAGATATCTTGAGAAAGAGATGAGAGAAAGATATCTTGAGAAAGAGATGAGAGAAAGATATCTTGAGAAAGAGATGAGAGAAAGATATCTTGAGAAAGAGATGAGAGAAAGATATCTTGAGAAAGAGATGAGAGAAAGATATCTTGAGAAAGAGATGAGAGAAAGATATCTTGAGAAAGAGATGAGAGAAAGATATCTTGAGAAAGAGATGAGAGGGAGGATATCTTGAGAAAGAGATGAGAGGGAGGATATCTTGAGAAAGAGATGAGAGAAAGATATCTTGAGAAAGAGATGAGAGAAAGATATCTTGAGAAAGAGATGAGAGAAAGATATCTTGAGAAAGAGATGAGAGAAAGATATCTTGAGAAAGAGATGAGAGAAAGATATCTTGAGAAAGAGATGAGAGAAAGATATCTTGAGAAAGAGATGAGAGAAAGATATCTTGAGAAAGAGATGAGAGAAAGATATCTTGAGAAAGAGATGAGAGAAAGATATCTTGAGAAAGAGATGAGAGGGAGGATATCTTGAGAAAGAGATGAGAGGGAGGATATCTTGAGAAAGAGATGAGAGAAAGATATCTTGAGAAAGAGATGAGAGAAAGATATCTTGAGAAAGAGATGAGAGAAAGATATCTTGAGAAAGAGATGAGAGGGAGTATATCTTGAGAAAGAGATGAGAGGGAGGATATCTTGAGAAAGAGATGAGAGAAAGATATCTTGAGAAAGAGATGAGAGAAAGATATCTTGAGAAAGAGATGAGAGAAAGATATCTTGAGAAAGAGATGAGAGAAAGATATCTTGAGAAAGAGATGAGAGAAAGATATCTTGAGAAAGAGATGAGAGAAAGATATCTTGAGAAAGAGATGAGAGAAAGATATCTTGAGAAAGAGATGAGAGAAAGATATCTTGAGAAAGAGATGAGAGAAAGATATCTTGAGAAAGAGATGAGAGAAAGATATCTTAATACAAAAGGGAGAAGGATATCTAAATACAAAGAATTGGTAGAGTAACTGGTGCTTTTCAGAGTTTGATCGAGTAAATACGTTTTTTCAGATGATGTATTATTTTGTTTATTCAAAATATTGTTATGATCTTCGATTATCATTAATATTTTATAAATGGTACGACGTTTCGCTTAATCGAAAAAAAATATCAAAAACCGCACGAAGTCAACTTCATAACAGTATATATGGAAATCATCTGACATCGGTGCTAAAGGTTTTCTAAAACCAAGACCAATATCCTTTGGAGCGGTTGCATAGTATATATAAATATCGATTACTCATGTGTTGCTACTATCTAGATTCCGGTCGTTCCCTTTTTGGATTAGATAGTTAAAAACTCTACGGTTAAGTTTAGGAAGAACGAACAAAAATCGACATCACAGTTACAAATGTAACACCATCAATATATATCCTATACAGGCAAAAAAAAAAAAAAAAAAAAAAAAAAAAATGAACACCTGAAGAAGGTACTTGTCGAAACGTCATGTCTGCAATAAGACCTATAAAAAACACCGGTAAGTGCAATCTTTAGAATAAGTTTAAGTATATAATATTTCCTCCTTTAATTGAAAGATTTCTTCTGTTAGAGTTTAATCTGCCCTTTGAAGATTATTTAAAGCTGAAACATTTTTCGATTGTGAAATTTTATTTGGAGATACTGATTTCCCGATACAAGTCATACAATTTAACAACTACCCATGCGGACATTAAGCGGATTCATACATTTCCTAAAAGGTTCTTACACGTTAGTGAATGTAGCATAACCAGCAGGAATTCGAACTCTCCTCTGCATTTTCCATTACATTACTAATGAAAACATGACATTGATTTCTCATATTTAATATTACGATTTATTCACCAACCTACTCTGTAATTTACAGTTGGCCAGTGTGCGTGACCCCGGGAACCTCATTCAAAACATGAACCTTACATTCTCGGCTGCGATATCTGTGAGCGACTGTTTTGGCTACTTCCGGACTTAGTGTTTATATATCTGACAAACGGCCCCCACCACAAAATATAAGGATTATATCAGGGGCCGCTGGAGCCGGTCATATATTAGGTTGGCGAAAAAATAATGTCGTTTTCTCACATATGTTACTATATGTGAAAACGTCATTATTTTTGCAACAACCTAATAGATCTGCACTTTACGGACAGGAAGTGATCGGTCAGTTCAGCCCAGTAGCTAGCTGCTCTGAAGAACACTCGGTACTATATCCATTCTGACAGGATTTGGAATTGAGACACATGCTACATATACAGTCGTCCCTCGCCACTTCGCGCTTCGACTTTCACGGGTTCACACTCTCGCGGTCTTTTTCGGTTCCGGAATGCACTAGCTGGAGCGATGGAACCCCACCAAAGCCTCCTTCAGATACCCACCGCTTAGGCCTAGTATATCATCAGTAATAGAAGACGACCCTCCACTTGAAGACTCTTCTACTGAAGTCGTGCTTTAGAGGAGCAGTAACTATTGTTGTGCAGTACATCTCTTCATCATTTTCCTAGGTTCAAACTAACCTAGGAAAATAATGCAAATTGTTCGATGATGGAGCGATGTACACGCCAGAAATTGTTGTGTGATTTTAATGTACAATACGTTTGTAGCGTCTAACGTCTTATTTTCTCTTTTTTTGTCTAATATATTGGGTAATACAAGTATGAAATGGTGTAATTTTATGTCTAGAGAGCTCTTACAATGTCAATAAAACGGTATTTAGAAGGTCGTAAACAGGTTTTCTATGCTCTAACTACGAAAATCGATTTATAAATAAAGAATTCTACTTCGCGGAAATTCACATACCCCGGTAGGTTTTGGAGCAGATTAAACGCGATAAACGAGTGAGGACTGTATACGTTTTTCCCCCCCAAAGTTTTAAACTTATTTGTGTGCCAAAGTCTGTGTGTCTTCCTGTTCGGTAAGGTTTTAATTACCTATTGAACATTTCTCGTTGGGATTTCTACAAGTAGCTAGCTTCAGTTTCGTACTGAAGAGTAAGCAAAGTAATTTTTTCAAAGAGATTTTTTTTACTCAAACTTATTTCTTGTAACTGTTGTGATCTAGGGAAGGGTAATGAATGGAATAATCAAACGAAGGTTGGTAATGAAAGATAATACTTAGGACAAGAACAACACATATAAGATTCGCCAGCGGCGCGTAGAAGTAGTAGTCAAATGTTAGAAGCTATTCAAGTGAATTCCACAATGAATCTCCAACTGCAGGATATCTACCAACCGCCCACGCGGTCAGATGTGACAAAACGCCGAATTTTATGTGGGTATGCGAACCCGTAGGCTCAGCCAAAAACCCCTCGTAGACCCCGTATAAACGGGGTCGAGTAACTGTTCCTGAGATGAAACTCTGCCCTTCGACCTAGCCTCGTCTGGGGATCCTCTCTGAGAGGTTGACCAGTACAGTTGGAGATTCATCTCCAACTGTAGACCAACATATAGTACTTATTATAGTATCTATGTGAATCTGGGCATGCCCATTATCGTCCGTAGGTATGCTACAACAATAAATACAAAATTTAATTTTAGACGCTACAGTGAAATTAATAAGAACTCGCCTGAACTGAGAAGTTCTACCGCAAACGCAGAATGCTGGCGAACAAAACAAGTAACAGCGAATAATTTAATGCTCTGGACACCTAGCCATGAAGCAAGATGTGTTGGTCGCCCAGCAACCAGCTATGTTATAATACAGAATGCAAAACCTAAGGACCTTCCGGACTTGATGCAAGACCGAGATGGTTGGCGTGATAGACACGTGAATGTCCGCGCTAGCTCGACAGAATAAAAAAAAAATTATATTATGCCTTCGACAAGAATCGAACCTACATAGCTTTATTTTCCCCATAAAAGAGATCACATTCTGAGCTAAAGTATACCTGTACCAGTTCGGCCACAGAGATCATTCTAACAGCGTAATTTTTGAATTACCAAAATTTCTCGTTCGGACCTCTGCGAATATGCACCACAGTACAAAATTTGATGCCTTCCATGGTAATTTAAAAAAAAATTTAATCGATTCGTACTTTAAATAAGAGAAAATTATTATATATTGTTAAAAAAGTGAGAAACGACTTTTTATTAAAATAGTTATGACAAAAAGGTAAAATGTATTTTATGATTAAATTTTGCTGTCGTCAAATTATCCTTGCCTTGATTATTGCAGCAAAAATCTTTGGCATTAGCGGCAAATGGTTCTCAAAGTATAAGTGTGAGAATTGATTCCATTTTGTTTCCAAAGACTCTAAAAGCTCTTTCCCATTATTTTGGATTTCACTCTTCTGTAAACATGCTAATTCTGGGGTGGCTTCAAACTTTTGAACCGTAGTGTATATCTGCTAGCTTGAGAAACGTGCTTGTTTTTAGGTAATTCAAACCTTGCCCTGTCAGGCTTGTCTTCGTGACCGAAGTATACTTATTTATAAATATTTTTTTCATTATCAGCACGTAAGTCAGTAGGCAGACTTTGTTTGCTTATTTTAATCCCTTACGTCGATTTTTGAAAATAATTTTCACAGTTCTTATTTTGTTTGCTTCATGGCTTTTAAAAATGGTATGAAATTAATCATTCCCGATTTATTTTTTTCATATGGTTCTTTAAATTCAATGGAAACTTAGATTGTTGAATTCATGTTTGTTTTGGCGAAAGTCAAACAGTCGAAATCTTCCTGTCTTGATAATATTCATGAAGACAATCGCGTCCTTAAGCTGTCAAAAGCAGTGTTTGTCAATTCGTCGAAATCTATTAGCCAAAGAAAATGTCAACGACTTGGCGAATCAAGGATTTGCGGGGATTGTCGATAACTGAATCGTCATCTAGGTTTTGACCTATATTACGCAGCTACCAAAAACAGGCTACTGCTTGGAAATAAACACTGAAGTACCCTAGAGAAAATGTGAGTGAATCAGAGAGAAAGTCATAAAGAGATCGAAGGTAATATCATGGGAGGGATGTCGATAAATAACGACCATGATCTGGCGTAAACGTTGGATATTTAACAAAAGAAGCAAAGTTGTTATCGAAGTTGACACCATAGCCTTTATTCGGCTTAGCTACATATGTTGCTTCAAAAGATTTTCCTCTTTCAATCAAGATCCGAGGTAAATAATTAAGCATGGTTTTCAAACATCTGACTCAAGAATAGCTGACAGAACAACAAGAAATGACTTAACTATATGAAGACGGTATTCATTAATTTCAGAAGGAAAACAGTCCAATATAACAGCTATTTTATTTGGATGACATAATAAAGCCTTTGAATAAATTCAACTTTCTGGATATTCTCGGAACACAGGAGAGAATAGAGCAATCTCTAAAAGCATAAATAAAAATAGCGGAAGATGCATGCAAAAACCTCAGTATTAAGAGATGAGAAAATGAGGTTAGAAAGGAACAGGAGAAAGTTCTGCATGGCGATGTCATGTCTAATCTCCAATATGTCAATGAACGCAAGGCACTTTCCTCACAGAAGAAGAAGACGCTTGAAATGACGGAGACATGATTTTGCAGAGAGATGCTGCAAATACAATAGAGATAAAATGTACAAAACGTAAATTTGAAATAATAGAGGAACTACAAGTAAAACTGAACACTGAGATGTACTGAGATGATATTTCTGTGACAATAATAAGGAAAGACAGCTCGAAGAACACGATACTCACAAGGCGTATTGGAAATAATATGCAAAGGGAAAACTGCAAATAACCTACTTAACGGGTTTGTGCGACTGGATAATAGAACAAAAGTAAAAAGGATTATACAGACAAAAGCAAAGTTGTGGAGAGCTGTGATCGCTCACGTCCTGATTGAACATGGCACATGAAAGACCTGTTCATGTGTATTATCATCTAAGGCCTTTAACACCCTCTTTTTTCTTTGGGGTTGGCTAAAGGAGCAAGTCTACTATACCAATCCAAGACATTCGAAGGGCCAATGAAAGAAGTTATGTCTTCCATCCCACAAGAGTTCCTGGTGAAATCAGTTGAAGCGATTCCTGGGCGTCCCGAGAAGCTAGGAGCGAAATCTGGTGCTCATATCGAATTTTAGATAAAAAAAAACAAAAAAACACTCATGCTAACCACTTTCCTCACATATACATTTCTTGTAAATTTAGTTTTTTTTTAAGCATTTCACCCCAACCAAGGCGGGGGTGCGACGAGCACGCAAGGGATTACAGAGAGTGAAAATAAGTGTAAAAAGTGGGATTAAGGAAAAGATAAAGAGAATAACGGAGATCAAGTTCAAGGAATTAGAAGATGTCGATTGACATTACATAAAAATATTTGAAGATTCTAAATATCAAGGAAGCAAGTAAGATGAAGTGAGTTCCACTGTCGGGAAGTGCGAGAGAAGATGATGTTAGGGTAGAAGAGTGGTTACATTTAACAGTTTTGATAATGAAAGGGTGGGACCGAGATGCCAACCTAGTAGCACACTTAAATTCATTCAGTTGGGGCAACAGTGAAAGTAGCTCTTCAGAGCAGTTGCCATGAAAATATTTGTACAAAAGACAGAGAAGTTACATCAAGTCTGTGAGAAAGTGGCTGGAGTTGAGATGCCAGGTCAGGACCTATCACATTGCATATCCGTCTTCGGAATTTGTTGAGAACCTTGAGATGAACAACGGGGACACCAGAGCATATATGGCAGCAGTATTCAATGACGAATGGTAGATTTGAAGGATGGACCCAGACGAGAAAAACGAAAATTTCCTTGCCGTAGATGTAGCTATTGATTCATTGTAAGTGTTCCACCTCAACTAAGTGAAAACGTGAGACCAAGAAGGTGTAGACAGACGCTCTCGTGAAGGTGATTATATATATATATATATATATATATATATGTATGTCGACCCCCCCAAAAAAAAACGGGACTATTTAACAATCCAATAAAACCAAGAGTGATAGAAGATAAATATTTTATTCATAGTAATTGAAACCTTAAAGAATGCCATTTAAGAAACAATGATGGAATTTTCATTTTTTTAAAATTACGTTCTGTAGGTAGCGTCCTCCTGTACGAATGCATTCTTGAAATCTGCTGTTGAGATTTCTCATTGACTGCTGCAACATCTCAGCTGGGATACTGTGAATTTCATCTTGAATTCAGAATAGCGAAATGTTTACTTGCTCAAGGTCACTGTCTCGCAGTGTTGCCACTTGCTCATGTCTGGCAATACGCACTTCAAAAATTCCCGTTTTTTTTGGTCACCCTATATATATATATATATGCGTATTTAAAAGAAAAACAAACCACTTTAAGGTACCATTATAATAATTTATTTCACCAGAGTCCATTCAAAGGACGCCGGATCATCAGATAGCACTTCCAAAAATGAAATGAAACGAAAATTGATGGGTAGTCTAAGTTTTTGTAATTTAACAAAGAGTGTAAGAGGGATAGTTAAAGAGACATGGTAGAGTATAGGGAGGGATTAATTTCATATCTCTCTCAAGTATACTTTATATTGTGGGAGGAGGAGTGACCAGAGATGGTTAACTTAACGGAAGTGATATAAAGAAATGGGAGGGGAGTAGGGAGAAAAGAAAAAGGGAAAAGGAAAAAGAAAGAAGAGGGAGAGGGAAGTAAAGAGAAAGAGGTTGTAATTGGGTTTTAGCAGTTTATGTAAAGAATAGATTTTAATGCTTGACAGAAATTTAGATGTCTAAAAAAATTTGATGTTTGCTATCAATTTAAATATTTAATTTTTTTAAAACAAATAGTTTAGGGATTTAATATAAGTTAAATACTATATTTATTAACACATTTATAGAGAACATATTAAAAAAATATTTTAAATTATAATAGTTTGTTTAGCCGACCAATGGTACTTTTTTAATATTATAAAAATAGTTACGGTAACATCTTTATTAGTTTTACTTTTAATCTAATATATGAATGCAATTTGTCATTATTTTTATATAGGTAATCTTACTTAAAGTTTAGGTTTAATTATGGAATAATATTTGAGGGTAATATTAAAGATTTTGCTTTCTTCTTATATATATCACATACATATTCATACAAATCCCTTATATACATACGTTTATTTACATGCGCAAATACACTCATAGACACACATGTAGCGATATACACATGTACCTATCCATATTCATGTAATTTATGTATGAATATGGATATGTACATGTGTATATCGCTACATGTGTGTCTATGGGTGTATTTGCGCATGTAAATAAACGTATATATATATACACGCAACGAATGTACCAGCAAAATTCTCCATATCGTGTAAAAGCAATATTGTCCATTTGTTACATTAAGCTTCCGACCGTTCTATCTTAAAAATGAATACAGTTATTATTGTAATTCTCCGAGGTTTTTACAACACTGTTGAACTCTGACCAATAAGAATTTATGTATAATTACTCTCCAAGCTTAACAGAAGAATAGTGATGATATCAATCATAAAAGAAATGATATATTCCTCATTAATTAAACATAGCTAAGGATAGGAAGGGTTGCAATTAAGTATATATATATATTTTTCAGGATATTTTTCCGACTTATTCTTCGCCCTCTCTAACCTTTTAACTTTCTGTCCTTAGAGTAAAAAGGTACCTCAAACGTTTCCCGTACGAATTCATTTTCAAGTCTTTTTTTCACTGCTCTTTGAACGGTCCTAACTGAAACTCCTCTCTTACGTGCCAACGATCTTATGGGTTTAGTTAGATTGTAATTGATCTCTTTAATTCTAATTTGGAATTATGATGCCAATTCCTATTGTGACTCCTGAGCAAGTTTTCCTCTCTACTGTTCCTTCTTTTAAAAACATATTCACCGTTCTCTTGATAGTTCTTAAATGGACATTTTCCTCGCACCATTGCTCATCTGGGAAGACAGTGGGGCTGACACAGAACGGTTTTAACCTGTTCTCTTTCTAGCTGAATAACTCAAAGTATTTTTCAGTGGTTCTTACGAAAACCTCTGTCAAGATAGCTAAATGTCTTAATTGAAAACCTGGAAAAAAAAGAAACTCAGTTTCATTTTTTTAAAAATATTAAACATTTTGTGCGATGGACAATTATACTGTTACACGAGATGGACAATTTTGCTGTAAAACCCTATATAACTGATGAAAGGCAGAGGAGAGAGGTTTTCTAACAATCAAACGAGCACATCCAACGCCAAATACAAAAATGCCACCATTGTCACTACATATGAAAGGCAGAAAAAAAGAATTAAAATCAGACCCCACGGTGGGGTGGGAAATCGTCAGCAAAGAACGGGTGTAAGGCCTTGCTGTAATGGAAAACATGGGAGATGACAGAATGCTCAATAAAAGGTAGGGCTAATAACATCAACAAGTTTCTTATGAGAAACCTTGTTGCCGACTGTAAATCCACCTCCTACCTGCCTCCCCAGCTAGGCTAGTCACTCGGGCGCCCGTGTGAATTTTGGTGTATACAGCATGTACAACCATATTTAGTTTCCACCCATTCTCTGTCCTCCCCCTTCAGCCACCACCATTAAAACCATCCTAATCTATTATTATCGTTTTTTTTTTTTTTAATATTTTTAATACATAATGTCAGCTGCAGGTCGAACCATTTCTCTTGTCACATGTTTCTGTGTTTGATGATTGCTTAACTAAATTTAAGATTGCGAGTTCACATGAAAAGAAGTTACGGGTAATGGTAAAATATAAGAGCAGTTTTTTCTCTCTCCCATTATATATATATATATATATATATATATATATATTTAAACATATTTTAATATCCTTCTTCCAGATATTCTGGAAATATGTAGGAAAAATACATATTTCCCCACCTTTACACGGATGAAGCAAATCTATGCTTCATTACAAATGTGTTGTAACGCTAAGTATCATAGATGAGCCATTATATTGTAGACGTATTTCAACAGTTGATGTTACACTGCTATTCATTTTCTTGAAGAAAATTTAAATTGCTTATTCAATCAGGTTTTTTCCTTTTTGTAAGGATAAAAGATGCGTCATATATATTATATAATATATATAAATAATATATATATATATATATATATATATATATATATGATAGATAGATATTGAGGTCAACACCCAGCGGCGACGGTTTAAACATCAAAGTTTAAACCGATTTTTAGGTAAGAACATTGCTGTTAAATATGAAACAGTGTCACCGCTGCCTATTGACCCCAAGCAAATTTTGTAATAACTAATCTTTAAATATTCTAAAATTCGTTTGAGGGTGAAACAGAGCTGGGTACTTTAATTCAATTTAATTTCTATAATTAAATTGGAGTTTTTAGCTTCTGTTTTTGAAACATGAGAACGCTTATGTAACGATGGCATTATATTTTATAAAAATTATAATTTAGGCTCTCCTTGTGTATTGAGCACTGTTTTTCAAAAATAAAAACAAAAATACTAAAGAACTTCGGATTATTAACTTAACAGTTCTTTCCTATTTTTCTATATATTTGCACACACTAAACATATATATATATATATATATATATATATATATATATATATATATATATTATACTCGGAGATTTATCATTTAAATTAACATAAAATAGGTTACACTTCAAATGACCCTGCAAAGTGCACAGCAATTGCACAGGTGTTAAAACAATTAAACGTACATTTCCCCCAGCGGACATTTTAAATGAGTAAGTTTTGGGCTTTTCAGTCATATTACTGTTGATCGACGGACCATTTTAAGTACGGCAATCGACATGTTATAGTATGCTGAATAGTGTGTCGTACCCTTTTCTTTTAGTTCCTTTTCTAAATTAGTCTTGTATCAGACAGTGTTTCGACTAAATACAGGTAAGTCGTTTCCAGCATGTGAATTTAAAACATAGAAAATGGCCTCCGGAAATTTTCTGTACGGGTACGAGCCAGAATTGGAAAATTCAACGGACATTCGTGCTCAAATATCGCCCATTGGAACAGATTCAGGTATTGTGCATGCCCAACTACTGAATTAGTCATTTTGTTATTTGTGAATATGAAGTAAAAACATAAATTCTGAAGACAAAAATTATCAGACTAAAACTGTGCTGTCGTTAATATGACATGCCTCCTTAGCAAGTTCTGACAGGTAATCAATCCTAATGACAATCTGTTAATAGGTATCATACTCAGTCATAAGGTAAGGTTTTGTGACATTCTACCTGAGCGGCTATGTAATCTTTACAACGGTTGGCAAATTCCAGTAAGGTAACTGCATCAAATGTTGCATGAAGCTCTACCAAATCTGTCACATAGACCTACGAAATAATTCGTCATGTTTTGTAGGAAACGCTTGCGGACAAAAACTGGTCATATTTTTTTTTAAAATGGCAAGCTCGTTTAAAACGCTGTGCCGTTTCAAGATTAATCGTCTGGCCAACCATTAAACTGCGAATTGCTTGAAAACTGAGTAAAGTTACAACATATACTGGGAATTCTTCGTATTCCACAAAATAAAACTGACGCTTAATGAGTGTGGCTTCAAGAGCCTAGATGCAATTAAAATGGAATCGCGCGCGGCATTAGACGCAACTCGAAAATAGCAATGGTTTTGAGGTGTGAAACAGGTTCTGTAATCGCGGTATATGTTCCCAAAGGAAATATATCGAACGAGAAAGCTGGTTAAATTTAATATATGAAGCATATTTACCAAAGTAAATGGGTAATTTCTTGTTCTTGAGGAACTGTCCGATGACACCTCGTAAAAGGTAGCACAATAGATTAAATTTTCAGATACGTGCCGCTTGAAACAAGCTTAGCTTAAAGCAACCACTTGGGAGCAGTTGAAATGTTACTTTGCGTGCGTTTACATTGTCTTGGGTTTTCTTATTATGGGAGGAAATGAGATAGTGAATGAAAATAGAAAATCCAGAGATGGTGATAAAAGTAGAGAAAGCAATGTCTATACTGGGACGCGTGAAGAGATATAACGTTTGATTTTGTCGGAATTGTACATCACTTAGGCTTTTCTTACACGCTATGTCAAAAAAGAAGTGCCTTGCATGAATGTACAGAAAACAAATAGTTTAATCGCAGTATCTTGAGAATAGTCCTCAATGAATACCATAACAAAAATGATTGCTGTCAAAACACACACACATTTTATATATATATATATATATATATATATATATATATATATATGTTTATACATTCTTTTTTAAGAGATAAAATATTTAAATGCTCTGTTTATAATAAACAGCATTAACGACCTGAATGTCCGAGAAATTTTCATAGAAAATATGCATCCTCCGACAGGAATCGAACCGGTATCCTACAGGGAACAAGTCATATAGCCTCACGTGCTTTACCGATTGAGCCACAGGGGAGCGTTTCGGTTAGCAAGGCCGATTTAACTGTTTTTAAACTACAATTCAACATGATTTTTTTCTCGTACATTCATATCTGCTCGATGCGTATCCGAATGTAAACAAAAGACGTGACACATTATGAAATAGACAATGCCCGTCAATTATTTTAAGACATTTTTATGTTTATACGTTCTATTTTTTTTTTTTTTTTTAGATACAAGTACTTAAATAAATGCTCTGTTTATAATAAACAGTATTAACGATATTTACCGAACTGAATGTCACAGAATCTATATATATTAGAAATATTTTTTTATTTTATTAACCCGACAAATTTTTAATCTAACATTAAAAACGTTATTTTAATGGACACCCATATCTGAGTAAACGTTACTAATTTTATGTTTAAGCACCGTTTTTCATATCGTCTACTGGCCTGGATGTCCAAGATATCTTATTAAGGAAAAATAGGCGCCCTCCGGCATGGTTCGAAACTGCATAGTCCTTTGCGTTAGATCTGATGTGCTTATACCGATTCGGCCACAGATGTTGAATATTGTGTTTAACCGAAATCATCGAAATAGAACTCGAAATTACATATTTGCTCAGTTTCGTATCCAAATGTACACAAAGTAATTTCTAAAGTACGTTAATAAGATTGCCGACAGGCGATATATATATATATATATATATATATATATATATATATATATGCTGTATTAAAAAGTACTTTTACACACTTTGCGGACATGTTCCTCACACTAAAACAAGAACAAAAATTCATATAAATATATGTCCGCAAATGATTCGTTTTTGAGTTATTAAGTTAAAAAGAAAATTTACGGTAGATGGTTCTGTGTTGCCATATGTAGATTAGGTTACATTTGTCTTCCATTTACATTTGTGGCTAGTCTGTTTTCAACGTTTAATATGAAGGAAGATATGATTTTTACATACGGCAACGCGAATGGTAGTGGACGTGACTCTGCATTGCTGTATCATATCGCTTTTTCAGACCGAAGGCAGCCGAGTCATCCAACCTTTGTTGCCGAGACAGAATCTGTAGCACCACAAACTATAGATCGAGAAAACCGTACGCTTGACCAGGAAGAACACATTCTACGGGATGTCGCAGACGATTTGGACATCAGCGCACATCAAGTGACCCTAGCACGTCGTACATCTCATAGTACCGCATGGAGGGTACTTCAAGGGCAGCTCTTGTATACGTATCATTTGCAACGTGTGAAGGGTTATTCGCCGTCTAATCATTCACCACGAGAGAACTTTTGCCGATGTTTTTTGAACAAACTGCCGATCTCTTGTTTGTCTCTTCAGCCTTGTTTACATTTTATCTCGTTTTGGTGTCAGAAACGCGCCCCAAAGTTTTAAAAAGATTTTTGATTCTGTATTTTGCATTGTACATTTAATAGCATCTCCTGTAAACTTTGGACTTAATGACACAAAATGGCTTTTGTCCTTATTTAGTTTGAGGAATCTACCCCAATAGTTTTTACAATTGTTTTTGAAAGAACATATATATATATATATATATATATATATATATATGTGTGTGTGAGTGGAACCTAGGTTCACGAATTTAATTCGTTCCTGAAGGCCGTCCGTAAACCAAAACTATTTTCCCAATAGGAATGAATGTAGATAAAAGAAACGTCACAGTACAATAAAATTAGAAAAGAAAAGTACGGTACAACACACGAATGCATACAACATGGCGGTCGACTCAGAAATTATTCCATTGGGGTAAACTCGGTTCGGCAATGTTGTTCGAGTACCAAAATTTTGTTCGATCACCAAGGAATTTTCATCTCGAATTTTCTGTTCAAAAACCGAGGTTGCACTATATATATATATTTCTTTTATAAACTACGACTTATTCCTTATGTTTAAATTGTTGTCCTTCCCGTGCAAATGTACACATTACAGTGTCATTTTGAGTGTGACCTATATAATTTATAATTTAAATTACATAATAAATCGCTAAATATCGTAGTATTAGGTTGGTGCAAAAATAATTTCCTTTTCTCACATAGTAACATATGTTAGAAAACGAAATTATTTTTGCACCAACCTAATAATAGTAATGTTAGTCTTTCTCTGATAAGAAAAAAAAGTATCAGCATTCACCGTGCTAATGTTTTTTGAAATTTAGAAAATCCTTCAGGAAAATACATTTCTCAAGTTCGATGTCATCGCTCTTTTCGGTGTTGATGGAGGCTTCCTTCCTAACCTTCTGTGTAGATCGTCAACTATGGGTTAAATAGTTTCACTAACCCGTAATTGTCCAAGCGTGGTGAGTACGGCCACCACCTTGAAGACATAAACAAGAGGGGCGTTCCTCTAACAGGAGTAAAAAGACACCGGATTTGGAGAACTTCAACCTCTGATGTCGTTAATATCTCTTATACGTGATATCCATTTTAGTTGTTGTTATTGATAATCTACAAGTCATGTGGTTTCTGTTGTTTCGTACAGTACCACTTTCAATTACGTAACAGGTTGGAAGTGATATTTCAGAACTCCAAGAATATTCACTTCAGATAAGTCAGGTTTGCTGCCATCGACAAAGAATGGACAAAGGCGGTGATATTGGATCAAAAGTCATATTTGCTAATAGAATTCAGAAAGTGTTATATTTTGGATTTCTTGCAATTAAAAAGCCAAATAATTAGTTTTTAAACTGTAACTTAATGTACATAAGCAGACAGGTAATAATCGCATATTTAGCAACCTATTCTACTTATTTTCTTTTCAATCTGAGAATGAAAAAATCACTTTATATTATCAAAAGGAATTAAAACATTGATACTTTAATAGAAAACATTTAAGATATTTCCAGATTGAAATTCAGTTATTATCATATTTCTTTTCAGATGTATGATGCTTTTTTGACTCTAGTGTCATCAGCTATGTTATGGTTTCTTAGCCACATTTGAAATGAATCGCTTCAATCCCAAAGATTCAATGGAAGACCTATCAATTTTATGAGGAGAAGATTTGCCACATTTTAAAATTCAAGACGTTATCTTTTGTCAAAATAAATTGTTTTTCACGGAAAAACATTTTTCAGTCTCTGCAGAATTTACAGCAATCGTATTAATTATATTTTTGCTATTATATATCGGCTATTAATATATAAGATTATCCAATATCTAAAATAATCCTACAACAGGTAGGATGCTACAAATGCATACAGTTAACTATATTATTTTGTCCTTGCAGTTTTATTGTATTTTAGTAAAAAGATGTCTGCGAACTGTGTGAAATTCACACATTTTCTTTACATGAAACACAATGCTTCTACATGGAGGCTCTCCAGGAAGAAAGTGGCGTTTTTGAACCACCATTAAGCTCTCTTACTCACCCACAAAATAGGCTACCGCTATTACAAGAACTAAGATGATAAACGATTAACGATGTAGTCTATTACGTTCGATGGACATATATTTACGGCTTATCAACACTTTGCCATAACTTGCTAACCCTACCATCATTTGCTGATTACACAACCATGGACGTTGCACTAAAATCCATGGACAATAAGCGATTTTCTGTGAAAAGGTGTCCACAATCAGTCATCGTCAGTGAGCGTAGTCAGATCCCCAGGGCATTGCTGGAGAGGTAAAGGCTAAATTGTTAGTTAAATTCGTTTGTGGGAGCCTACGCAAGGTAAAGCAAATAGAGGAGGGCAAGCCAAGGCGGATATAAAATAGATTTGTGCAGATATAAACTGCAATTTCTCTAACCTGCCGAAAATGATGAACAATAGAATTGGATTATGAAAGATAGTTACGGGGATCCGTGTAAGCAGTGCGTCACTACGATGATGAAAACTGTCGCTAATTAAACCCAAAACGGGTTTTGGAAAGTAAGATTATTTCTTTATTTACGAGTGAATATTGCATAAACAATTTTTCTAGATACAAATCGTACTATGCAACCCACATTTTCTGCGGGAATTGATCCTTACCTTCCGCAATGATATTTGAAACTAAGAGAATACAACGAACAGGACTGTGAATTGAACTCGGCCCTCTGATTACTCAGTCTTCCGAGTCGATATTCATTACACCATCAGCACTCCAGTAAATTTTTGCAGTTTAACGCGTTTAAAGCTAAACAGATCTTTGTCAACAAAGTACTCAACAGTAATAGAGAAAAAGCTTATTGAACATTATATATTTATTTTAGAAACAGATGGAGATAGATATAGATAGACAGATAAAGAGATATATAGATATATAGAAAGAGATATGGAGACATATAATAACCATAAATTCTGTTTCCAGTGAAACCATCATCACAAAAACATCTCAAAATCACACAAAAATGACTCCGAGAATTTCAAGAAGTCAACAAAATACAGACACTCCCAAGACTTAAGAAGTGATGACGTCACCAGTCTGCATCAAAACATGAATCCAAGCGATACATGTCTAAAAATTAACGTTTTTTTTCGGTCAGTAGTTTTTATCGTTATTTGTTTGCTGCTAATTCTCTAGATATTTGAATCTGCTGACTGAACAGATAATACTGTGCACCCTTTTCCTTTTAAAGATAAAAAGATAAAAAAACAAAACAATCTTTCTGCAGGACTGTGGTGTTGTTCGTATAAATCTTCATTTTCATTACAAAAGATTGTTTTTTACGGCTTATCAACCCATTGTGGATTATTTGAATCCGAAACATATTGTGATTTCTATGAACCATTCTTTTTTCTGCATTAACAATAACATTTTGGAGATAATAATGTTTCCAGATACAATTCCTAGAATTTAACTCGGTGATTCACAACCGCCGTGCCACGGCACACTAGTGTGCTGCGCGATCCTCTTAAGCGTTCCGTGAAATACTATCATGACATACGGGTGTACAGAAGTAGCAATGGCACAGTTCTAGTATTTGAATAAATGAATAAGCATTAATCTTTTTTTTCAAATAATTCTATTCCCTATTTTCCTTCTCATATTGGACTATACCTAATGTGAAGATGAATTGGCCACCATTTCTAGTGATTGAGAGCTTAAAAATAAAACATTCGACCGTACATGAAAATATTTATTAGGTTGGTGCAAAAATAATGACGTAATAATGTCGTTTTGTGACGTATTTTTTAACGTCAAAAAACGACATTATTACGTCATTATTTTTGCACCAACCTAATATAAGAAAGACACACGAAAGCTACGACACGGCAGTGGAAAACTCCTTGAAGCCGAAATGCCGGGTCGGGACCGATAAAATTACAGTCTTTGGATTTTGTTTACAGTAGGCGAGCCAGGCCAGAAGTAGCACAAGTCGAAACACCGTCTCGCGTACGAGCCAGATGAGTACCTAGATGGCTGACCGCTTGCGAATACCAGATACCGTAGGCTTGGATTTGATAATGGCTCGGAATTTTTAATCGGAGAGCCGAGTTCCAGTTCTAGATGAGTTCGATATATTCACTGACACGCAAATGCACTTGGGAAAGGTAAAAAAAAACAAAAAAAAAACACACCTCTTCCCCTCCCAGTTATGGGTCACATTGTTAGACTCGTATTAGTAAATCATTATTAACTCCAAAAATAAAATAAAATTGCGTACAAAAGATTTTGGCATAATCAGATCGCGACATCTATCGGAGAGATGAAATTTATATGTTTATTACTGCATTGTTCCCAAATTTGAACACATCAGCAGATAGCTATTAATGTCAACAACTGAGCACAAATACTTATTAGTTAAAAAAATTAGTAATTAATACTATATTATAATCCATGACTACATGTATAAGAATGTCGTTTTCAATAAAAGTTAAAAAATTAACTATAAATACGTAAAAATGTGTATATTGTAGAAAAATTCCTTTTGCCACAATATAACTATTTTTGCTATGTTACAATGTTTATTACCAAAAGAAAACGAAATAATTTTTTTTAAACATCAAAATCTCGGGGGAAATATGCGGTCTCCAACACTTTTCAATCTTTATATGGTGGGTAAGGCTGATCCGTGATCGTGTCGGTTAAAGCATTACGGATCTAACGACACTTTTCGTGTGCCCAGAGGGACTTAGGTTCGGATCCTGTCGGATAGCGCATATTTTTTTCTTTAATAAAATTTCTCGAATATTCAGGCCAGTAGACGAAAATAAATATACGGTCTAATAAATAAATGAAGAGTCTACTCAAAATGAGTATCTACTAAAAATAACGTTTAAAGTAATATTTATCACATCTCCCTAATAGATGTCGCGATTTATAAATAAACCATAGTTTCAGATGCCGCTAAAGATAAACAACCAATCAACATACGCGGCATTAAGGTTTAATGTAAATTTATGAACTTGTAAGATGAATTCTGGCGACAAAAGTTGTCTGGTACGGAAGAGTTAACAACGTTTCCGAGCAACAGATCTTCATGACAGTGGGGAAAAACGAAACCCAGAAGGAGTAATGCTAAGATCTATGTCGGTGGTGGAACTATTTTTTTTTTTATATATAATAAAAAAAAAAATAGTTCCCCCTAACTTCTTGTACCGAAGCAATACAAGTTAAACGTTCAAGTGAACGTCTGTTTTCCAATCGGTATTTTCAATTTAAAAATCGTTATTAACATTATTCCCGTGTGACGTAGTTTATTTTTCTCACCTGACCCTGGTTATAAAACATTCAGTGTGTTTGTGTTTAGTAGCCTCAGAGAAAAACAAAATAAACTTCATTTGTTCCTGGTGTGTTTCCCAATGAGAAAGAAATAAAAAATACAATGAGAAGTGGGAAATATATTTTTCAGAAAACAGTTTTCTGTGAAATTGGTTTTTCAAAATGCATGTTTCTTATTCGGGAATTAGTATTAATAGAAAGTCTGCAGTGAATGGCTGCATATAATATTTTTTGCTATGAAAGATATTTCACCGGCTTTCCTCATGAAGAAAAAAAATCTTTTACGCAAGAATATTCCCTTAAGTACAATACGTAGCAATACCACATTTGAGGGATTTCCTCGATACAATCATTCTGTATGAAGCAAACTCATATACACTAAACAGCTTATTATCTATGTGTGTGGGTGCGTTTTTAATCATTTCAACTCGGCTAAGGCGATAGTGACACTAACAGGCAATGGGTTACTGATAATGAAGGATAATGAGAAGACTTTAGGACAAAGATCTGAAAATCAAGAAAATCTCACCTGTTCAATAGATGTTGAAGGAGTGTGAACCAGGTGATTGGCAAACATTTTGTATTTAAATTATACTTGTATGTTTGTATTTGAAGCTATGTAAGTATATATATATATATATATATTTTAAATATCGATATTTATGTCAAAATGGTTTCATCTGAGTATATGTAGACCTATGTTCAAAGAACATGCGTTGTGATTTTTAAATAGTGGATATAAAACCCTTATCAGACCCGAAAAACCCCAAATTGCTTGTATATATATATATATATATATATATATATATATATATGTGTGTGATACAGCTGTTGGGGTCTACAATTGGCGTAAAGGTTGGTCTTTCAAATATTTTATATCTTAAATTGCCCTACATTTTCGTTTTTGGATAATTCCTTTGAATACTCTCTTAATTTAGCTGTTTTTTGTTATTTTTTTTTTTTGGCAAATATCACTTTTTTTTTCCAGAGATTAAAGTATATATATCTTTGCCATGTTAAAGGATTTTATTAATCAATCCGACAGTTTTTTTATAACTTCAAATGTTATTTTAGCGGATACTCATATTTGAGTAGACGCTCCACTTATTAAACAGTATATTTATTTTCGTCTATCCTATTAAGAAAAATATAAAGTCTCCAGCACGTTTCAATCTTTATTTGGTCAGCAAGGCTGCTCCGTGATCAGGTCGGTGAAAGCACCACGGATCTAACGACACTTTTCGTGTGACCGGAAGAACTTACGGTTCGTTTTTTTTATAAAAAAGCAGCCCTTGAAGAAAATCCTGCTTTATCAGTTGAGGAATTGGCAGTGGTTTTCAGTTCAAACCATACAACTGTTTATCGTCATCTTCAACAAGCTGGAAAAGTTCTTAAACTTGGAAAATGTGTGCCTCATGAATTGTCTGAAAACAACCTCAAATCCCGAGTTGACATCTGCTCTTCTCTCCATTCTCGCCAACTTTTTTCACCTTTTTTGGGTAGACTTGTGACTGGCGACGAAAAAGGGATCTTTTATCGAAATGTTAAGCGTCGTAGACAGTGGCTTGGTAAAGGGGAAGAACCCCAACCACAGCCGAGAAAGGAACTTCATGGGCAAAAGGTTCTTCTTTCAATCTGGTGGGATCGCCAAGGAATAATCCACTTTGAATTCTTACCACCTAATGCAACAATTAATGCTCAAATATACTGTCAGCAATTAGAGCATTTGAACTAAGCTTTGAGGAAAAAAAGACCTGCTCTAGTGAATCGAAAAGAGGTGATGTTTCATCAGGACAATGCGCGACCCCACACAGCAAGAATCACGTCACAAAAGATCGAAGAATTTGGTTGGGAGAAAATTCCTCGTCCACCTTATTCTCCCGATCTTGCTTCTTCAGACTACCATTTGTTTCGTAGCTTACAGAATCACTTGGAAGAAACAGCTTTTGTAACACAGGAAGAGGTTAAAACTGACATTTGTGAGTTCTTCGAATCAAAGCCAAAAGAATTTTACAGTAATGGAATTAGTAAGTTTGTTAATAGATGGAAGGAAGTCATAGATAACCAGGGAAAATACATTGTTGATTGAATCTATAATTAAATGTAACATTTGGTCACTTGTTTTCTTTATTCAAAATTCGGACAGAACTTATGGGATGACCATATATATATATATATATATATATATATATATATATATATATATATATGTATATATATATATAATATGAGACCTATCATAAATAAAAATACTGCTGCACTATCATTAAAATGCGTTATGAATATCAATATTAAATTATGCTACAGTCAGTTTTCAATCGGCACCCGACTTTGCATCGTGCCACCGCCGAAGAAAATTTTAAGTTAAGCGTTATCTACGCGTTCGACAGAAGTTATCTTCAAGCAAAAATGCGGGTAACGTATGATTTTCCCTCGTATATTTGACAAAAAAATAAAAACATTTTCTCGTTTCAGTGGTCTGATACAACACCCAGCTGACATCAACAGTTGTAATATATACACACACACACACACACACACAGACATATATAATAAAACAAACAAACATTTTCTGGTTGTCAGACTTGATAAGGTAATTTACGTCTTTTCTTATCTTCAAAAATCTGAACGCAGGTTCTTTAAACAGTTTTGTCTTTGCCGAAACCAACAGACGTCGGTGAAACGCGTCGCTTATAGCTTTTCCATTTGTTTACCTGTACGTATTTTTCTTTTCTTAATTCCTGTTCTTTGTTCTCTGTCATTTTTAAATCTTTTCTTTTTTTCATATTCTCACACGGAATGTGTGAATATGAGAAAAAGAATATATATATATATATATATATATAATTTAATTTTGAAAAATCATACATTATTTATTCATTACGTTTACCGTACTAAATATAAACTTCATAACAAAAAAAAATATTTTTGAAAAAGAAACGGACAATGAGGTCAAAATCGAGTGGCGACAGTCTGTTTCATAGCTGAAAACAATATTCATGCCCCTGTGTTGAACACAGCGTGTACTTTTATATTTATTAGGTTGGTGCAAAAATAATGACATAATAATGTTGTTTTTGACGTATTTTTAACGTCAAAAAACAACATTATTACGTCATTATTTTTGCACCAACCTAATAAATACACTACCACAGATATTGAGCACTTTTACCCATAACTATAGTATACTATATGTCTATGTTTTTCTCATATACATCATAAACTTAAGAAAATTTTTAACATATATATATATATATATATATATATATATATATATATGTTGTAACCTAGGAAGGGTTACAGAATGAGAAATAACGAAAAAGGATGTTAGAATAGAAATCGTAATCTTTATAATATGAACAGGATAAAATATTCGCCAGCGGCGTGAAGTAGGTAAACCACTGCTCGTGATGGACTACTTAGACGGCATATTACCTCGCTCAGAATAGTGACCAACGTATTTATGAAGATTTTTATGCGTTTCACCCCAGGCAAGGCGCGAAACCACTAGGACTCAAGGGGTTACAGAAAATTTGGAGCAAGATCAGATAGGAGTAATAGAGGAAAGTATGAGGAGAAGGATAGTGGATAGATCAGTCCAACTGGAGATGTCGATTGACATTACATTTGAATAGTTGGAGATTATAGCTCTCAGGGAAACTAGAATAGGGAAGGGAGTTCCACAGGCGAGAGGTGCGAGATATGAAGCTATTGGAGTAGAAGAGACGGCTACATTTAGTAGTTTCGTCAGTGAAGGGGTGAGAGCGGGATGCCAGCTTCGTAGGGCGCTTGAACTGATGAAGTCTCGGAATGCAGTTCCTCGGAGCAATTGCCATGAAAGTATTTGTAAAAAACATTGGGCTATACCTCTTAGTGTTCATAAGTACGGTATATAAAACACACAAACGGGCGCGTTCATATACAAACATTTTGTTTTGTAAAAAGTGTTATTGACTCCTGATTGCCAAGATTTACTTTATCAATATATTATTCTTTTATGTTCCTCCAGGACGTAGGAGATCATGGCCTCCACATCTTCCTGTCCCTTGTTGCCCTTAATAAACTTGTCGTTTTGCTATTTCTCCCTGTTCTACCATCAATTTACACAAGCTTATTATGTTAAGCATTACTTTCCTCTGTCTCTCCTGCCCTCAATCTGTCCTGTGAGGGTCAGAATAAACTAAAACTCATTTATATTGAACGATCAAGCACTGGATTTGCAAACTCAAACGCATGGTGCTTTTTTTTTTTTTTTACTTTGGGGTTTCCACCATGTACAAAGCCAGTGGAGACTTTATGTTCATGGTTACAACAAGAGGCAGTTTATACGGATAGGAAGGGAAGATAAAGGCGAGAAAGATTAATAAAACTACATTTAAAAAAAGGTATGAAAGTGTCTCTATATATCGTCGACTATTTGGTTGTTTTTAAAGAGGTGTTTGTCATGGGTAAGATAAAAGAAAACACATTTAAATAAAAGAGCCAAAAAGAAACGGAAAATGGAGAGAAATTTAGAAAAACTCAACGTCGTGAACATCAGTGCGCACAAAATCTTTTATGAAAATGTGTCAAGAAAATGGTTTCGTTGCAATCAGAATCGAGTGATGGAACTAATTTCAACTCGATTTAAAATAAAAGTTACCAATTTTCGTGAATTCCTAAATACAAAGCAATGAGTTGGTGTTAATTTTTTTAATTTAGCATTAAAAATATGATGTAATGGAATGACTATGAGTTACTACGCTATAGGTAGTAACTCACTATAAGTATCTTAGCTGTTGCCAAACTGTGCCTTTGGGCAGAGAGGATCCCGGACATGTCTATGCCGAAGGGCAGAGTTTCGTCATGGGAGGTAGACAGACCCTAACCGGTTTATACGAGGTCTACGGGGAATTTTTGGCCGAGCATACGGGCTCGGATTTCCCCACATTAAATTCGGACTTGTGCCTTATCGTAACCCGTGGGGAAGTTTGTAAATATTACTAGCTAGGATCTGTTGAGTACGACTCAGACTTACGCGAGAACTATTGACCTTCCTATAGTAGCACTTACTATTGGATTGATTTGCGTCGACCTTGTGCATAACTGTTACCTTTATTCTTAATGTACTGGTTTTTTACAATAAACCTTTACCTATTTTTTTACTTGTTTTTCACGCATATATTCCTATTATGATGCAATACAACAAAATCCTTAGTAGATAAGATAATTCAGAATTCATCTTTTCTGCAACTTTCATTCTTTTTTGTTGCAATGAAGTGGTACTTTTTAATTTACTTTTATTCATTTAAATCTGATTCAATAAAAAATGCAATGTTCTTTGTAGCAAAAACAGAAGATTGCCTACCTTTCTTTTTGTAAAAAACTCTCGTTCAAAAGAAGCCGTTATTGATCAAAATTTAAGAAAATCAATAAATTAAATTTTAATTTCGTTTGAAAACTTCAGACTTATTGAAATTTAAATCTGTGTACTGAGGATTTTAGATTTCACGTTCGTAAATATAGAACTCTATTAAAAATTACATTGTGAAAAAAAAATAGTTGAAATTATTTCTTCACCTCTCAGAGTCAGATCTCCACTTATCACACAATATTGTATTTTTATGAATTTAAGTGGAAACGTTTAGCGAGTTCAATCCAAGGGTATCGCTTGATAAAAATGACCCCGACTTATATTCTGAGACAACAGGAAGAAAAACTAGAAATAAATAGATACGTGTTTATCCACATAGCGGAATTGAGAACAACCAACACTCGTAGATCGAATAGTTCTGTTAGAAATTTACGGAAGGTTATCAACTATGCCAGACATCTGAAGAAGGACGATTTATTGAAGGATTTGTTTTTTACGGCTTAACAAACCTTTTTGTTTGAAACTGTAACCTATTTTAGATTATAAGAATTTTCTTTCGAGTGAATATTGCATTAAAATTTGTTTTCATTTTTCCAGTGAAAAAACCTACTATTTAGCCCATAGCCGAGGAGAGATAACAGATTCACACCTTCCGCAAGTGTATAAGTAAATGGAATTGGAAATCGAACTCGACTCTCAAATTTCGCATTCCGTGCAACTATTTATTACGCCACTTGAAAATCAATGAGGAAAGCCTAGGAAAAACACAAGCTGAGCTGATGTAAATATTAGGTTGGTGCAAAAGTAATGTCGTTTTCACACCTAGTAACATGTGAGAGAAAACGACATTATTTTTGCACCAATCTATTAAAGATTTTATTTACCAAAGCGCCCACGTTGCACCGGAAATTACAAGGTCGATGTTTAAGGTAATTGCCGAAGCCTCATCGGCACTTTCCTTTTTTGGGGACGCCCCAGGCACCGCGCAATGAAACCCGCCCCATCTCGAAGGAGATGTAATGTCTGCGGGGGGAGTCCTCCCGGGGCTTGGCCTAATATTATTAGTACCGTCACCACACTCATGGGACCAAGATGATAGTTACTAATCGCCTGAAATCCATTAAGAACATGTGGTTCCAATAAGTTAAGCAACGTATACTGGAATTAAAATATAAGGAGCGATATTAATCGTGAAATCGCTGAAAGGTCAAGTACCTATGTCACTAAACCATTGCGGGGGTGGTCCGAAGGTGATGACATTTGAAAAGACATTTCATGCGGAGGATTAACCATAGAACGCGAAGAACAGAATTAACAATGCCGATGAGAAGGTTAAAGAAAAAGAAAAGGAAAAAGATAGAAATAAAACTACAACTTAGGTATATGCCCCTAAACCCGCCTTATATTCTTGCAAAAAGACAACCTAATACTAAGTGCAGTTGATATTTGTTAGGGAAAATAGTTTGCAATTGCTGCTATTATAAATCAGTTATATGTAATGCGTGATACATGACTGACGAGACAGATTTTTACCACAGTAGGTTTCCATTTATTTCTGTGGTAGATCAGTTGCTATCCAAGTCTATAGAACCCGGTCTAGATGGTGGAAGAAGAAGAGGATTCATGCCTTTCACGTAAGTGAATGGATTCGACTGGAATTCGAACTCGGCTCTCCGATTTCTCACTCCGAATCGCTATGTTCGTCTACATAAATAATAAGTATTAAATATGTACAATTAAGCATGAGACGTGATTGGTCCATCAAAGATGCAAAACGTCCAGCGTTCAGTAATATATTATCAAAGAGGTTTTATATCTTCATGGCCATCTAAAAAGCTTATTGTTTAAAATCATTCTGCATAATCCACTTTTCTCCATAGCCAGTAAATGGCTGTTGATTTCGATAACTTTAACTTAACCTACTACCAAGTAAAAAATAAATAAAAAAATCATGATTTATTGACCAATTCGCTTTTTACGACTTATCTAAACTTTGTACATTATTTAAAGACAAACAATATTTTTAGATTCTAAGAATTTTTAGGCGGAGATAATAATAATCTAATGATAGAAGTATTATTAATTAAGCCCTAGGTGGTGCAAAAAAAAAAAAAAATCATAGCTTTACCTGAGGTAAGTGCACGGAAGTGAATATAACAAACCGGAAATGGAACTAGACTCTCTCAGATTAACAATTCCAAGCCATTTTTCTAGTACACCACCCGCAAACTGAATCTTACAGCACCGGATATTCTCAAGCGGTCTCCCATCTCGATACTGATCAAAATCGACGTTGATTAACTTTTCGCTTATCATATGGGAGCCGGTGTTTCTAATGCTATACGACCGTAAGCCAAAAATAAAATAAAGTAAAAATAATAATTCATGCTTGAGCTTTAAAAAAACGTTAAACGATTTAAAGACATTGAAAATATATACCGATTTACCCACTGTGTCACCCCATGACAGAGCAATTAAAAACAATCAATAGTCGACTAAATCAATTTTCAGTTATCCTTTACTGTGCAACAAATATCTTACTGGTCCAAATCAGCGGGAAATTATCATGTGTTTTTTTATGCTTGTTAGCAGTTATATAACTGGAACCATATACGCTGTTATAAAAAAAAATCACAACTAAAAAAGTACTGCGCTTAAATTCATTCGAACAATTACCATTAAATTTTAATTGAAAATATACAAGGAAGCTACAATATGGCGGTGGAAAAGTGACCGAAACCGAGATGCCAGCTTAAGACCAATATATATTTCATAATTGTGTATTTGTGCAGCAATCGCTCATCTATGCAAGTTTCGTGAAAAACGACTTAAGCGACATGACACCTCATTAAGATGTTGGCTTTCATTTTTAGCTGGCACTGGGTTGGTGCATAATTATCAGGCGTTTTTGTAAGAGAGTTATTTGTTAATAAAAATTGCTGTTTTGTTTACTTTTTTTTAACAAAAATATTTTATTTTCAGGTTATGAAAATGCGTGTCGATAATCATACACTACAGAACAATCATTTAAAAATGTTATTGTTGAATTATATATATTTTTTATCATAATAAGTGTATATTTTTTAAACGCCTGATTATTATGCACCAGCCCAATACTTGTTAATATTTTTCTGAATGTTGTAGCATTGCTTTCCTTGTTGGCTGCCGGGTCATGGGATTTAATAATTGTGCGTGTGTATTTCTCTCTCACTCATATATAAGCAAATATATGGATATAGATCCGACAGTATTAAGAAAAATATATGGAAAAAACAAACAAAAATCCTTATATGCAATTAGGCTGTTTTAATGTTAATATAATGTCAACATCGTATCTAATAAACCATCTTCAGGACATATTCATAAAATATAATTAACATTATCAATAATTGCATATAAGGATTTTCGTTTGTTTTTTTCCGTATATTTTTCTTCATATATATATATATATATATATATAAAACCGAGTGGTTAGAACGTTCGCTTTCTGACCATGAGACCCGGGTTCAAATCTCACCATGATCGATTTGTCTGTTGATTTCAGACTGGGTCGAGATCGATCCGGGCGTGCGGCACCTCTGGAAAAAGTGCCTGATAACGATACCACGGGTTGGCTCAAGCCTTGTAAGTGAAATTGCGCAGACGGAACACTTGTTGGCCGTCGATAGCTGTGCTAGCACGAAGCCAAAAGTCATTGTGGTCTGAGGGTTTGAGCGTGCTGGCAGTGTCCAAATTGTTGATCATGTTAGATAACACGCTCTCTCACAGAAACACTAACTAGAGTCTTACCAACATAGTGGGCTCTGTGGGTGTTGAGCAAACACAAATGAGCCTGACGAGCGTCTGCAATAGGGATTGGCTAGCTGCCCTAGTAGACGGGTATCCTCAAATACGAGTGGTCAGCTATCTATCTATCTCTCTCTCTCTCTATATATATATATGTGTGTACGTACGTACGTACGTACGTGTGTGTGTATGATACATAGTGATAATTGTAATAATAATATATTATAATCCTAAGTTGAAGTAGAAATGCTATGTTCATGTCCAAGAACTACCATACGTTTTTCCAAATATACACTCTTGATTTTAAATGTCAGCGCTGAGATGTTTAGGGAATCGAGTAAGCTGCCCGCAAGGAAATGAGATGATCAAGCCTGGCAAACCGTCTGCTATAGAAGTAAAGTACATGAGGTCGGCAAGATAGGCAGACGATGAGTAAATGCCTATCGGAATCTTGAGAGTAAGATACTGATCGGCAGACGTGGGGGGATACTTACTTATGCTAGACAACCAGAGTTTATTATATAAGAAATATTGCTTTGAGTTCAGGCGAGGAAAATTAAAATGACAGAGTAGTTGCGTCGGATTGACTGATTTTATAACATGCCAACCCCTGTTGCGTTATTTCATTTCGAAATGAATGTTTTTCTAGTTATATTTGAGTCCGTAAGCATTTACTGGGTACGGGGTTAGGTAAACATTCGTTAATATTCAAGTCTGCACGCCATTAAACGGTAGGGACGATTTTAACACTCATCATTAGTGCAGGTGGTTTATACTTTAAGGTAGAGAAATGTTAATTAGAATGCAATTTAAGTATGAATTGTATCACATAAAATATCTAGTAATTTTCAATATCTTTTGTACTGGTTACGTGGTCTTGCCAACCAGTCAGAGAGGATCTTACTGTGCAAGCATGAAAAACCTCTCCATTTGCGTTATTCAATTGGAAATGATATGTCACTGACAAAATGTGTCTATTGTGTGGCTGTCGCATTTCTCATAACATCGAGCCCACCCATTTCCAAGTTGCGCATGATATATGTTAACACTTCCGCTGCTAACTACGGAGATCTTCGTTTTTCTTATCTTGCTCCAGCTGGCTAAGTAAGGAAACCTACGTTTTTTGCATACCGCTGGTATGAGTGTCCCGTTGCGCCATCTATCGTAAAATCACAAAGGACAATGCTTCAAAAGATATCATGTGTATACCCATTACTGATCTGGTAAGTCATTCCCAGGTATATCCATGAAAATGGAATGCTGTAAAACAAATTGGTGCCAGTTTTCTGTGTAATAAAATATGTACGTTGAAATTTGGCATTTTCTTTAAAAATGGCTGGCCGGATGGGGGCAGCACTGGGCAAATGAGTAGCAGTGAAAGTGTTAAAAACGTAAGGAATAGGTAGTTCCACCTATCGTCCGGTTCATAATTGTGTATTTGCGCAGAGGTTTCTCCACTGTTTCCTGTTTAAGAGTGGGTTTCTAGTTCCTTCTAAAAAAATCGATTTAACTCGATACTTTTAACATCTCTGAAATTTTATTCGTTCATTTTTTCCTTTCCTCTGCCATTAGTAGATAGGTTTGCCTTTCATAGGGTTCACAATCACCCCCCCGTCTTTTGAACAGAAGTAAAGGCATATCTCTTGTTTCCTGTTTGGGAGTAGATTTCCGGTGACATCTAACGCCTACTTCAACTAGATACTTCTAATGTATCCGACTAAACTCTGAAATGTTATTCACTCCTTAAATTTTGGGCTTTTCAAGTCTAGAATTAACCGTTAATTTTCCACCAAGAAATTCACATCTTGCTCTTTTTTAGGCTCATAGAACATCGCACATATGCCTCTACACCAAGTTACTCTTGGACCTTGGAAAACTAAAAAAAATAGTCACCTCGGTCTCTCAATCTCGTTTGCATCAAAATTGAACCTTCTTTGATTTATGCAATAAATCTTTCAGACTGTGGATGAGATTAATGAAAATGCAACGAGAGAGCTAAAACAGATTAAAAAACAAAACAACCCCCACCAAAAAAAAAAAACAAAACAACAAAAAAAGAACACAAAAGAACACACAAAAAAAAAAAAAAAAAAAAAAAGCAAACCCCAAAAGCTCAAAAAACAATCCCGCCTCCCCCCCCCAAAAAAAACAACAAATGAGGTGTCTGACCTTTTTAAAAAGTGCAAAGGATAAATGTTAAATTCACTGGGTCATAATTTGAAAAAGTGTCACTGCTACAGGTAGTATAATTTTATCCTGTTAAAATTAAATGACCAGATCTTTTCCAGACATACCTCATCTCCAAATACATTCTTTGACGGGGCTTGTGGTTAATAAAGCTGCGTACTTGTCATCGCCAACTAGGACCGGCATTCGTGCCGACGAGTAAAACGAGGTCAAATACGGATTTATAAAGTGGACAGATCTTGCCTACTTGAAAACAGCTATTATAGCATAATCTTTTCAACGCACTAAATTCGGACCGATTTAATAGCAAATTTAACCCGAGCAAATATGAATATTCGGAACTGCCAACCATCTTGGGGGTAAGACGATAAACTACATCCAAGAACAAGGGCTCTGATCAGGAGGTTTTGATGAGCGTGGAACCACCTCTTACTTGCTGGTGTTCCCAGGTCCATCCAGACCCGGGGTTAGGATCCCAGCTATGGGTAAATAGTTGACCCCCCTCCCAAACTAGTGTCAGTATACTATGAAATTGTAAAAATAAGTTTTTAATACCAGCAATACATTTTTGTAAATGGTTATTACAAGCAATGAATGTTTGACGAAAGAAATAACTATTACCAGCAATACATTTTTGAAAAAAATATTAGCAGCAATGAAAATCTTGTGGGTATTAAATAACCCAGTGAGACTGATATGCAGTAAAATAAACCAGATAGGTAGATAGATGGATAGATAATATAACCAGCAATAAAAATCTTGACAGTATAAAATAAACTATGGAAGTTAATATGCCGTAAAACAAACCAAACCGGAATTACTCATTCCTCACTTTCCAGTCTTGATAGAGCTCAAAAGCGTCTCCGAGTCCTTGTTGGAGAAAAATTTATTTCCCACCCACCAACATGTCTCTCTCTGTCTCTCAGATGGAATGTGGCGAGACACTCACTGCTCTATCGCTAGTACCATGGAAATTGTTCGGAAAAACTACATTCCTCGGTTCCATCAGTTAGAACTTTCAAGCCTAAGGACCCTTCATGCCACTCACATTATAACAAAGCACCCACATTCCCTACATATTCCATTGATCAGAAGTAAGTTCCACTGGAACAGCTGCCTGCGAACCATCGCCCTGTGGTATAAACTACCAAGATGATGATTTCCTGATCAGCACAATTTTAACCATTTCAAGTCTAATGTTGCCCTCCTAGCCATATAAACTACTCTTAACGTCACCCTCTACCTTTTGTAGCTCCTGGCTCTTGTACAGAGTGAAGCTTGCTGTATAATAAATCTATTGTCGGTATCATTTCAGTCAATTATCTCTATTGTATACTATTTTTTTTTAGAGAATAATATCTTCGACTCCGTTGTTAAAGTCTCAAAGAATTTCAGCATTTGCACTCTTCGATCGGCCTTCTTTAGGTGTTCGTCATAGTTTGAAACAACTCCAGGAATTCTGAACCGAAACCTTAATTCAGCCCGCAGTGTTGGATTGTAAAAGACCGTAGTACACCGCAATTGAAATTTGGTGAAAATAAACAAATAACAATACCACTTTGATGTAAAAAATACCTTCAGAGATCTGTCTATATTTCTGAGATGAGGTATTATGTACATTATTTACATTATTCGGACTATTGTCCTCATCTTTCGCCATATTTATTACGTTTCGGCCCTTCACTATCTCTATATTTCTGAGATGTGGTATTATGTACATTATTTACATTATTTATTACAACGTTTCGGCCGTTGAACGTTCCGGCCTTCTTCAGGTAGTTGGAATGTCGAACTGAACCCTTTATTTCGATCCCTGGGGTAGACTGTTCTAGTTCCACGTGCCATGTTTGATGGATGTCAGTTGTCAGTTATCAGTTATCACCTGTTAATTTTCCCTCTGAAAGTTCTCCACTGCCTTAACCAGGTATTGAACTCACACTCTTTGGGTTCTGAACCGGGATCTAATCAACGCCTTTATCCACTGTGTCATGTGTCCTTGGCACGTGGAACTAGAACAGTATAAACTAGTATAAATGTATGTTATCCTTTAGTTATTTTTTTGAGGGCGGCGTGTATGATGTGTGTGTATATATATATATATATATATATATATATATATATATATATATATATATATATATGAGAGAGACAGTTGTGTTTGCAACGCATAAAATGATATTCTCTTACGTCTTTTCCTTAAATCTTTAAGAATATTTAAATTCAGCATCGGATATATGCATACACAATCCTTTGTCATGGCTAACCACCCACATTGCGTATATTATTTTTACCTCATACCCTGCACTTTATGAAACGTGTTTTTTGGGGGTTATTTATTTCCTCGAAGATACATATATATTTTTTTAAAATCTCTTTTCGTTGAAGTAAAAAGATAACAGGGAGGATGTCTCGGCTTCTTCTTCTGTCACAGAATCAAAGACAAGACCTGAACCGGTGGCATACGTTTGATAGTTTGTGAAATTGCACGTTGAATCCTTTCCAATTCCTTCCATCGGTTCAATCACGTCCCACGACTGTCACCGGTGAACATGAAGTAAAGCTGATTTCAAATATGCTATTTGACATTATCCTTAACAATCTAAGAAGATTGTGTCAATTCTACGATGACTTCCCTGTATAGTTATTAAGTGAAATTCAGAAATGCACTTAAAACAAGGGTTAGTCAGTGTGGATAACGTGCACCCCAAAGAACGTACAGGCAGTCACAAACGCATGTAACCTTAAATTATTTTATTTATTCGGTCATGCTAGCTCGGACTTTCCTGGTTCTATTGAATCAACTATCACGATCTTACAACAAGGTCATTCAGGTTGGATTTTGTGTCATAACAAAGCTGGTCAATGTAGCTCATTGTTAGGCGACCAGCTAATCTTCCTCCATGTCTAAGTGCTGAGGGTAGTAGATCACCCGAGTGTTCTTATTTTGCTCACCAGCAGTGTCCTGCAAATCACATCCTGCGTTCGCGTAGGATTGTAAAAATATAAGAGATGGTTACATAGATCTGTGATTTTGTCGGAATATTGTCTCCAAGAGATGTTAAATATAGCTCTCAGCATCCAAGTCTAGGTTCAATCAAGCTTAAACTGTAGGGTTTTAGTTAATGTCCAAGCAGGGGTACCATACATTAACAGTGGCTCAGAAGAATCTCTGTTTGAGGTTGAGTGGTAGATCAGATTTTCTGATTACATCCTTTTACTCGGGGCGAATTTTCACGTCCTTCTCAGTAGAAATTATTTCACTTCCTAGGCATGTAAATGTTTCGAAAGATTGTATTGAGTCTTACTGGTTGAATTTAACGTTAATTATTAAGTTAAAAAAATATTCCATGTAAAAAAAAAAAAAATCCCCCCAAAATTAGTATTATCAAAATATGCTTAAAAATCTTTTATTCCTATAGGAGATGTACATGAGTTGGTATCGGAAAAATCTCGGAATGCACTGACGGTGATTATAAGGTCCAATGAAAATGCGCGCACCCACTAACATCCAGTGCTACCCGATCTACTCACTAGGTCAAGAGTCTACTGGCTTTCAGTTATTACGATCATTTTTCTAAGGCTGTATTTAAATGTTTCTGAGATCTTTACGTTGACAGATTATTTATTTCGAACAATCTGTCCGAATAGTTTACCAAAACTTCACTTATTGTCCAAATGCTTTGCGTTTTGCCGAACTTTCTTTTTAAAATCTATCATTGGTTTTTGTGTGGTACGCACGTTTCCATGCCGGTCGAGTGTAGAGGGAGAGAGAGAGAGACAGATTAGTAATTCTCAAAGTGGTCACTTGGCCCCCAAAATAGACCTAAGAACTATTTTAAATGTGTGTGGAGACATGATGAACAGTGTAGTCATTAGTCAGTATTTGGATTTTTTACTACATTGCGCTCTTGCAAATAAAATGTATTCCAGTTATAATTGTTCTAATGTGGGTCTGAAACATTTTTTGACACAAAAATGGGCCAAAATAAAGAAAAAAGTTAAGAAACACCGCCGTAGTTAATTACATTACTTCCACCATTATCCGCACCTCGGTTTTTTTTTCTGAATCCAATTATCCGGAAGTGAAATGAAGGGAAAACTAAAATCGTCCGAATACGTTTCAATCCACTGAGCTGAACAAAATCAAAAATAAATTGGACAAAAATTTCAAGAAAACGTTTGAAAACGTTATTTGATGATATAAACGTTAAATCTATCACAGAAAACTAGTTTTTAATTAGTTTTCGATAATTTATATATTCACTTACCCGGAACTTTGACTTATCCGAAAATATTTTTTTCAACTACACTTCCAAGGTATCCGGGTAATAATCGAATTCGTTCTGTAACAGCTTCCGGACGTAGAAAAATCGAATTGCGGGCGAAAACTAATACTACACGTGATTGAATTAAAACGTATCAAGTGTTTACGTCAACATTTCAACTTACCACTTGACAGAAATCCTGTGTCATTTAATAACTGGAATGGATCAAAGAGAGAAATGATTAAATATTTTTTTTATGACGGACATAATCTTAGCAAGATGTCTTGAAGAGCTGAGAAAGGGATACCAACGTTGGTGCACTGAATTTTTATAGACATGAGAAGATGAAGGAATATACAAATAATTACTTACAATTAAATATCTACATTCCGTCTGGAGTTATGCAATTCACATCAGCCTCTCTAACTCAGATTTGCTTATGACATCTTTTTGTCAAATTTTAAACGGTTTCAAATGATTCAGTTGAATTTTTAGGTAGTTTCAACGGGGTTTATTAAAGTGATCGTATTTATTATAAAAACAACTGCAGTCTGAAGTTATTATGTAGATTATACTGATATTAGTTTAAGGCCTCTGAAATCTAATAGACCGTTTTTCATTTTTTTTTCCATATGCTGAAACATCGTTAATGGAAATGATCTAACATCCTGAAAAAAAATAAAGAAAATTAAGTTATTGAGTGAAGGAATATGGACATGCGAGATATCAAAAGAAACTTCGTAGAGATCATCGAATGATAAAAAGGCTAATGAAAATATGATTAAAATGAGATCCAGAAACAAAAGAAAAGGCTTCCAGAATTTGTATCCTCGATAGAAAAGCAAACTAAATCGAGTTATAGCGAAACAACCGTTTTCGGTCAGCGCTTATATCTTTGAACAGGCTGGAATTGATTAAGTCAGGAATGGCAAAAGGTGTAGAATACTTCGCAAATTAGGAGCTGTCAAGAAATCTTGGCAAATATTTTAGAAATAAAATTTTAGAAACGAGGCCAAGAAATACATGGTAATTGACTTTTATAAAGTCATTTTCAAGGGCGAATCTCTGGTGTCACATTAGACCCTGATGGATGGACCAAAGGATAGATTTATCCGGTGCAGATGTTACTGTAGGATGAAAATATCGACCAGAATATTACGGTACCCTTCAAAGTCGACGAAGGAGTTCTATTGAAGAGTGGTAACTATTGTGATTTCATGGAGAAGGCTTTCTTTGAATCGCACAAGTTCCATCATCGCAGTTTCGAAGTGAAATGTATATTTATGCACAACGATGCTCCTCATGTATCCAAGGTTACCAGAGAATTTGCTGAGCATAAGAAAGCTTCAGGAGAAAACAAAATGGAATGGAACCATAAAATTTCAACCTGAATCCGATCGATAATATGTGAAGATGAATTTATATGAAGGTGGCAAACAATATGACAGAAAAGCAGACCTCTGTGTTGCGACCATGTTGGAAATTTAACCTGCTTAAGAAAATCAATGTACAATAAATTGCTGGTTGTTATTAATAAGAATGGTCACTATATTATGATGTAACTGCTTCAAAGTCATCATGTTTGTTATTTGTTCTATTATAGGTGTCGATTTTGTTCTATTATAGGTGTTGTGGATTTTATTATCTTGTTATTTTATCTGTTATAATGACTTCAGTCGGCAGTTTGCTTAATAAATCTAGTAACTTTAATAAAACATGTTGAAACTACGTAAAAATCTAACTGAAGCTTTGTTTTGACGTCTACAATAATTTTTTCGAAGTTTTGACAAAAAATTATTCAAAGCATCTTCGAGTTATTGTGGTTTATGTGATTTGCATAATAATTTCAGACGGACTGTATTTTCTTGCCTGAGCAAACTAATGAGAATAACACAGAAGGGGTGAATGAATTCGTATATATAGTGATGTCCTTATAGTACGCATGGGTGTATTAACATTATAAGATACGCTGTGAGAGTATTACATTTGATGTACGTTTTGCAGAATTATTAAACATGTCTATGTAGTGAATTAAGTGTTATAGCATACCTACAGACGATAATGGGTAAGCCCCTATTCCCATAAATACAGTAGTAAATACTGTATGTTGATCTGGAGTTGGAGATTACTCTCCAGCTGTGCTGGTCAAAATCTCTGCCTCCGGACAGAGAGGAGCATTATGTCGAAGGGCAGAGTCTCGTCTCGGGAAACAGCTACCCTACCCCGTTTTATACGGGGTCTACGGGCTCGAATACCCCACAATAAACTCGGACTTGTGCCACATCTGACCACGTGGGGTTGATGGTAGGTATTCACTGTGGAATTCACTTGACTTCTAGCAGTTGACTACTACTTCTACGCGCCGCTGGCGAATCTTATATTTGTTGTTCTTGTCCTAAGTATTATCGTTCATTACCAACCTTCGTGTGATTATTCTATTCAGTAACCTTCCCTAGGTTACAACTTTAAGCTAAGGAAATTATTTGTTACATACTATTCTTTGTTGTGAACATCTTTCGAGGTCTGACAAAGGGGAAAACTGACAAATCTTATCTCTAAAGAATCATGTAAATGAGGAAACGTGGGTATTTTTGCGAGTTTTATTAAAAACACTGCTTTAGAAACACACTTTATCGTTGGTATTTAGAAGGGCAGTGCTGTGATCCCACAGTTGGAAAGGTTTTTAGAAAGAGCAAATCACTTGTGTGATTACGATGGTCTTGTGACCTGTCCTTTCAGAAAGTAATCAAGGCTCTCCACAACCTTCTATATTTGTAGCCCTTAGTAACGTTTGTTAAAACTCTCGTCCCTCATTCCGCCATACATTCATACAAGCTCACCTTCCCTTGTACTCGATAGAACATGTGAGAGTCAAATTTCTAAAGTCCTCTTTCCGATTCTGTGAGAACCTTTTATTCTGAATGACTCGTTCGTTGTTTCAACTCGGGATTACGAAGATTTCACTTGAAACATATTTTATTAATCCAGCAGTGAAAACGCGATGAATAAAAGTGTATATAAAAGGTCCCCTTATAACACGCACATGTTTTTGCGTGTGAAGTTCTGATGAATGTTTGAGAGGGACATAAAAATTTAAGAGAATTAGCTGTAAACTACGGCAAGGGTGTATTGAGGATTGGGCGAAACACCTAGACGATAGCTCCCCCAGCCGCTAGGCAGCGAGAGAAAACGAGGCGAGATCAAAGAAAATTAGAATGAGAATGCCTCAGAAGGCACAACAACTTTAGGAATAAAATACTCACAGGACCGACTTCACAAGATACCGAGTCTTGTCCACTGACTAATAGTGATTTTCCTGTCGCTTTTATTGACAGGAGACCCTGGCAGAAATGCGAATCTAGACAAGCTGTAGGGAGGCCTCTACCTGAACATAAGCTGTCCCGTTGCTAACGCGGAAACCCGGATGTAACTGGCTTTGGCAGACATGTCTTCCTGTGACCCGCGACCTCTTTTGCGTCTCTCCTGGCGTGCGTTCGCCACAGATCTTTATCGTTTTATAGAATTATTGCGTTTTCCTGTGTGCTATCAAAACAAAACAAAACAAAAAAAAAAAAAAAAAAAACTCGTGTGTACTGTTCTTTATTGTGCGACATTAAGTTCACTAAACCCAAAAAGGATCCCCAAATGGATAAAGAGAATAAGACTATTCAGACATTTCAGAGAAACATTTCGGAAATGCTATTTAGTAGTGGCCTGTAGAAGTTTTTTGGCAGAAAAGTATGGTAAGAAGGCGCTCACTGATTTCACGTTTTCGACAAAGTAAAGAACAATTTTTCTCAGCTTGTTCTTCGGTATACAGTGTAATATATGTGCGTGTGCGTTTTTTTTAAAGAGTTTAAAATGGTTTTAATTCCTGAGGTTTAATTAAGACCACGATATATGTTAATTGAAGTTAATTGAAGTTCAAGTTTGCTTGTAGCATCCTCGATACAAGACAACGTAACATAAAATTATGACTAATTCTAATAAATTATCACATAGTATCCTACAAACAGAATCTGTTGTCAGACAAAGTATCAAGGAACATACAAAGAACTGCTCATAAACAGAAAGTTTGAAACCACTTTCTTTATTTCGAAGAATCGATTGAAAATTAAAGGTTGCGTGCCATTTTCTTTAAACTAATAGCTTACTTCGAGCCATGTGGACTTTCTCTTCCTGAAGTGTGATCAAATATTCAATAATAATCATACGATGGCATAAGTAATACTACTACTACTATTAATAATAATAATAACGAAATTAAATTGATGCATACATTTTTCCTGAAGATTTTAACTCTTTTGCCTAATCTAGAAGATCTGGTCAAATAGTATCGGGACTGATACTATAAAAAAAACTACAACATATATCAATTCGGTATTTAATCTCCTTCAAAGTAGTCCTCTTCCGAAGCGACGCCAAATATAAAATATATTTCTATCAAACTACCGTCAACGTTCTCCATCCCATGATCCCTTGTGGCCTTGTTTAGACGAACACAGATTCCTCTGTAAGAAAATAGTTTGCGGAACTGAATAATATACTTTGTTATTTGGGTTGTGTTCGTTCAGGACTTGTCCGATCAGGATTCTCTGCTATTTCCCGTCGTTTGTAGCTTTGTCTTTTTGCAATATTTCCTAATTCTCGCCTCGGCAGCCATTTAAATAAGCTCGTTAGGTAGGTCATGTGCTGCTTTTCTCTGTCCCTCTTGCCTTCAGTATGTCCTACGAGTGTCAAATATTCGAAACCCTCTTTCCTTATTATGTTCTCTATAAATTTCAACTGTCTTTCTGATAAGTAAAAGTGTTACATTTTTCCATTTTCTCTA
>OZ010602.1:44576535-44684035 GCA_963932145.1 Acanthosepion lycidas
TCGCTTCAAGACGTACACGACCAGGGATCTCCACGACTTCTTATCCTTTGAAGCTCTTGATAAATTGCATTTTCATTGTACCTCACAATCACTATTTTGCATCGATTTTTACAATCTTGTTAAGTAGCATTTACGTACTCTCCTTTTACTTTCAATATATCCTACGGTTGTCAAATTTACCAGACCTTCTTTTCTCATTAAACGTCCACATAAATTTCAACTGTTTTCTTTGATTTTCTCTATGTCTCCTTTTTGTTTCCATCTTTCTTAAAATGGTGTTGCTTTCATGACACTGTATTCTCAGCATCATCCGGTAGGCCTCGGTTGACTGCCATATCACTACCGATGTGTCGATGATTACAACTGAAAGAGTTGGTTGGTTGGTTGCTTTTCAGTAGCGGCATTTCAACGTCTATGGGTTATTTAATGCCGAAATCTAAATATTTGGATTTTGGTTGGTTGATTTTGTTTAGCGGCATATCAACCTCTATGGGTTATTTAATGCCGAAATCTAAATATTTGGATTTTGGTTGGTTGATTTTGTTTAGCGGCATATCAATCTCTATGGGTTATTTAATGCCGAAATCTAAATATTTGGATTTTGGTTGGTTGATTTTGTTTAGCGGCATATCAACCTCTATGAGTTATTTAATGCCGAAATCTAGATATTTGGATTTTGGTTGGTTGATTTTGTTTAGCGGCATATCAACCTCTATGAGTTATTTAATGCCGAAATCTAAATATTTGGATTTTGGTTGGTTGATTTTGTTTAGCGGCATATCAACCTCTATGAGTTATTTAATGGCGAAATCTAAATATTTGGATTTTGGTTGGTTGATTTTGTTTAGCGGCATATCAACCTCTATGGGTTATTTAATGCCGAAATGTAAATATTTGGATGTTGGTTGGTTGATTTTGTTTTGCGGCATATCAATTTCTATGCGTTATTTAATGTCGAAATCTAAATTTTTGTATATAATTTTATACTTTCTGAGGAAAAGGTACTTTTTTTTAGATATATATTTTTAAGATCATAAAATGTATTGTTGGTAATTTTACTATACAAATGTACTGTTGATTTTTGTTTGTGTTTTCATTATTTGCCAATTGCTGGAACCCTAACAGATGCTACCAACCCGAGTCAGAGTGGACCTAAGAACAATAGCAATTAAGTTGTGGTTCTCCACTCCACAACGCCTCCAATATCTTGAACAGAATAGTGAAGCTCGGGTTGTTGCTTTGGACATCTAGAGACATTTGACAGAAACTAGCCTATCGGTCTTCACAAAATTAAATGTTACAGTAATTCTGAACCGAATCAATCATTCTCTTCAAATCATGCAATGAAAATTGTCCTGGATGGCTACTCTTCTAGATATTTCTGCATTTATACAGATATCCCCCAGACATTAGACCTACGTGTTTACCAATTTTCGTCGGTGAATTTCCTGGTGGCTTTGGCTATCGACTCGGTATCTATAAATATTTACTCCAGTCTTAATAGTAAATCTGTTCGGTTCGATAAGATCAAAATGGCAGCTGATCTCAAAAGTGCTGTTAAATAGGGAAAGGAATGACTCCTTAATTTTAACGGTTCCAAATCAAAACTTCTTTCTATCAATCAAAGAAAAAGAGATCCTTTTCTGCCTTCCCTCAGCATGTCTACTGCTAACCTCAAGGGGTATTACTTATTGCACCTTCTCGGGCTAATGTTCTCTGCTGGAATGAAGCTGAAAGATTATATTGAATCAATTGCTAAGCAACTTTACCAGTAAAGTTGGTTCTCAGTACCAATCTTTTTCTCCAGAATCTAACGTATTTAAAAAGTCTACCATTCATCCATGTTATGAATATTGTTGCTATATATATATATATATATATATATATATATATATATGGTAACTGTGTGCAAGCAAATGTAAGGGTAAACTAGAAATCTTCATTAGAAATTCTTCATTCTCAAGATCATTTTCATACATTTGTTGAATATTCTGCTTTGTAGAAAATAGAATTAAGCTAATCGAGGAAGCTTACGTTTTAATTGCAGCCTAATCTATTAGGCAATATCCACTTAAGAAAAGCGACTTTGTAGGACGACACTGACATTTTGAATCATCAGCTAATATTCATTTGAT
This sequence comes from Acanthosepion lycidas, assembly GCA_963932145.1. Taxonomy (NCBI): domain Eukaryota; kingdom Metazoa; phylum Mollusca; class Cephalopoda; order Sepiida; family Sepiidae; genus Acanthosepion; species Acanthosepion lycidas. The sequence goes on from OZ010602.1 coordinate 44,578,671, forward strand.
AAAAGCGCGTAAGACATTTAATTTTTACAAATTAGAAACAAATCTGTAACGAGCTAATTCTTGGATATATCTTTTTCTAACATTATATTAACTGTCAGTCGGGCTATAACTCATGGTTGGCAGATTTTTGTTTTTATTATGGCGCCGACTACGAGTTATACCATGCGTAACATTTTATATTTAAAATTTTATATTTATAGTGCATTAAAAAGCGACCAATTAAAAAGTTGGCATTTGAGGCCACATTCCGTAGTTGACCTCTGGCAATCCACGTGTTAAACTTTTCATCGAATATTACAACAAAGTTGAAAACGGATAGGAGTTACTTATAAAAGCAAATAGGCGGCTAGAACATAACATTCAAGTATTTTCTCCTGAAAACTTATTGATTTGTTTTACAATTATCAAACTATCTTGAAAAACATCCGACAAGTTTTCTAAGGATAGGCCTTTTGTTTGAAAATCTCAAAAAATTAATGTTATAAGATGGCACTGCATTAAAATAAAAGCAAGATAATAATATTAATAACAATAATAATAAAATCTAACAGTTAATAGGGCATCATATGTATTTTTGTGATTATATGATACAACATACTGCTTATCGACCCGGACAATTGAATATGTGGACAATTCTGGTTGAAGCCAAGACATTACATTTACGCTGATTTCCTTGACATGGACAGGAAACCATCCTTCAGGGACCTGCCAAAAATTGCACAACATAGTCGATTAGGATGCTCAGGTTTCGGAGAGCAGCTACTCTAGAAGACTAATTGGATTCAAACCTCTCACACAAAGGAATAAAAATCCATAGAAATTTCTTAAATCCAGACACACAGAAATATTCCTGTGAAATTTTGAAAATTAAATGAAATAAAAGAAAATAGAAATGCCGACTGAAATATTTGTATCACTTGAACATAACTTACTCAAAATGGCATCCATTGTGCTCCATATGCAAATTTAATACACATGACATGTTATTACCGGAATTTTCAGACCTTTTAAGTGAGGCGTCGGCAATCTTTTGTTGACTATGTGCCGACTTAGGGTTTTTAAATCATTCAGTGTAGCAACAGAATACGTATTTTTATACAGGTCATATTCCGTATACCAGTTCTACAATATATTTTATATACGAATATATACAACATGTAAATCACATTAACAGAAATAAACTGTTTTTAAAAGTTTTTATTATTTATGAGAGTAGTTATTGGTTCGGACTTCGTGATGTCATTTGCGGCTGCGTGCCATTGGAAATTTCTTGGCGTACTACGTGTGGCGTAGGTTGCCGACCCCTGTTCTAAATAACCACTTAAAAAATGAAGGCAATATTTCAAAAACTGAATATAGTCTATCGAAATATATAATAGCAGAGTCATGTTTCGCCGCTAGAATCGAGGAATCGGAGAACAGAGTTCAAGTTCCGCTCGAGATCATTACATTCACTTACACTTTGTAAAAGTACAAATCCATATCTCACATATGGGGGAAAATAACAAGACAGACTGGTTAGCAACCAGTCTAGGAGAAAGAAACTGATTACAGACAACCTCCTGTAGGTCATGCCTCCTTAGGCGAACGCGAGAAGAAGCTAACTTTTTTTTTTTTGTTTTTAATCCGGCTCTCAGAGGAGGGACGGAGTATCTTCTTCCTCCGTGCAAAAGGAACCCGCAAGCCAATGCACTATTCTACCTTAAATATTATCATGAATCACAATTTCGTGATTTTTATTTTTATTTTGAGCGCTAACTAACTAAATATTAACTTTTTCCCTATTCGGCATTCATTGGCCAAACGTCGGCTGAAATTTATAAAAAGATGCTTTTCCCAATAGAAGAAAATACAATAATGGTAATTCTTTTCTTAAAGTGCGATGCGTGATACACGCTGAGGCAATCATGTATCTTTCGGTACATGTCTGACAAGGCAGATTTTTCCCTGAAGTAGGTTGCCATTTCTTTCTGCGGTAGACCAGTTGCCATCCAAGGCTACATAACCCGGTCTGTCCTGCTATTTACCGATAGCTTTTAGAGAGCAAGATTCATACCTTTCCCAAGTGTATTAGCACGTAAGTGAATGTAATGGATCTGACTGGAATTCGAACTCTGCTCTCCGATTCCTCAATCAGATCCTCTATCCATTGCACCACCGTGAAAAATATTGGTGACAACAACCGGATGTCGAAACGTCCCAATGAATTGTGAAAACATGTATTTGCCTGAACAACACACAAATCTTATTTCTAAATATAGTCTATAGTAATATTAGCTGTTTCCTTATAAGAAAACACTCGGCATCGAGTACCGCCGCAGATTGAAATTTATAAAATCTTTCTCTTAATGCAATTTTTCAAGAAAATAGGTTTCTCAAGTTTACTGTTTTCACTCTTTCGAGTTTGATGAAGGCTTCCTTCCAAAACATTCATTTGAAGAAGTGTGGAATATCAACATTATGGCGCACATTTATTCGGCGAGTAAGAAAATTTAAACGCAATATAAAATTTTCTAATTGTTTAATTTTAATTCCAGTTCGTTGTGTCTGCGAACGAAGTCAGAGTTACGTGAGAGGGTCCAATTTAAATCGTTACTAGATTTTTCTTTAAAATTTACCTCCATTCAAAGTATTTTTCCTCTGTCTTGGAAACGGCATACGACACTTGAATAATTCCACAAAGAATAAAGAGAGTAGTCACATTTGAAACCATCAACACTTTTCTTAAGTTTCGCACAGGGAAATGTCGACAAAGTTTTATGTAACTTGGAAATAACATAAATCTTTTTTATTGTTCCTTTATAATTAATTTCATCTTGTTCCGTTTACAATCGAACCCTGAGAGGGTCAAATTACTTAACATTCAGAAGTCATTATTAGAATGTGCTATATATATATATATATATATATATATATATATATATATATTATTAAGTATCATTTTTCAACAAAACAAATTATATTGAGAATAGAAAAAAAACAACAGAAAAGCTCATATTCAACGATCACGATGTTTGGCACAATACTAGATTTTATGGATCGGCAAATCATGATCCAAGCAACTGGCAATAAATTGAGAAACTAACGTGTTAAACCTGGCATTAAATAAAGTAGTTAACTATTTTTTTCCGCTGGAAAAAAAAAAAACACTTAGTTTCATGAAATTTCGAGAGATAAAATTTTCATCCGAAAATTTTTTTTTTTAGTTAAATGCAGCACTCCTTGGAGAATCTAAGTCTACATTTTTTTAAAACTACTACTCCTTACCCGGAAATGTAACTCAGAATGGTAAAATAAAAATGAAATAAAACTATGACATTATTTAATTAGACAAGCCTTTAATAACTTTCATAAATAAGACTTATTAAGGACACTGCTGTTTTGAGAAAAAACGTTTTCTTTCTATGAATAATGAACTTTTACAGTTGCTGAATTTAAAAAAAAAAAAATTAATTATAATTATTAAAAACGTAATTTTAAAAAAAATTCCATATTACTTTCATCCAGTAAGGTGATATTGCTATTAAGTGAAAACTATATTTACTGATCAAAAATTGAAAAGTTTAATACAAATTATTTTGCTTCAAGATTCAAAATAATTTTTAATTTCTTTTATGCGTATAAAATATTACGTAACGTTCCCCTGTTTGAAAGTATGATTGACCATACACGACATTTTTAGAAAAAAAGAGCCAAGACAACAGTAAATCTAAAGTAAATATTCCTAAAGTTAGATTACGGAGAATATTTTCCAACATTTTTAAGATTAAAATGATATAAAAATGACGTTGACGCGTTAAACAGATAAATTCCCCAAGAACAACAATAAACCTGTTTACTTTTTATCAGTGTTTGTTAAATGATTTATTAGGTTGGTGCAAAAATAATGTCGTTTTCTCACATAGTAACATATGTGAGAAAACGACATTATTTTTGCATAAACCTAATATGAGCGATGACAAAGGTGTAATTACCGCTACTCTTTGTTTTAAAAATCTATTTCTCTTATTTTATACAGAAAGTAAATAATATATATTTTTTTTCATATCGGATTAATTATACTTTAAATCTGCTAATATTCCTCAAATAAAGTTTCAGAAAAGTATATTTTATTTTTCGAAAATTTTTAAATCCGAGAAGTAACTTTTGTTAACAAAAGCGTCAAAAATAAGCGATTTTAATTTATTTTACTGAAAGCGACCAAAAAGTTGATATTCCAGTCAATATAATTGTTATTTGAAATACACTAGAATATTTTGCTTACCGTAAATAGTAAATTTAATCGTTTAGCTTTCAATTAAAGCTAAAAAGAAAGCTTCCAGAATGCATTTTATTTTAAAAAAATCTTTTTAAATCTTAGGTATCGAAAATTAGTAGAAGTACCTAGAATAAAGAATGGGATCTTTTAGTAATTTAACATTTTCAGTGGTAAACTCAGTAAATTAAAAATAGAAAACTGTTTCATTTTGAATTTTGGAAAGCATGACAGGTTTGAGTATTCTTGGAAATTTACTTGTTGGGTTAAAAATATGTAGGAAGAAAATGAAATGAACGTAGAACTAAAATTAATAGAACATTCTTAAAATCCATACAGAAAAAAACGCAAAGTCATTTTTGATTAATGATTGTGAAAACTTCTCTGAAAACATTCAGACACTGGAGTGCTGGAATTTGTTTAAAATGATCTGATTATCAAAGACAAAGGATAGTATATTACGATGTTATAGTCGTGAAAAATGTCACGTATGTTTAACAGAAAACCTCAGTAATATTCCTTGAAAAAGATGGGATCAACGTTAGGGGCAAGAAGTACAAGAGTGAATGTGAGGGGGGAAAGAAGTACAAGAGTGAATGTGAGGGGGGAAAGAAGTACAAGAGTGAATGTGAGGGGGGAAAGAAGTACAAGAGTGAATGTGAGGGGGGAAAGAAGTACAAGAGTGAATGTGAGGGGGGAAAGAAGTACAAGAGTGAATGTGAGGGGGGAAAGAAGTACAAGAGTGAATGTGAGGGGGGAAAGAAGTACAAGAGTGAATGTGAGGGGGGAAAGAAGTACAAGAGTGAATGTGAGGGGGGAAAGAAGTACAAGAGTGAATGTGAGGGGGGAAAGAAGTACAAGAGTGAATGTGAGGGAGGAAAGAAGTACAAGAGTGAATGTGAGGGGGGAAAGAAGTACAAGAGTGAATGAGGGGGGGAAAGAAGTACAAGAGTGAATGAGGGGGGGGGAAAGAAGTACAAGAGTGAATGAGGGGGGGGAAATGAACAGTGAAAGAAAATCTGAAAAGAGGAAAGGACGACGAAAAATTCTTTCGACGAAGAACACACATAATTAAGACATTGTCGTATAAAAACGAATTAAAAAAAAATAGATTTAAGATAGTTCAAACGCACTTCTGTCCGACCCACGGTGATAAACTTTGAATTATGAAATGCGAAATCTTTAATCCCGCGGATTTAAAACGACGTCTATTATTATTTTATATAATTTGACTGATAGGTACATTTAGTATTTTCTTTTAATGATGTATTCTGTTCCTTGTCATCTCTTCCTATTGATTGTTTTAATGCCACTGTAAGTAATCAGTAGGGTAATATGTAAGGTAACATCCAGAGAGAAGCTAGAGCGTGATTTGGCGAGGCAGATTTCACGGTTGACAGGCAGTTATAATAACCTCCCATTACAGAATATTCCTTCAACATGATATACAATACTGGCGACGAGGGATCGCAACCACTCTTCAGTATTAAAGAGTTTTACACTTCCAATAAAACGGAATACAAAAGAATTATCAGAAACATCACGAAACTTAATCGTTTCTACCATCGAACGAATTCATTGTAAGTACAAACCAAAATATGTAAGAGAATACATACCTGATTTCCGCAAGGTTAAGAATATACATGAAAGGAAAAGAAAAAACAATACTCATTAGTCAACGGTTAGATAAGTCAAACTACAAATTATTCTTAAAATAGATCAGTTGAGAATATGATAATATTAATACATTTACAACATTAATAAGTCGGATCTGAAACGAAACATTAAATAGAAATATTGCCGGTGCGAAGGGAAATTCATATCCCATTAAAAAAAAACTTACATAGCCATTGTTGGATATTTGGCTGAACTTACACTGAAATAGAATGCTGCAAAAAAGACAAAAAATCCATGCAGTACAACATTTAGGTTAAAGAAAAATGTTAGTTTATGTGCCAGTAAAGAGTATTAAAACTACGATGTACATATTACCTAATTATTAGGTTGGTGCAAAAATAATGACGTAATAATGTCGTTTTTTGACGTTACGTCAAAAAACGACATTATTACGTCATTATTTTTGCGCCAACCTAATAAAACCATCTGAGAATAATTACCTAAGAGAAATAATGACGGAAAATGAAAAATAATTTTATGTAAATGTGTAAGTATTTCACTAGAGGTAACTGTGTTCAGATGATAGCTCTTGAGCCGCGAGATAAAAGCTTACATCCTTTACGAGCCATAGTCAGCTAAATCAGGTTACGCAAGAATGGAGCCGGTAAAACCCATGAGAAATCAACAGTATCTGCAGACGCTTGCCGAAGCGTAAAAAGACTTGACAAGATATCCAGAAACCGTTTCTCTTCAGCTAAGTCCGCAAGCACACATTGTCTGCAAGCAATTCTTCCTTTCGCTTTCTCAACTTGGATATTACATTTATTTAAATAGTACGGGCTGCTGTGTTTCTTTCTCATCAAAAGTACTAAACCTCCATAAACATAGGTCTGTGTCATGGTGTATTATCGTAGATATAATCCTCGCATTGTGGAAAAGGCATTTAGTATGTTATTTTGTCTTGATAATGGTTAGAAAAAAAAAGTTTGTCTTGATAATGGTTAGAAAAAAAAAGTTTGTCTTGATAATGGTTAGAAAAAAAAAGTTTGTCTTGATAATGGTTAGAAAAAAAAAGTTTGTCTTGATAATGGTTAGAAAAAAAAAGTTTGTCTTGATAATGGTTAGAAAAAAAAAGTTTGTCTTGATAATGGTTAGAAAAAAAAAGTTTGTCTTGATAATGGTTAGAAAAAAAAAGTTTGTCTTGATAATGGTTAGAAAAAAAAAGTTTGTCTTGATAATGGTTAGAAAAAAAAAGTTTGTCTTGATAATGGTTAGAAAAAAAAAGTTTGTCTTGATAATGGTTAGAAAAAAAAAGTTTGTCTTGATAATGGTTAGAAAAAAAAAGTTTGTCTTGATAATGGTTAGAAAAAAAAAGTTTGTCTTGATAATGGTTAGAAAAAAAAAGTTTGTCTTGATAATGGTTAGAAAAAAAAAGTTTGTCTTGATAATGGTTAGAAAAAAAAAGTTTGTCTTGATAATGGTTAGAAAAAAAGTTTGTCTTGATAATGCTTAAGAAAAAAAGTTTGTCTTGATAATACGTAGAATAAAAAAAATTTTTTAAAACGTTGGCAAAAAAACAATATCTTTTCAACTTTAGAGTGAAACGCAAATGGAAATTTTGAATTCAATCAGTAATTCTTTCTCCTTACACCTGTAACAGGGCACTGACCGTGTTCAACGCTTAATTGCATGAAATAACTGGATAATGATGTTGTGATACTACTAATTGGATAAGAATTATTGAAATTCTCAGATGAATAGATGGAATGGGTGGGAGAAAAATGGAAAATGATACAAATTAATACGAAACAATAAAATGAATTTAAGAACCGTTCCAAAGAGTATCGAAACTAGATTCTGTAAAAATAACCACTTAAAAAATGAAGGCAATATTTCAAAAACTGAATATAGTCTATCGAAATATGTAATAGCAGAGTCATGTTTCGCCGCTAGAATCGAGGAATCGGAGAACAGAGTTCAAGTTCCGCTCGAGATCATTACATTCACTTACACTTTGTAAAAGTAAAAATCCATATCTCACATATGGGGGAAAATAACAAGACAGACTGTAAAAATAAGCAAAACTAAAATTTCCACAACCTATGAAGAAGAAGTAGACATGATTAATGTATTGTCCGAATTTCTAGGCCCTGAGAACCCAAATTCGAGGTTTGTTTATATTAATAATTATTCATAGCAAACGCTTATATTCTTACAGAAAATAAGAATGAGCGAATTTCCTTTAACAAAGGAAGTCATACAGTTAATAGTAACAATTCCTAAGAGGGGGGGCGATCATAAGTGGAAAAATACGATACCTCAGTGTCAGATTTTAGGGCAGGTTCTGTATAAACGAATACCCACCGGTGAGCGGGAAGAGAGAGAGAGAGAGAAAATCATTGCAGATTTGCGACAGATTGCCTCAAAGATCGCTGTCGTCTCACAACAACACACGTGTATTTCCTGTGGCTGAAGCGACCACACTGACACATGCAGAACAGAAGCATTTACAGAAACGACAGGGTTACTTTTGTTTAGTAATTACTGCTATATTTACTCAGACCATCATCCAGCGGAGTAGAACTTAATCATCAGTAGATAATCGAGACAATGTATTGACCAGATTTAATATTCAATATGCATTGTTGTCAGAGATATAAACAGCGTTGTAAACTTTGAGGTAGTTTTCAATCTAGACTCGATTTCCAACATTGTCCAGGGTGCAAAGACAAAACCTGCCGCAGTCGAAAATGTCTCATTTTTCATCTGCGGTACACAACTTATATAATTGGTCTCACCACTAGTCATCACTGTCAATCCCAATGTCGTAAGAATTTGGTAAACTCGAATCAACCATACCGAGAAGACACACTAGCCACAACTGAGGAAGGAAAAGAGAGTTGGGTGACCCTAGGTTCTTTGTTGCTTAACCAACTTAGCGGGGAAAGCGACTGAGGATGGGCGTTTAGGGCTAGCGAACTGTTACGATATAAATTTTAAATGAATGAAAATTAAATGAGAAGCCAGGAAACATTTTGTATTGCGATGTGATATCTATTCTCCCATTTGGCAATAAACGGTGAAATTGATCAATTAGATGGGAAATCAAGTCTTGTTTCCATTAAGACCCGCACACAAACAAAGCTACGACAACCCCAACACCCTAAAACAAAAATAGAACTAGCACACATCCAAGCACAAAAAATCAAAGAAACACACACAAAAAACAGTAAAAAATCAAAGAAACACATACCCACGCAAAATCAAAGAAACACACACAAATACACAAAATCAAAGAAACACACACAAATACACAAAATCAAAGAAACACGCAAATACACAAAATCAAAGAATTTCACAAAAAAAAACACACACAAAATCAAAGAATTTCACAAAATAAAAGAAAAACACACACACAAAATCAAAGAAACACACATCCACGCAAACACACAAAGTCAAAGAAACACACATACCCATACAAAATCAAAGAAACACAAACAAACAAAATCAAACACACACAATAAAAAAAACACACAAACACACACAAAATCAAAGAAACACACAAAATCAAAGAAACACACGCAGAATCAAAGAAACACACACACACAAACACACAAAACCAAAGAAACACCCACGCAAAATCAAAGAAACACACACACACAAAATCTAAGAAACACACACACAAAATCAAAGAAACACACACACAAAATCAAAGAAACACACACACAAAATCAAAGAAACACACACACAAAATCAAAGAAACACACACACAAAATCAAAGAAGCACACACACACGCAAAATCAAAGAAGCACACACACCCAAACACAAAATCAAAGAAGCACAGACACCCAAACACAAAATCAAAGAAGCACAGACACCCAAACACAAAATCAAAGAAGCACAGACACAAATTCAAACACACAAAATCAAAGAAACACACACACAATAAAATCAAAGAAACACACCAACAATAAAATCAAAGAAACACACCAACAATAAAATCAAAGAAACACACAAACAATAAAATCAAAGAAACACACACACAATAAAATCAAAGAAACACACACACAATAAAATCAAAGAAACACACACACAAAACCAAAGAAACACCCACGCAAAATCAAAGAAACACACACACACCCCGAAACACATAAAATCAAAGAAACACAGACGCAAAATCAAAGAAGCACACACACCCACACAAAATCAAAGAAACACACACAAAATCCATGAAACACACACAAAATCCATGAAACACACACAAAATCCATGAAACACACACACCCACACAAAATCAAAGAAACACACGGACCCACGCAAACACACAAAATCAAAGAAACACACACACAACATCAAAGAAACACACACACAAACACACAAAATCAAAGAAACACACAGACACACCAAAAACACACAAAATCTAAGAAATACACACTTATTTATGAAATTTATTTTACAAAATTCATGAAATACACCCACACAAACATATTAGCCCGATGAAGACACCAATGTCATTAATGACTAACGTTTATGTGGGAAGTATATGCACAAGATATTTCTGTTCGACACTGTCTGAAGACATTCACAAATTTTTTCAAGTCTCTATTTAAGACCTGGAAATTTATTCACGTCATGATTATATACTGAAGATATTTTATATCTATCTTTTATTTACACATGGATGTATACACATCAGGATTAATGCGAGTGTGTAAGCATAACATAAAATGCAGTTTGGAGTCTGTTTTTGTTTGCAATTACAAATATCGAAGCGCGCGGGCAAAGGAATTCTTATCTGATTCCGTTAGCACAACGATCGTTTTTCTTATGAGGAAACGGCAGTCCTTATCTCAGTCATTGCATGAACTACCGCATCTAGTTTGCTTGCATTTCACCGGCAACCTTAAAAGAAACAATGAAACAGGATATTTACTTCAGCCATATCTATGGCTCCACATGTAACAATTCCTGAGGTTCGAATAACAGATAGAAAAAGTGCATTTCAGATATGGGAAATAAACACTCGAGATAATCTTGATAAAAACGAATTGTTTTACTGTGCACACTACTCGCCAGCAAAATTTCCCCACATTCCCAAATTTATCTCAATTCGTTTCTTTTATTTCTTTTCGTTTACATAGTTAATGTACATAGATCCTCACAGACTTTCCATCCATCTTTTTTGATAGGCCTTTTTATCGGTTTCTGGCCATTATTTTTCGCTGTTCAAAACCATTCACAAAGCTTTCCTGCAATCCTCTAGATGCCTTCCTTTCGTCCGTCCATTGTTATATTCGACCAAGTATTTCACCTTTTTTTTTGTCGATCCAGCGAACCTGTTCGTTTCTCTCTCTTGAAACCAGTTTATTGTCCTTTTATTCATTCAGGTTTGAAACGATTTTAATTGTTTTACCTCGTTTTCCTTAAGTGTCTTTGCGATTATTCTTTGAACTTCTTTGTTGATATTTAATATTCTTGCTGAAAGACATCTTTTTTTAAAACAAAGAAAAATTCTCTTTTCAAAATGTGAAAGATTATCGTCTTACCCGTAAATTTTCTCGGCTTACAATGACAATTCATTTCTTGTAAATTATTCATATTATTTGAAAACCAAGACATGTATATAACGAACAAATTTTATAAGAGCTTTAAAAAGTGTGTGTATATATATATATATATATATATATATATATATATAGAGAGAGAGAGAGAGAGAGAGAGAGAGAGATAAAGAGAGAGATAAAGAGATAGAGATAGATAAAGAGATAGAGATAGAGATAGATAAAGAGATAGAGATAGAGATAGATAAAGAGATAGAGATAGATAAAGAGATAGAGATAGATAAAGAGATAGAGATAGAGATAGATAAAGAGATAGAGATAGAGATAGATAAAGAGATAGAGATAGAGATAGATAAAGAGATAGAGATAGAGATAGATAAAGAGATAGAGATAGAGATAGAGAGATAGATAAAGATAGAGAGATAGATAAAGATAGAGAGATAGATAAAGATAGAGAGATAGATAAAGATAGAGAGATAGATAAAGATAGAGAGATAGATAAAGATAGAGAGATAGATAAAGATAGAGAGATAGATAAAGATAGAGAGATAGATAAAGATAGAGAGATAGATAAAGATAGAGAGATAGATAAAGATAGAGAGATAGATAAAGATAGAGAGATAGATAAAGATAGAGAGATAGATAAAGATAGAGAGATAGATAAAGATAGAGAGATAGATAAAGATAGAGAGATAGATAAAGATAGAGAGATAGATAAAGATAGAGAGATAGATAAAGATAGAGAGAGAGATAAAGAGATAGAGAGATAAAGAGATAAAGAGATAAAGAGATAGAGAGATAAAGAGATAAAGAGATAAAGAGATAGAGAGATAAAGAGATAAAGAGATAAAGAGATAAAGAGATAAAGAGATAAAGAGATAAAGAGATAGAGAGATAAAGAGATAAAGAGATAAAGAGATAGAGAGATAGAGAGATAAAGAGATAGAGAGATAGAGAGATAAAGAGATAGAGAGATAGAGAGATAGAGAGATAGAGAGATAGAGAGATAGATAGAGATAGATAGAGAGATAGATAGAGATAGATAGAGATATAGAGATAGATAGAGATAGATAGAGATAGATAGAGATAGATAGAGATAGATAGAGATAAAGAGATATATAGAGATAAAGAGATATATAGAGATAGATAGAGATAAAGAGATAGATAGAGATAAAGAGATAGATAGAGATAAAGAGATAGATAGAGATTGATAGGAAGTCCTGCAGAGATAGAGAGAGATAGATAGGAAGTCCTGCAGAGATAGAGAGAGATAGATAGGAAGTCCTGCAGAGATAGAGAGAGATAGATAGGAAGTCCTGCAGAGATAGAGAGAGATAGATAGGAAGTCCTGCAGAGATAGAGAGAGATAGATAGGAAGTCCTGCAGAGATAGAGAGAGATAGATAGGAAGTCCTGCAGAGATAGAGAGAGATAGATAGGAAGTCCTGCAGAGATAGAGAGAGATAGATAGGAAGTCCTGCAGAGATAAAAAGATACATTGAAATAGGTATAGAGATAGTAAGGGTGGCAGACAGAGATAGATAATTTTATAGTGTACTGATGTAGGTCAACACCGTCGGATGATACACTTTCATGTTTCAACTCAATCTCCAAATCATTTGTGTTGCGTGGTAGCTCGGCTAGTCATATATGCTGGATATTATGGGTTGCAAAGTAAGGTATTAATGGTTTATTGTTTTATACTAATAGTTAAGTGAAAACGGTTAAATTTTTAAATTATTCTAAATGCTATTGGGAAGATATAATTATGAGCCAGAATTAAGTAGTTTTACAGCTACATTAAAATGTTAATTTTTTAACTAGTTATTTATTATTGAATGTTTAGAGTATTCTGTATTTATTATTTGCCGTTAATTCTGATCATTAAATTTACTTAATTGTGGTTATGCATACAGTTTGTTAATTTATCTTTTTTCTTTTTGTGTCGTTGGCTATCTTATTGGCTTTCCTTAAAGTATATTAATGTATGTTCATTGTTCACAGTTCATATAATTTCATTTTTCTGGTTTTGTTTTACAAAAATTAGTTTTGAGTTTTCAATTTATACGTAACGGATTAGATTTTGTGTCTCGTTTTTCAAATAATTTCCGATCGTTTATTAACCAAGTTGTGTTGATCTAAGAAGTTGATTATATCTATTTTATTTCCCAGATAAATACAACAGTTTTTGGATTTCTTGCTTTAAGTCTGTGCTCTTTTCCTTAACTCCATGATATTTTTGATGTATTTTGATTTTTAATATCTTTTGTGAGAATAGACACTCGTTGTAACTTCCGTTAGGTCAACAAATACCCGTTATCACTTCCGTAATTCTCGATGTAGACGAAACTTTGCAAACACCACTTCCAGGAATAGTAACGCCTTTAATAATACTCGCACTAAAAATGCTTGTTCAAATGGTATTCGCTGAATAGTATTTTGTATAATGATCAGTATAGAGAATAGTGATCACTAAGAAGCCAGGCTAATTTCCATTTATACGTTACATTAACGATCACGTGATCTACTTATTTAATCATGGAATCGTTCGTGTTTGCTCAAGGTGATTTGTGTTCGAACTACCATATCGGTAACGGCATTTTATTCAGATACAACAATTTTCCATTATATATTTAGGAAGCGGTGTGATGTTCGCATATCTATCAATGTCAACAAAATGTCAGCCAGTTGATTTCTCGATGATTTTCGGGAGTAGAAATTATTGAAACAGAAATAATAAAGTTCAAAAGCGATCAATAAGTATTGATATTGAATTTACTTTACTATTCATGATACAGTGATATACGTTAAAATATCAAGGTAAATGTTGAAGCAAATATAAAGGAAAAACATATTAGCCCCTAAAAAAAAAAAAAAAAAAAAAAACAGGATCACAAAGTGAATCGGAATATTTAACAAGAAAGAGTTTATCTTCCCCCACCTTTGTTTTAATATATTGTGTTGGAAACAAAATTCCACCAGAAGTTTTAATAAATATATATAAAGTTGTGCGAGAACTTTGTTTCCAACCAAATATTTGTTGATATATTGATATATTAAAATCTTCAGTCTTGAAAGCCTAATACAACAAATAATAGAGTAGAAAAATTATCTCGCAACAAACGATTTTGCACGTACAATCCACGAAGAATACTTGGCAGATTCTTCGAAGAGAGAAAGTCAAAAATATTAAAAATCTTTCATTTACTCGAAACCCCACGAATCTGTCTCATGTCAGTAGATATAAATCCCATTCAATAGTATTCATAATGATCGAAAGTACGTTGAGATAATGAACGAAAAAGTGCATGCGAACCTACCATTTCGCGAACAAGTAATCGTCATTTGGAGATGAAAAATGTTAATTATCATCCATTAAAATAGGCTTAAATGAGTTTTATCGTTTTACGAATTCGTTATAATGTTGTGTAATCCAAGAGTAGTAAGCATGGAGCGGGAAATCAGAATAAAGGAAGTAGATGCTAACGATTCTCTATTCAATTAAAAACCTTTACTAGGAAATATCAAAAAGAAATCTCAGAATTGCACTCAAAAAAGAGATACATTAAATTTCTGAGGCACTTATGAGGAAAGACGAACAATACAAATTGAATACTCACAAAGATGAGCGTGCGCAACGAAGATACACACACACGCGCGCGCTCACAACGAAGATATACACGCACACACACACACACACGCGCGCGCGCAACGAAGATATACACACACACACACGAAACGAAGATACAGATCAAAACCTTAGACACGTACTTACACAAAAACCTAAGACAACCACCCACCGCAAAAATAAATAAATAAATAAATAAAAATTAAGAAACCCACACCCAAGTACAAAAACTAAGAATCGAAAAATAATCGTGACCTTCGACCAGCCTATGGTAAACGAGTACTTCCTGAAATACAACGTACAGTACCTTATGAACATTTTAATTCTGTTTTCTTCTATAGATTCAACAAACCATTGAGAGAAACTGGGGCGTTTGACGAAGAAATTAATAAGAGAGAAAAGAATAATAAATTACCAGTTAGGAATGAAAAAAAATCTCTCTACACAAATTGTTATGATCAGATACCAGACAGTTCTAAGCTTTGGAATTTTGGAATTTACAGGTTTGACACAGAGGACAGAGAACATAGACTTCGGATTACGAAAACATATGCGAATTGTTGATGGAAAAAACAGATGAAATTTTATCAAAAAATTAAAAAAAAAAAAAATTAAAAAAACAATATCGAGACAAGTTTTTAAAACAATCATTCGAGGGCTTCCGCTTCATTTGCGCAATGAGGGTTGAACAAACAAAATCAAGTTAGCAAACATCGAAGCTGAACATGAGGCCGGCTGAAAAATTCATCTGGTCCTTTGAATTATCAATAAAGAGCGAATTTTCTTTTTTTTTTTTACTATTGTTCACCCCTATACAAGGCCCAAGAGCTACTCGACGTAGGTTACTGAATGCAGTTCATGAGCATATATGGAAGAGATAGCCGTCAAACCTTTTGAACAGATAAAGATTGTAGCAATAAAGAAAGTATCCTCTTGGGAGTCGGTTCCACAGTGTAATTGTTTGTGAGAAGAAACTGTTCGACTAGAGTAGAACTACTTCTCATTAATGAAATTTGAAGGGAATGGCGGTGGTTCACTTCAGTGTACGTGGCATATCGTGCTTCATCTGTCTATATGTCCGAAATGAAGTATGATTATTTACTTTACTCACATTACTATCCTTCTCTTCATTGCCATATTCACAACGTTTCGGCCGTTGCCCGCTCTGGCCTTCTGCAGGAGGTTGGAATTTCGATCCAAACCGTTTATTTCGTCCACCGGAGTAGATTATTCTAGTTCCACGTGCCGTACCTCTTTCGAGAGAGGCGAGTTAAAAGGGTAATAACTGAGAGATCTGGAAGAGGCATGGCAAGTAGAACTAGAACAATAATAATAATAATATTCCCTGGTGGACGAATCAAAGTGTTCGATTCGAAATTCCAATCACCTGAAGAAGGCAAGAGCGTACAACGGCCGAAAAGTTGTGAATATGGTGATGAAGATAAGGATAACAGTATAAATAATGTCAATATCGGGTTTTAGTTGTGAAGTTTCGATCCTTTGGAACTAAAGAATGTTACTCGTCAGAACATTTTCCATGGACATGTAATTAGGGTATCTGTAACATTTTTTTTTCTGTGGATATTGAGTTATGGAATAGGATATTCATCACCTACGAGACCACGTAAACGCTTTTGGATTGTCAAGACTTGGCAGCTCTTAACCAGATATCGCTTGCAGTTTCCATTTTCGGACTGACTTGACTCTTGTGACGGTATAAGATAGCAGGAGGAGATAGATACTTGCTCCAGCAGTAGGGGAAACCGAAAATTTTCCAGCATCTCATGGCTCATATTCAACTTGAGATCTGGGGTGAACTTAAGTCCCCAAAGGCGCTCAAGGTAAGGAACCCCCCCACACACACAACCTGGAAAGAACCCGCGTAAACTGCGAGAGACGAAAATTCATGATTTTCTCGGTGTTGGCACGATACTTGTTTTTTTTTTTCTTTTTTTTTTTTGAGTTATTGAATGCGACCGGCCAGTTTTTTCTCCCATTGAGGTATTGGGTTGATGCAAAAATAATGACGTAATAATGTCGTTTTTTGACGCATTTTTTAACGTAAAAAAAAAAAAAACGAAACAAAAAAAAACGACATTATTACGTCATTATTTTTGCACCAACCTAATAGATCAGATGAGATAAGATGCAAAGCTTTGGCCATCTAAAATTTTGAAGGTGCACCCTCAAACGACTGTGCCATCTGCATAGATATCCACAAAAGATGAGAGTTTCCTTAGCCAGATGTTCCATGTAAAGCAGCCAAAGAGTTGGATAGAGGTACGAGCCTTGTGGGACGCCTGCTTTGATCGCATGAACCTCGCAGGAATGGCTGTTAAGAACTACCTCCATGGACGTACCAGTTAGAAAAGACTTGATAAGTCTTTAAACTCTTCCAGTGATTCGATAGCAGGAGAGCTTGTGTACCAACTCTATGCTCCACCTTGCACAAGGTATTTGATACATTTATTGCAACCGTCCTTGATGTGTACCGATTCATTCTTTAAGCAATGACGGGATATCAGCAGTGGACAAAGCCAATTGAAATCCGTATTGTTTGTCGCTTAATATCAACAACCCTCTTGTTAATTTTAGTCAAAAACGGTTTCATGATGATACGATACCAAAACGGGGTAATTGCTCATCCGCATTCTTGAAAATACAGTACACACCTAACAAAGACTTAGCAAATATTACTCATCTGGGTTTTTGTAAATACTGCTAAAGAAAATTATCTTTACAAAAGACACCGACAGACGTTAACTTAATGCGTACATTTAATAATCCAACAAGTGCCTCACCCATATCTGTCATCCTTTGTTTGTTTAAAATATAGAATTTATGTACAGCCATTATATGACGAAGTTCAAACGCTTTTAAATGTCTTTTTCATTAGCTTTAAAACATGTAATAATATCTTCGAATGGTAACAATTTGTAAGCATTTTCAGAAGACGAGACCTACACATATCATTTAATTCTTTCTAACCGTCAAAAATTGCAATCAATAAGAGAAATAAATGAGGAATTGTCATGCGGCTCAGATATGCATGTACACAGTGTAGCGCATGTACACAGTGTAGCGAACCGAACTAGATTTTATATTGGAAAAGGTTGCTCTTGGTCACCAGTTTATCGGCTTTTAGATGTGAAGTTCAAATTCGTTAGAACTAAAGAATATTACTCGTTAGAGCATTTTCCTTGGACTTGTAGCGAGAGTATTTGTAACATTTTTTCTGTGGAAAATGAGTTACAAGATGTGAAATTCATCACCCACAAGGCCGCGTAAATGCTTCAGGATAGCAGGAGGAGTCAGGTACGTGCTCAAACAGTACAGGCAAACAAAATTTTCCAACATCTTTAATTATGGCTCGTATGTAAGAGTTCCCCTTCCAGTTGAGAGGCTTCAGAATAAATTTTAATTTTTTTTTTTACTTAAATCAATTTCAATACGTAGGGTAATTTTATATATGCATTTTTATTTTTATATTCAATAGATTCGGAAGAGTTCATCCGATTGACTGAATTTAGAGTTTCGAGTGGAAACGCTCATGAAGGCCATATATTTGATTTAACGTCAGGCCCTAACGAGCGTTTCGACGGTTCCTCGACATTCGGCCAAGTCACATGAACTTTTCTCAAGTCATTGAATAACATAGCAAGAATTATCTATTGAGCACCTTTTAGCAGATCTTCAGCTATCTTGATACATACGTAAAAATCTCTTAACTATTTTATATTTATTTTATTTTTTAGTCGTGTTGTTATTAACAGTAATACTAATGCACATTTTATATGAAGAGTAGCATAATTCAGGAAGAAGGAAATATACCTGCATGAAGAAAAAAAGAAAAAAAAACAGAACAAAAAAAAAAAAAAAATTAAATCAGTTGCTGTTTGGAAATGTGTGTGTCTGGTGTATTATGGGTGTTTGGCGATTAATTCTTCCCAGAATGGAAGACTAGATATGCCTTCTACCTACCGCATTCTGGAACGAAAAGCGGAAGAGAGAGATTATGTCCTTCCTTTTAAAGTTTTGACCGGCGCTGCTCATGGCTATTAAAGAAAGGACGGCAGTTACATAAAAAATTGAAGGAAAGCGCAGAAAATAGAAAGCATTAATTTTGTGGGAGAAAGCTATCAGTTATAAAAATATTGAAATAAAACGATAATTTGTAGATTCTTGGTAAAAAAATTAGCATTGAACTGATAATAATTTTCACGGTCTCCCACTATCACAGTTACTTTTCCTTGACCAAAAATTTTGCGTGACTTCGTATTTTTAAGTTATTAGAAAAGAATGGCGCGATGATGTACTTAGTTATGGTGTCTGATATCAGAACGTGACTAACACCTTTCGCCCGCGCCAAGAAACGCAATAAACCTCTCTGAATTACATTCTAGTTTAACTTTTTAGTGCCAGGACACGGTTGACAAATTTTAGGAAAGTCGGTGCAAATTGTCAATTTATAAATTCTATTTCTAAACGAAGTGTTAACACGTATTTTACGTAAAACATTTCCGCGTGTATTATCGATAAAAATAATCAAAATGCTCGTTTCGTCTCAAAAACATGAATTTAAATATGTTCCACTAGGGGAACAATTATCACTAAAAGGTTTAACAAACAAATAGCCTTTTTTTTTCTTTTTTTTAACTTTTAAAATTTTTTTAATTTCTCTATATGAGCGGCTTTGAATTCATGAGTTTTTTTTTAGTATGGAACACACAATTTATACAAATTAAACTATGTCTACGAATTTCTCAGTTGGAAACCATAAGCCGAAGTCATCACTGAATTTATGTTTATGCTTGTTGAACGCACAAATCTTCATTCATAGAATATTCAATGACAACTTGATTTAAAAGCAGTGGCTTTTTTTTATCATTACTATCTTGCCTCTGATCAATCTCTCTTAACAGGACTGCTACTCAGTTTAAAAACCCAGTTACATTGCATTAATAATAAATTTGCGCACTATCGATCAACAACGACCGCCCGTAAACATCCCGAAACAGCTGACGAGATATCACGAGTGACATTACCTTCCCTAACTTCTAATTCTTTTATCTTTTATTATCTTAGTCGCATTTCATCGCAATTTCCAGACAGTATTAGAACACTTTACCATTTCTATATATTTTCTATATATTTAGTATTGTTGAATTTCTATATATTTTATTTCTATATAATTTCTATATATTTAGTATTGTTGAATTTCTATATATTTTATTTCTCTCTCTCTCTCTCTATATATATTCTATTTCTATATATTTTCTATATCTTTAGTATTGTTGAAGTTTTCGCTAACATTTTTCTCGAGATTTACAATTTCGCAAACCAATTGATGAAATTTGAATAAGTAACTACTTCTTTCATTTAATTTTATAGGATATCATGGTAAATTTTTAAAAGGAAATATCTTCCTTTTTAAGAGCGAATAAGAAATTCATTCTGTTTAATGTAAATTATAGTATTTATAAAATTATAGTATTATTTACATTAAACAGAAAAAAAAAGGCTTAGAAGCGTCTTTTTAAATTTGGATTTTTTTAATCTAACTATATAACAAGAACATTTCGATTTCATTTTTGCCTTGAAAAAGTCGGAAGACAAAACGCGTCGGCAAAATCTAAGATCTTTTTTCCAATTGTCGTTTTATACCATATATATATATATATATATATATATATACATACACGCACTCTTCATGTGGTGGCCATATTTATGAGTCACACCGAAAAATTAGATTAACACAACAATTGTATGGGGTTTTAAAATGTCTGTACTCATCAATGAATAATGCGCTTATACTTTTGAGAAGCATTGATCTAGAACAAACTACCCAATGAGATAAAAACTGGGCGGTTACATTCAATGCATCGAAAAGCAAACTTGTTACATTCCATCATCGCCGATTGGACCCCGAACTACCGCCGGTCTCGCTGAACGGATGTCTCCACGGGAAGTATCCGTAGCTTGGGGGACTATCTGACCTCAAAGTCACACCTGACCTCAAGTGGAACTCGTGCATACGATCCAGTGCAAAGGATGTAGGCAAAATGGTCGGCTCCCTGTACGGCTCTTGCCGCTATCCTCAACCTTTTACAATCAGACCAAAAGTGGAATACTGTTGTCGTATTTAGGCGGAAGCTGCCCAGATTTCACTCTTCAGTTCAAAAGTTTCTCCTAGTCCTTTCTGGACTCTCTCTCAGGTGGGATGTGAAAAACCTCCCACTGCCCTGTCGCTAGTTCCATGGAATTTGCTCGGACGAACTACATTCCCTGGTTACGCCATGACACTTACAGAAAAAGCAAACCGCCAAACATTCCCTCCATATTCTATCGGTGGAAACCAAGTTCCACTCTAACATCATCTTCCCGTGAACCACTTCTCTGTGGAACCGATTCCCAAGAGGATGTTTCTCCGATCACTACAATCTTAATCTTTTCAATGGTAGGGTTAACCATTACCTTCCTCTCCTATCCTTACAATTGCAACCCTCTAAAAAGCAAAAAAAAAACAAAAACAAAAAAAAAACAACCCCCCCCAAAAAAAAATCTATCAGATGAAAAGAAATGAATCCATGCCATTTTGCACATTTTTTTTTTACAAATATATATATATATATATATATATATATATATATATATTCTCTCTTCCTGTCACAATGTTAACACTTGAGTGAACCTCTCTTGTCATGCATGTAAAAGTAACGGTAAAAGACAACTATGTCCTTTGGAAACCTTGACAGATACCAATCACAAGAAATCTTTTAAATGGCCAAGAAAGTAGTTTATCTCTAAACAGAACACTATAACTTCACTTTTGGTAAAAAACAACAACCCCCCCCCCAAAAAAAAAAAACAAAAACAAACAAACCCTTCATGACAATGATGGCTAAATGATTTGATCGAAATATTTCAAGTAAAAATTCTCCGCGAATCGCATGACAGAATAACATTACGAAATAAATTGAAAAGTTTGAAGTTGGGTTTCGTATATATCGCTGGGGAAATCAATCATTATCTTCGAAATATTAAGTGTTCAAGGGAATAAACTGCCTCCTAACGTAACCCTCTATCTAGAGTCGCCCCACCCCCCGCGCCTTGTACAGGGTGAACTTAACTGTTAAAAAAAAAAAAAAAAAAAAAAAAAATGATTAGCGATATTTTAGAGGTAACGGTTTCC
This sequence comes from Acanthosepion lycidas, assembly GCA_963932145.1. Classification (NCBI taxonomy): domain Eukaryota; kingdom Metazoa; phylum Mollusca; class Cephalopoda; order Sepiida; family Sepiidae; genus Acanthosepion; species Acanthosepion lycidas. The sequence continues at coordinate 44,600,924 of OZ010602.1, forward strand.
CAGAGTTGGAGAAATATCCACTTTAAAGTTAGGTAATTTGTATATGATGACGAAAATACTGAAAGCTATAACCTTGGATCGGCTGATGAAGCTTTACCGAAACGTCGTTAACAGTAAAAAGTAATTACAAAAAAATAAGAAAAACCGGAAAACCATCTAAAAAAGTCGTAGCAAACAGGATACCCACAAAAAACAGTATCAATAACTATACTGACAGTATAATAACACCCCTCGAAAAAAAAAAAAAAAAAAAAAAAAACGAAAAAAAAAAACACACACACAGAAAATGCCCCCAAAGGCGTACAACATAAACGCGGCTTACGGCCATATAACACTAAAACATCAGTCCTCATCGGATCACCGAAGTTAAGTTGAGCCTGGTCAGTACCGACTTGGGTAAATGCTAGGGAATACCAGGCAGTATAAGCTTGAATTTGCGGGTTGTGCGATCGATAACGACACGGAATTGGAGAGCCAATTTGCAATTCCGGGCGGTTTCTTTACATCCACTTACGTGCAAATGCCCTTATGAAAGGTACGAATCCAACTCTTTTCCTCTCAGCTATGGATTAAATAGTAAGATTGTAGCATAAATTCTTATCAAGAAATACTTGTTAGCTTTAAATAACCATGAAAAGTTTGTTCACCCGTAAAAAAAAGCAAAACATTTTTAACAGACGATAGTTCAAGTCGTCCAAACATAAAAAAAAACACTTATGCGAAAATAGTCATCTCTAGTGTAAGGTTATTATGGCGGATGCTATCATTTTAATTACTGCACAGTCAAAAGTATCTTTTCGTTTTTCATTATTTCATGTCAAGCAAGGTGATAAAGCTACTAAGGCGTGAGTTGTTACTGAGGATAAAATTCAGTCGTGAAAGAAACCGAGAACTAATAAAAAGTGAACAAGATTCAAGGAGACAGATGACGATTCAAGTTGCCTTTAAATCTATTTAGAGTGGAATTGATAGCAAAGCAAGAAGCTAGAAAAGAGATCCATTAGAGGAAAGTGCGAGAGAAGAAACTATTAGATTAGAAATTACGGTTATATTTAGCAATTTCAACTGGAAAATTATGAGGCCTAACTGCCAATCTAGTTACTGCGCTTCAATTAATGAAATCTAGGTACCAAAGATCAAACCTCCTCAGAAGAAATACATGGCGAAGCCAAAAAAATGGCGGTTGGAAAATGATTGGAGCCGAGATCCCTTTGCAAGAGGCGATCATACTTCTGATCTTTCTTTAAATTTTATCCAGAATATCAAGATATATACCCAAAGCACCAGATCTGATGTGGCTGCAATATTTAATATTCAGATGAAAAGTAAAATCAGAAAAAAGAAAAGAGATTTAGGTAAAAATTGTCCAGAATGACACAACGAACGCTTTTCATCAAGAGAGACACAGAAAACCGTATAACCTACAAAAGTTTTTAATTGGCAGAACAGGAATTCTTCATTTGTTAGCTGCAGTCGGGATATTCAAGCAAATGTGAACAATCCTGTCCTTTAGATGTATACTATGAGCTACGCTGGGGCTACAGTTTTGAATTCAGAGTTGTTTTCTCCTAAATCGGTTGCCACCCAAGGCTAAAGAACCCAGGGTGTCCTTGCTTATTTAGATGAGGAGTATTCATGCCTTTTCCAAGAGTATGAACACTTAATTGAAATGTAATGGATCCATTATTCCACTGTGATTAGGTGATATAGCAAAAACAATATTTACTAAGACCTACAAAAACAAAAGTTGTGGAGAGCCGTGATCGCCCAGGTTCTAAAGGGAGATGGCACATAAGATTACTATTAGTTCCGAACAATATTTAACAGTTGGTTTTAATGTAGTTGAAATGACTGCAAAAAGAAAAAGAAAAGAGAAAAAAAGAAAAGAGAAAAAAAAGAAAAGAGAAAAAAAAGAAAAGAGAAAAAAAAGAAAAGAGAAAAAAAAGAAAAGAGAAAAAAAAGAAAAGAGAAAAAAAGAAAAGAGAAAAAAAAGAAAAGAGAAAAAAAAGAAAAGAGAAAAAAAAGAAAAGAGAAAAAAAAGAAAAGAGAAAAAAAAGAAAAGAGAAAAAAAAGAAAAGAGAAAAAAAGAAAAGAGAAAAAAAGAAAAGAGAAAAAAAGAAAAGAGAAAAAAAGAAAAGAGAAAAAAAGAAAAGAGAAAAAAAGAAAAGAGAAAAAAAGAAAAGAGAAAAAAAAGAAAAGAGAAAAAAAAGAAAAGAGAAAAAAAAGAAAAGAGAAAAAAAAGAAAAGAGAAAAAAAAGAAAAGAGAAAAAAAAAGAAAAGAGAAAAAAAAAGAAAAGAGAAAAAAAAGAGAAAAGAGAAAAAAAAGAAAAGAGAAAAAAAGAAAAGAGAAAAAAAGAAAAGAGAAAAAAAGAAAAGAGAAAAAAAGAAAACAGAAAAAAGAAAAAAGAAAATAGAAAAAAGAAAATAGAAAAAAGAGTAAGGGAAAAAGAGGAAAAGAAAAAGGAGAAAAGAAAAAAGAAAAAAGAAGAAAAAAAGATAAAGAAAAAAAGAGAGAAGAATACCCGAAAAGTTTAACAGCTCAGATAAAATATTATTTGATTATGTGGAAAAGGAAATAAGCTTAAAAAAAACAAAAAATAAAACAAAATAAAACAAAATAAAACTAACTTGATTAAATATGACAGTAATTGTTATACATCTTACTATCATCGGATGTAAGACTTCATCTTACGAATGGAAATAGTGATATCTGCGTTTCAACATCCGTCATTAAGCTGAGATTTCGCCGAATTCCTCCCACGCAACGATTTGGTTGGAAAGTTCTCGGTGGTTTGGAAATAAATTTGATTGAATGAAACAGCGAGAAACGCTCTAAGGTTTAGATGAGTTTAACTATTACCTTCCCACGTATCCTCATAAGCTGCCCCCCCTCTTACTTTGTAACCTTCCACCTCGATTGGCTCTCGGCCCTTTTACAGAGTGAACATTATTGTAAACTAAATGGTAAAAGGATTTAAAGATTAAAAGAATTAATCATAATACATGAAAAAAACAAACAAAACAAAACAAAAAAACAAAACAAAAAAACAAAAAAAAAAAAACAAACAGGAATGCATTTGGACAGGAGACGAAACAACGAGCATAATGTCTAATGATTAAAATTTACAAGTCACGGACGGAGATCTGACTTCTCATTAGCGACCGAGAAAGAAGATTTTAAGCCAATTGATCTGTTTATTTTCACTTGATGAACACGCAGTAAATTTGTTTGCGTTAGTTTTTTTTCCGTACAAGTAAAATTTGATCGCAACTTTCAGCTTGAATTAAGAAAAATAATCCTTTGGAATTATTAGGTTGGTGCAAAAATAATGACGTAATAATGTCGCTTTTTGACGTTAAAAAATACGCCAAAAAACGACATTATTACATCATTATTTTTGCACCAACCTAATATAATCCGTTACAAAGACATTCCTCGACAATGTATCGGCGTCGTCTGCTTTTAACGGCCTCCCAAAAATGAATATATGATTAATATATTTCAGCTTAAAAATATTTAAAAATAAAAAAAAAAAAAAAAAAAAAAAAAAAACACTACTAGAATACTTTAATACTATTAAAAATCTAAACACAAACTAATTAATATTTAACCCGGGATCGAACACGCATCTAACTGTTGCAATTCGCTATCAACATTTCCCTCTATTTATGCAATTCAATATAGTTTATCATAGTTATAATTCTAAGATTGTTCACAAGATATTTGCTTGATTAATAAGTCTGAATTTACAGTCACTCTTATGATGGCTTTTCTACTATCACGGCAACTCTAGATCATATACAAAAATCCATTACAAATTATTTGAATGATAGCTGTTGCCCTGACCTGTACTATTAAATATGACTTATTAAATACGTTGAACTAATTGATTCATTCATGTTTACTTATGTAGCGTGTTTGTTGGTATTTGCGTGTCATTTCACGTCGGAGAGTCGTCACTTGTTGCGTTATGTGCTTTGAGTTGGACGAAAAGCCATAGTATACAAAATTTAACACATGTAGACGACCATTCATTATTACTTGTAGAGGTGAAAGGTAATAGAATAAATTTTTTACAAGGTAGCATTCACAAGTCTGTTATATATATATATATAAAATGATTAGCAAGACAAAAATATACTTTCCTGCATTCAAAAATAGCCATAAAGAAAGATATTAAACGTTACGTATTATGAATTCTATGTGTTTGATATACGTGTATATGAAAGAGTTCAATCACCCGGGAACAAGGTCCCGTGTTGGTGTTGTGTGTGTCTATATATATATATATATATATATATATATATATATATATATATATAGAGAGAGAGAGAGAGAGAATCAAAACAGAAAGTGTCACGATTTTATAGCTGTTTAACAGCGCCACCTAATGGCATCTTAGCAAACTTCGCAAAGCAAATGAGTAATCCCACAAGTGAAAACGGCAGGCATGAAAAACTCATGAATTGGAGATTCAATTACTGTATAATGATTATAGATTATTTTAACATTAGCTCTTTGTATATCCTCTATGAATAGGAATTACTCAAAACGTTAAAATTTACTATATTTTTAATATTTTTTGGAACTTCGATGAACTACAATAATTTCATTGTGAGAATCTCTTGTATTCATGTCCCTTTTTATGAGGTCGGATTGATTCAACCTATAAAGTGAGGTGATTCTGAGAGGATTCGAAGACCCATCAGGATTTTCATATATTCCTTTCCACTCTTTTTCCTTTCCAATCTTTTCCCTTGTTTCCTTAAAAGGAATCCGCGCCTTTCATATATCTCTTCTTAGCTCTATTCTGGCAAAGACGAATGGCTTCATGTTTCTCTCAAATAACTAAGGGACAAACAGAATTATAATAAGACATGTAATTATGTTCGAGTGTCCGAGTAGTTAACATATTCGTCAACCGATAAGATACTCGGTTTCCAACGCAACTGAGGGAAAAATTGTTCACCTTTAAACCGCATTCCGAGATTTGTGAAATGATTCGCTCCTAATGGCAGCGTAATATCTGCCTAGTCGGTATCAGAATGTGTCTCTTTTGTTTATTAAACCGATCTCTCATTTCCAAACCTGGCATTTCTCCGCGGATGCGGATCCAGTATTGTTAACGTGAACTGAATTTACTTAAAAGAAAAAAAAGGAAAACAATAGTGACATTTTTTAAATTCAACTTGAACGTCACAATTTTCTATTCTTGCGTTTTCATAAATAACCAGGTGACAATTTCCATTAATCTAATTTGCTGTTTACAGGACATATTAATTGCAGAAATATCTATAATCCTTTTCAAAATTTTATATATATATATATATATATATATATATATATATATATATATATATATATATATATATATGTGTGTGTGTGTATAAATATATAATTATTTATATATTATATGCGCGGTATTTATTAGAAAGCGCTCAATATCAGAGACAGAGTTAACATATTTGGTTGGATTGATGTGAGTTTGTGACCCTGTGTTTCCCACTTTTGCGATCGTCAGACAAACTCACATCAATCCAACCAAATATATATACAATGTAACCCGGATATAAGAGAAACACGGATATAAGAGAGATTTTATCTGGTCCCAAATTAGAGCCATACTTACCTAAACAAAATAGACCAAACCCGGATATATGAGACTTCTCCGATCCCGACAACTCTATTATATCCGGGTTGCACTATATATATATATATATATATATATTAAAGATATTTTTATGTTTAACGTTATAGATACAAGTATTTAAGTAAATGCTCTGTTTATAATAAACAGTATTAAATAACATTTACTGGCCTGAATGTCCGAGAAATTTTCATAGAAAATATTCGTTCTTTGACAGGATTCGAACCTGCATCCTATACGGAACCGTCATTTACGCTGACGTGCCTTACCGTTAGGCTACAAAGAAGCGTTCGATTATTATAAACAGAGCATTTACTTAAATACTTGTATCTATAACGTTAAACATAAAAATATCTTTAATAAATAAATTGTCGGACTTTGTCCATTTCGTAATATATATATATATATATATATATATATATATATAATTAGTTTGGCGCAAAAATAATGACGTAATAATGTCGTTTTTTGACGTATTTTTAACGTCAAAAAACGACATTATTTTTACACCAACCTAATATATATATATATATATATATATATATATATATATATATATATATATATATATATATATATATTCTAAGTAATCTGAATAATAACTCAGGCACATTTACAAAAAGACTCGAATGATTTTTATTTTTTTTTAAATAAATTCAGATATTGTTTGATTTGGTAAACACTCCCATATAATGGCATATTCCTACATAATGATTAGGGGAAATCTTTTGAGGGAGAATCGCATCTCCATACAAAATAGAAATAGTATGAGATTTAAAATCAGTTCATTCCAAACAAGGCGATAATGCCACTAAAATGCAAGTTGCCACTGGGAATCAAAGGAAATGAGAAAGACTTTTGAGGAAATAGAAACCCTATCACCAACAGGAAACAAGCGATAAACCTCTACTCCCGTTTAAAAGACCGTGAAGGAAAAGACAGGGGAAACTATTTACTCCCATTGACGAACAAATAATAATTGCAATTTCAGAGTTTAGGCAGAGACGTTAGGAATACAGAGTTGAAGTAGACTTTAGAAGGAGCCAGAAATCTAAACCTAAACGCGAAACAAAGGAGAATCACCTACCCCAGTTCAAAAGCCGGGGAGGAATGTGAACCGGACGATAGGTGAACGTATCTATTTCTGGTATATATAAAAAGTATAAATAAATATACAAAAGCCACGAAAACTACTAGAAGCAGTTCTAACTTTTTCCGCGGGCGGCATTTTAATCTGAATGTGTGACAAAATTTCAATCGAAACAAAAGGTAAAAAAATAAGAACAAGATTTTGAAGAACACATAAAAGAAAAAAAAAAAAGAAGCATTTAAAAGAAAATCATTTCATCCGAAGCAAATCAATAAAGCCACTAAGACGTCAGGATGTTGATGCAAATGAAGGAAACGGAGAAAACGCTGCTGACGCTAAAGGTTAATAAAAGGAACAGGATTCAAGGAGATAAGCTTATGCTTTATTAATTGAGTGAGTGATTTTGTTTAGCGGAATATAAACCTTTATGGGTTATTTAAAGCCGAAATTCAAATATTTTTAACACAATTTGATAGTTGCAACTAAATAAATTTTGAACGCAATAGTATGCCTTCAACTACAGAGAGAATGTATTGTTGGTGATTTTTAAAAAAAAATGCATTGTTGGTAATTTTGCTATAAATATGTACATATTTTAAGTAATTTTATTATAAATATGTACTGTTGGTAATCTATCTGTAAAAGGCAGGATGTGTGTGTGTGTATGACGAATGCACGGCCGCAATTTTCGACGGATTTGCACCAAAATTTACATGCACATGATCCAAGTTAGCGGGAAGGCTAAGACCGACTTTGCATTTCCCAACTCCCATCGATAGTGAAAATAATCGATTTTTCATGTTTCTACGGCAGGTTTCATGTATTTTGCGGCCATTTTCTACTGGCCAGAGTGAGAGCCTATAGCTGGCTACCACGAATAGGCAGGAAGATTCTATTGGCCAGCGTGAGAGCCAACAGCCGACTTACACGAATGTTAACTAGCATGCTAGCATGCAAAAAAAAAAAATCGTTAGCTGCATTCGTCACAAGTGGGAAAAATTTAAATCTGCATGTCACTTTACTCCAATTGGCTCATTCGCTTGCTTAAACTCAACATTGATTCTGATTCCGCAGAACTGGGTTGGTGTGAAAAAGTATTTGTTGTTAACATTCTTTTTTCATTCGGTTTTCCAGTTACGAGTCCTTTTTTTTAAAGCTGATCGTTTTGTGTTCATTTTTTTTAGTTCTTTTTTCGTAACAGATTTAATGTTTAGTATAGAGCTTAGAAAAAATTCACAATGTGAGATAGGCAAGAAGTAAGGCATGTAGCAACATCAGCACGGCAAAGGGCACTCCTTTAAAGGCAAGGAAGGGCAAAAATATTTTAAGTCAAGTGGTAGCGATTGCTGTACGAGTTGAACGATTTTTGAATCAAGCACGGGCAAGGACAGGCCATGCTGCTAGTTTTTTTTAATATTAAAATGTATTTTTATACTTTCATAGTGTTTTTTTTAATTGGAAGGTTCACTACTTTTCAATTACTGGGACCCTAACGGGCGCTACTACCACGGTCATGGTAAACCGAAAAACAACAGTAATTAAGATGTGGTTCTACGCTTCGCAAAACCTCCAATTTCCCCGATCAGAATCCTTGCTGCCAGTTGTAGCTTATCATCATACCCAGTAATGCTGATGAAGTTTCGTTTATATTTTTAAGGATGATAGTTGAAAAGAAAACAAGAATCGACAAGTGAGTACCAGAAGTGAGACGTGTGAGAAAAGAAAACATTAAGAGAACTTACGCTTTAATTCATCGAGTGAAGATAGCAGAGGGGGGCAAAAGAGAATAATTGCCATGAAAATGTGTATAGAGAAGAGAAGAGAAGAGAAGTTATGTTAAGGCTGTAGGAAGGTACTTAAAGCCGAGATGCCATGTAAGAACCGATAGCATAACAGATCCTTTTGGATTTTTTCAGGATTCTCTAGACATTTCAGAAACACAAAACCCGATTTGGCACCAATGTAAAATGCATGAAAATTAAAAAAAAAATTTCGGTTAAAGAACAAGAAACTACGTCGAAATAAAACTTTGCTATGTAAAACGAAAAACATAGATGCGGAAAAGAGATAGATTCGTAACTGTTACAAGGTCATTTGCACGTAAGTCAATCTAAATACACCAGAGTTCGAAATTAGTTTCCCATTACTTTGCCGCCTCTAAACTACAGGAAATTAAAAAAGCCTAAAGCATCGGGACAGGCTACGCCTCACTTACTGATGGTTTAATGGTATACAGACCTACGACCAGATATAAACTTTAGAAACTATATATATATATATATATATATATAAATAATTAAAATTCTGTTACTTCCGTTAGTCCTTCTGTCTGTCACACCCTCTGAAATAGCCATACATTGAACGAACCAAGCATTTTGATTTTAGTGGGGAAATGTAAACAGGTAATGGAGTACAAAGGACAGTTGCATTTACTACGGTACCTAGCTTAGTACAATAGATTTTAATTAATTTTTTGAACAAATTAAAAGCCTCATTATTTAACATACAAAGTACACTCACTATTTTAAAAACAATTTATGTTTAAAATATTAAATACTTATTTAATCAAAATTATTATTTTTTTTACATACAAGAATCCAGTTTCCATTTCTACTTGCGTTTGCAAGAACTACAAACAAATCAAAAGAACAAACGCTTCAAAAATTTGAAACTTGGCTCCAGAAAGTAATATTTACTAATGCCCAGTTGTTTATTTCATGCTCGAAAATAAGAAATTCCAAGAGTTTATACTCTGCTGTTAAAAAAGGAAAAAAAAAAAAAAAAGAAATTTTCTTAAAAAAAAAAAAAAAATGTTTACCATGTTCTATAAAATTAAATAAAAGAAATTGTTAAAGCGCCTACAATTTTTGTCAAAGTCTTTCTCCAAACAAATCCGCTAATTCAAATTTTAATTGGTTGGAGTAATTGAACGAAATGTAGAATTTGTAAATATCGACGAAAATGTTAGCGATAACTTCAATAATACTATCAAGTCATCCCATAAGTTCTGTCCGAATTTTAAATAAAGAAAACAAGTGACCAAATATTACATTTAATTACAGACTCAATCAACAATGTATTTTCCCTGATTATCTATGACTTCCTTCCATCTATCAGGTCATCCCATAAGTTCTGTCCGAATTTTAAATAAAGAAAACAAGTGACCAAATGTTACATTTAATTACAGATTCAATCAACAATGTATTTTCCCTGATTATCTATGACTTCCTTCCATCTATTAACAAGCTTACTAATTCCATTACTGTAAAATTCTTTTGGCTTTGATTCGAAGAACTCACAAATGTCAGTTTTAACCTCTTTCTGTGTTACAAAAGCTGTTTCTTCCAAATGATTCTGTAAGCTACAAAACAAATGGTAGTCTGAAGGAGCAAGATCAGGAGAATAAGGTGGACGAGGAATTTTCTCCCAACCAAGTTCTTCGATCTTTTGTGACGTTATTCTTGCTGTGTGGTGTCGCGCATTGTCCTGATGAAACATCACCTCTTTTCAATTCACTAGAACAGGTCTTTCTTTCCCCAAAATTTGGTTCAAACGTTCTAATTGCTGACAGTATATTTGAGCATTAATTGTTGCATTAGGTGGTAAGAATTGAAAGTGGATTATTCCTTGACTGTCCCACCAGATTGAAAGAAGAACCTTTTGCCCATGAAATTCCTTTCTCGGCTGTGGCTGGGGTACTTCCCCATTACCAAGCCACTGTCTACGACGCTTAACATTTCGATAAAAGATCCATTTTTGGCCGCCAGTCACAAGTCTATCTAAAAAAGGTGAAACAAGTTGGCGAGAATGGAGAGAAGAGCAGATGTCAATACTGAATTTGAGGTTGTTTCCAGACAGTTCGTGAGGCACCCATTTTTCAAGTTTAAGAACTTTTCTTTTAAGGTTCCATTAAAGTGGTCTGTTTTTATTCAAATTTATTTGCTCTGAATTTACATTGACCTCTCTGGATATCACCCCCCGGGTCTACCCATATGGTTTACCTAGTTTTGCATAATATATATATATATATATATATATATATATATATATATGATAGATAGATAAAAAAATCACTTTAAATATAAGTTTTAGTGGTTACTCATATTTTAATTGGCGCTGCGTTTATTTATTAAACAGTATATTTATTTATTTTCGTCTACCGGCCTGAATGCTCGAGAAATCTTAATGAAGAAGTATTTTTCTTTGTCAGGATTCGAACCTGTGTCCCCCGCCCTCAGCAGAGGGAACCATCGTTAGATCTTACGTGCTTTAACCGACTCGGTCACGAAGAACTTTTGCTGATCAATTAAGGTTAAATAATGCATTCAAGTGAAATCCTTTTCGACATAAACTCTTGAAATTTCATATCTGTTCAGTTTCGTATCCGAGCCTAAACAAAGGATTTTTTTCTAAAAAAGAAAAATGGATTTCTTTTTTTTAATAATACGACAAATTTTATCTCTTTAGACGTTGTCCGGTAAATAAAAATAAACAACTATACTGTTTAAAAAGTAATCGGAGCGGCTACTCAAATATGATTATCCACTAAAAATAACGTTTAAATGATAAAATCGGTTAGATTAATAAATAAAAAAATCCCAGCATCCCTCATTTGTGCGCATGTGTAATCGCATCAACTTATCAAATTTAGTCCGATGAAAACCTAAAGGATAAAACGAATCACAAGAAAACTTTTCCCACTTTGTCATACGTACGGCCTGAAATAGCAGAGACAACTGAATTTGTGACTAAAGTTTTGAAACGGAACCCGATCGTTACATGAGGAGTGGTTGTGTAACTAACTCAACAATTACTGCATTTGCCAACGTATGTCTACACCAGCAATGTCATCCAGAGATAAAAACTAGTTAAGGCATAAATGAATGACTTCTGACATTCACAACGTAATGAAACAGACAACAGAAACCGTCGAGAAAAAGCGTAAAATATGAGGGTAAAACTGGGCGTGGTATTAAGGGAACGAAAATAGATCCTGACAGCCAAATCAAACCCTGGGCCATTTTGTCACAGCTGAACGACTCTATTCAATTCTACCGACGAACGTCCAAAGCAGGTCAATGGTGATATATACGGAGGAATTTGCGACCGACCGTAAATCACGATGCACTCATTACTGCTGAAAAATGCTCAGGAAAAACGATGACCTGTTTACCGTTTTTTTTTTTTTTTTTTTTTTTTTTTTAAATCACATCAAATCAGTTTACAAACATTAAACTCATTATTCAATGATTTAAAGAAAAACATTTTTTGTATAAAAACTTAATTATTTTTAATACATAACCAGTTCACTGTCTCTTACCCTAACTCCAGCATATTTCCTACTTCCGACCATAGTACAAAGTATATTGTAGATATCATACTATAGTAGAAAATGGTCGATAGATATCATTCTAGAATTGCACCAGGCATTAAACGAGGGAAATAGATTTGGAAAATTGAATACTTACAGGGTGCATTGAAGTTAAGAGAAACATTGGTGAAATTTGGATAGCCGGACAAGTACCATATTTCCAATAAGAGATTGTTAATGTTCAAGAACGACATATAACAACAAAATCAATAGTACGTAATGAACGTCAACGTCCTTAACAGGGATTTAAAAAAAATAGCTATCACCCCATGCAAGGTAGTAAAACCACTAAGACACAAAGGATTACAAGCTTTTGGTTGAAATATTAGGTTGGTGCAAAAATAATGACGTAATAATGTCGTTTTTTGATGTGTTTTTAAGGTGAAAAAACGACATTATTACGTCATTATTTTTGCACCAACCTAATAGAAACAGACATTAATAACGAGCGGAAAGAGAACAGAGTAATCAGGAGGAAATTACAGAGCGATTGACATTGCATTTAAATTTTTGCAGATTAAAGTTAGGTGGAAGGCATAGAGCCGGGAGGGAGTTACACAAACGAAAAGTGCGAGAAAAACTCTTAGCATAGAACTTACGGATACATCTAGCCAGCTCAACTATAAATTGCTAGGTACCATTGCGAAGAGTTCATCCGAACAATTACAATGAAAGTATTGTAAAACAAAAAAAAAAAAAAAAAAAAAAAAATCAGGCAGGCTTGCAGCGGTGGGAAAGTGGTTCAAGCCGAGCCGCCAGATCAGGACGAAAAATATTGCTGATTCTTCTTTGGATTTTTTTATCACGGACAGTTTCCGTGAGGGTTACTTTCATCCAAGACTGCCTATTGCTACAAAGCCAAAACATTAACCAAAAAAATCGAACCATGTTCTTAAACAGATTCATCAGATCAAAACATCGATATGGGTGCCAAAGCCGCTCAGAAATACCAAAACACTTCGCTGTATACAAAAAGCTTTCTCTTATCAATAGCTTAAAATTACTTGAGGTGAATGAAGTCAGTAGGTTTTAAAGTCGACCACCCTTCTTCGAATCTCGTGCATTGACACCACAGAATTACAATTGAGTAGTAAGTTCGATTTCCACTGGGTGTTCCACACATTCGGCCTAGTGCCGCATCTAAGCTTCGCTTAGTAAAACACTTTAGACACTTCAACATGGTGTCATGGTTTACACGTTTGTTTCACTGGATAAATTTCGACTGAATAGCGAGTTTGGTCCACACTGGGTTACCTATACTTTCGGCCTTGTGCCATATCTAAGCTACTCTTTGAAAATCACCACAATAATCAAAGTAGTTTTAAGATTTGTTGATTTCATCTGAAATACAAGGAAAGCTACCAAAAGCAATGATCCAAGTTGTTCTAATGGAATAGATACATTCAGTGTACTTGGATAGAGAAGTTTACATCTACATTAACGTTATTATTCCAGGTGCAAACATTGCGTGGTCGAACCACGGCTCAGGTTCGTCATGGAGGGATCTTGTCAGACATTGTCGTCACAGAAGAAACATTATCCAACACATTACTGAGCCCATTTTCAGGTCTCCTTAAACCTTTAAGAACTGTTGATGAGAATCAACAGAAACATTTTTTTTCTTGACAGAGAGAGATTCAGTAAGCCGCTTGTTTTATACGCACTTCCATATTGGACGCTATTTGCTAGTTTTATCATTTCGTCCAAAGCAAGGCGATAAAACCACCAAGGGTTGCTGAGTGGGAAAGAATATGTGAAAAGAAAAACGTTAAGCAGGGAGAACAATCAGATAACACGAATTAAAAAGAAATTAATTTAACGACTGATATTGCATTTACATTTTTGAACATAGCTGACAGGAAAGCAAGAAGACGGAAGAAAGTTCCAGAAGCGGGAAATGCGAGAAAAGAAACTGTTAGTATAGATCTATGTTTAAATGCATAAAGTCTAGGTACCAAAGACGTAAGCTCCTAATAACAATTACCATGGAATTAATATATAATAAAGAAACAGGAAAACGACGCGACTGCCAGCCATTCAACTACCTCTAAAAAAGTGTAAAAACAAAATGGGTTATTGGGGGGAAGGTTCAACCTCTGCTGGCATTCCACAAATATTAGGTTGGTGCAAAAATAACGTAATAATGTCGTTTTTTGACGTATTTTTTAACGTCAAAAAACGACATTACTACGTTATTATTTTTGCACCAACCTAATATTTCCTATGTCGCTTTAGGCGAGCATCATTCAATTAGAAGTATTACTTTCAATGTCGCTATTACTTTCACAAGTGTTAGTTGTAGATTAAAATATCGACATTGTATCCCTTTGTACATTTGTCCTCGATGTTGCAGTCATAGAAATCATTTGATTAGCTGTTTCCGCTATTAACGTTATGTGCAAAGCCAATTAACCACAGCAACTCAGGACGAGGAGAAATAAAATAATGACGTCACCGAACTGCGTTCTGCTCAACAACTGAAAAGATCCGTCATTAGTCACAGTAAGAGCATCGGTAAAGACAAAAACCGATATCTCGAGTGAATAGCATTCTGGGATTATGCCAACACGGAAGACTAGATAGGAAGAAACACGTGGTTTCCCGCGTTCTTCTGATGAATACAAAATGGTCTTGTGAATAAAAAAAAAAAAAAAATTCCTTTGAAGCATGAAACATAAACCGTTGGGGTTGATCTCATTGTTCACTTATATGTCTTACAATCGGAATTAAGATACCATAATGTAAAGGATCGTTTCCACCTTGTAAAATTAAATTTAGAGGATTTTTCAAACAGTCATTGAATGACTGTTTGAAAAATCCTCTACATTTAATTTTAGAAAAATCCTCTAAATTTAATTTTACAAGGTGGAAATAATCATTTACATAATGCTATCTTATATTGCTCTGTTTATTATAAAAACATTGAGCCCTATGTGCGAATCAGTTTTAATATTTTATATTGTGTTAATAGGATTCACTTGGATTATATACCAACCGATTACTACCTATATATAATACGTGAGGCACCTTTGGAAATTGCCTGAAAGCCATACCACGGGCTGACCCAAACCATATAAATGAAAATTGGTAGACGGAACACTTGGGGGACTGTCGATAGTTGCTCTAGGATGAAGTCACAAGTCATCGGGACCAAGGGTTCGAGTGTGCTGGCCTTGTTCAGATTGTTGATCACACTACATAACACGGTCTCTCCCTGAAACTGTAACTAAAATCTGCTCAGCATAGTTGCAGTATAAACTACAGATGGGTTCTGTGGGTGTTGAACAAACACAAATGTGCCTGAGCAAGCGTCTGAATTAAGGATTAGCTAGCCGTCCTAGTAGATGGGTCTCCTCGAATACGAGTGGCCAACAATTAAATATATATAAGAAATAGCCAAACTGCCTGCCTACATAGCAATCCTGGTTTCGACCGCAAGGTTTCTTCAGGCAAGTGCAAGGATGTAAATATCCAAGAACACTGGAAAGGAGAGAATCGTAAATGGAGGTGTATGAGGAGAAGCGAAGGGGAGAGAAGAAAATATTATTTATTGAGATTTATTTCACTCCTGGTTCAGAGGTGCCTAAAATATCTTAAATGCCTGCGCCCAGACATAATCCCTTTCCTCTCATTTAATAAAACACCTGTTATCAGGATACATGGCAACAGCCAATTTCTCTTTCTGGAATAGTCATAAACCTTTATCTCGAATACTGCCAGGTTTTACCTTCCTTAATATATTCCATCTCACACAAGGGCTCCTGCCATTAACTGTTTCCGTATTTCCAGACACAATTTGAGAACTTGGTGTCATATCTGTGGTTTTTCAACCTAAAAGCCGAAGCATGGATATAAAATGATTTTTGAAAGCCTCCCGCCCTGTACACATCCAATGTGTATTTTCTTGAAACCATTCTTATCAATCGCAGGCAGCATGTTTTTTTTTTAATTAAGGTCATCGCAGAAATATTTTCTAAAATATTTATTACCCCTCCCCATAACTAATTTTATGAAAACGCGAGAAATTCGATATAGTCTAGTTTAATGATTACAATAGTTAAAAGCACAAGGCTTTGAGGAATGCAAATCATGTTTTTTTGTTTTTAACTGGACCCCACCCCTACCTGAAAATCAGCTCTGAATTGTAACATACAAAAATCAATAAAACAAAGATATCGTTTAATTTCAAATGCTTATTTGCTTTTAGTTGTTTTTATGAATATGGAAAATATTTTTTGAACGCAAAAAATCTTTTTCGATGAAAAATTACTTTTTAATACAATTATTTGTTATTTCTTAATTATAATAGATTTTTACATTGAATTTTTTAAAATATTATAAAATTAGTAAAAAGCTGCATCGGGTTTTCTAAGTCTCCTTATGAGATAGATCTTTCTAGCGCGCTGTAAATTGTATCATTTTGATTAATCAGAAGATTCGCAGTAATTAAGAAATGTAATTTTGGGTTTATAATCAGGCTGTAATAATAACGTACGGAATACCAACCAGGAAACAATTAAGTTTCGTTATTTGAGGTAAGCACTGTTCTCCGCTGTTAAGGCCTTTACTTTTGCGAAACACGTGTAGAGAAGTTAATTGATTTTTCAATTTCAACTGAGAAGGGTACCTACAAGTATCACCCTCATCTTATGAAATTTATATGATCTTATTTTTATATTAATCTCAGTTATGGTATTTTTCCATAAATGAAATATCAAAATTAATAATAAAATAAATGGAAATACAAAGTAAAATATAATAAATATACATAAAATTAAAGTATTTTATGTACACTTCTGATAAAATTTCGTAAGAAAGGTACCTATAAATTAGATACCTTTCTTATGAAATTTAATCTCACTTTTAACAGTCTTATTCTAATTTCTTTATATTTTCCATAAAGCATCGTAAACGTAAAGGTGAAAGCTAAGTATAAAAAAAAAAAAATAGGGCGCTGAAAGTTTTCCTTAAAAATAACGAGGTAAGTAATTTGTTCACTTAAATGTAAATTATTTCACTTTTCTCCTTCCGTAGAACAAATTAACCTCACGGAATCCGTCAATGTGTCATTCATCACCTGTCAAGTGACGCGAAAGTTTATGATCTGCTTGGTTTTATTTTCAAATTACATATTTTTGGCGCAGAAGCTAAGTTAATCTTGGTTCAAAATATTTTAAATTAACATTATAATTTCTGATTTTCTTCAAATAAGTTTTGAAAAATGATAATTGATATTTAAAAGAATTTCAAAGTGAGATTTCCAGCTTTTTATAAAATGGAAAAAAAAAAAAATGGTCATTTTTGCTGACTCAAAAAAAAAAAAAAAAATTTTCAACGAAAAATTCGGACGTGCAAGGAACGATTACAAAATGTAAAAAAAATACCCCTAAAATACTTTGATCTTTCCTCTTAATAATAACAGGCATTTAGACGATAAAATTTTGTTTTCGTCAAGTTTGGCGTCTTTTTCATCATGCTATACTCTTTTCTTAGCGATCTCGTGGAGGTACCTAATCTAACTGTTTCTTTCTTATTACATCAATACCCACACAATATTAGTTGCGTCACGTGTCTGTGCATACTTGACGCACCAAATACTCTACGTTTGCTAATAGCCACTTACTATTTCCGTGGAAATAATGGAGGGATTTAAAGAAGTTTTTTGCACTAGACGTGTGTTTGGTTATTTTATGTCTGTATATAAGACAACCTATCAATAACAATTTGGCAACAATTTGTTTCATTATACCAAAAAAATACAAGAAACTATGTTATAAATTATGACGCAAATCTGAACAAAATTTACAAACTAAGTGGAAGAATATGTTACAAAGATAATATGAAATGTAACCTTTAGGATCTGAAATAAAATTTAGAAATCGTTCATATTAAGCTATTGTGTTCATATATATAAAAAACATCAGTACATTAAGAACTGCAGTTCAAAATTCAAATTAGCCGGTGAGTTACAAATCAACCAGTACTAGCCTTCACCGTTAGAAGACTTCACACGTTTTTAATCGCGTTATGGCCGCACAATGAAACCGTCCATTTAATCAAACCTGTCTCTTTTTCGAATCTATTTTATTCAGATGTACATTAGTTTTCTTGGTCGGATATGACTGCGCATTACTGCCCAGGATAATCATCCTTCTGAAAGAGATTGGTTTTGGAAACGTTTCATGCGTTATTTTGTACACACTTGTAGGCTCAGGGATTGAACTCATAATTACTATGTCACAGGACAATAGCCGAGTGGATTAAATCGTTGGTTCGTGAATTTGGTGATATAGTAATTGTTTTCCATATCTCTGAGATATTGTTCAGGATTGACGTTGTTTAACATTAGCGATCGGACGTGGATCAGCGTTTCAACATGTCCGTAAGCCTATAATAAATAAGAATTCGAGAAAATAGATTGAGAGAGAGAGAGAGAGAGAAATACAGAAAAAATGACTTGAAACGAAAAGCCTGGAGAGTGTGTGAGAGTGTGTGAGAGTGTGTGTGTGAGAGAAAGAGAGAGAGAGAGAGAGAGAACGGAAGGAGATGAGTCGGAAGTAGTGAGAGAGAGAGAGAGAGTAAAGAAAATATCGAGAGAAGGAGAGAGCAGTCGTATCTGGAAGGAAAAAAAGAAAGCTGAAAAAAGTCAAACGAGATAAAAAGAATTACTGGAGTAAAAAAAAAAAAAAAAAAAAAAAAAAGGAAGAAAAGGAAAATAGTGATTGCTTGAGGAAAAATAAGCGAGAGAAAAATAAAATGGTGGAAAAAAAAGAGAGGGAGCGAAGTAAAACAAAGAAAGATCGAAAGAAAGACTGTACGTGCTTGAATAGACATCTCAGCTTATTTGCAAACTAAGAATACAATTATCTTGTATTGTAAGAAGAATCATGCACAGAGTGAAAAAAATCAAATAGGGTTCGGAATTCGAAGAATCATAAGATAAAAAAAAAACAAATAGAAAAACGCTTCTTCAGAGAATGAGTCATGGAGAAAATATCTCATTCGCTGATGAAGCAATAATGAAAGTGAAACATTCTAGATTGTTCTTTATCTTATGTTGCAATATAAAAATTAATTCTTTTTAGTCTTCTTTTTGGACGGTAAAAGATTGATTCTCAACGTGGTTAGAAACCTCTTCAGTCGAGATTGTGGCAAATAGGTGCTATATACATTATTTACATTATTCGGACTATTGTCCTCATCTTTGTCGCCATATCGAACTGAACCCTTTATTTCGCTCACTGGGGTAGACTGTTCTAGTTCCACGTGCCATGTTTGATGGATGTCAGTTAATCTCCTGCTAATTTCCCTCTGTCTTAACCGGGTATTGAACTCACACTCTGGGTCCTGACACTGGATCTAACCAACGCCTTTATCCACTGTGCCTTGTGTCCTTGAGGACATCTGGATATGAATTTCTGGGTATTATAAACCTAATGACGTCAGCAACCATTTTACCAGTGCCCATATTGCAATTTTGCTGTTATCATATCATGTTTTTACCAGAGCTCATATTGCAATTTTGTTATCATTGCTTTTCTCTGGCACTCTTTATTACTGGTTCCCATATTGTATTTATTTCTATGCTTGGTCGGCTCAGGAGATTTTTGTGGCCTAGCATATGTGCTGATTCCTTAAGTTTACGAATTTTCCAATGGTGTTCCTTGTCTATGATCTCAACATGATCCCACAGAGGGCGGTGATCTCCCTTCTCTCTCCATATGTGGTCAGCCACGCCTGATTTTTCTACTTCCCCTCGCGTTACAGCTTTCTGGTGTTCTTGAAGCATTACCTTGATGGGGCGGCCTGTCTCTCCTTTATATTCCTTTCCGCAGCTGCACGGGATAGCGTACAACGGCCGAAACGTTGTGATAAATATAGCGACAAAGATGAGGATAATAGTCCGAATAATGTAAATAATGTACATAATACCTCATCTCAGAAATATAGACAGGTGTTATATGTTAGTAATGGACGAGGATGGAGATTTTCAGAAACAAATTCAACATTTTCAAAAGAGATTACTTTCAGTATGCGAAATACTTATTTTAAATATGGTGCGTGGAATTCATACACGATAAACCGACGTGAGACGACTTAACCGTTAGAGTCTGATAGGAAAGAGTCACAACATTTTATATACATATTTCTCACCTACACGTTAGTATTTATTGACGTATTTGAGGCCTTCAACTATAACTGCAATATACGTACGGGGCTTAAATTCTGCAAATGAAAGTCCAGAACTTTTTTTTTTGTCTGACCTGGTAACCGCTAATTTCCTATTTCCACCAGAACTTCTAATTCGCGTCGCTATATATATATATATATATATACATATATATATATATATATATATATAACTCGCAGAATTGGAATACAGGCTGCACCACCAGGTGCAAATATATGAAAAGGTGACGCTGTAGAAGAAATTCTGAAGCGAAAGCTGTCATTATGAAATGAAAAAATAAGTTCTATACGAACTGTCTACTGTATATTACAATTATTTATCCTTGCGTAAATAACAGCAACTCTGTTTTGACGGATTGTATACTAGTGTGTGCATAAGACATCACTTATTAAAATAATGCCAGATACGCTATGTTGGTACTATAGTGAATAGAAACAGGCGCAATGTAGACTAATAAATCGACAAGGAACAGAAATATGAGAAAAGCAACTGATCGGTTCAGATACTCGATAAAGGCCCGTTTAGCGGAAACAATGAAAATAATACAATAGACAGGACCCGAAATGAATTCTTAACTGAAGAACTGAAGAATGCATGCGTGAATAAAAAGGAATAAGTGTCAGGGAAGGAATTGGTCAATTAAGGTTACCAGCTGCCGATTACAAGCCAGAAGCAAATCCCCTGTGGCAATAGGGCTAAAACAAAAACAAGAGGTTTATTGGAGTTGGGGGCGATCCCCCGACCCCCCCCCCAAAAAAAAAATAAAAAATAAAAAAATAAACAAAACAAAAAATTGAATCCAGAGAATTATAGCATTGAACCGCCCCCACTAAATCGTGATGACGGTAAATAAAAAGTGGGTATTAATCTATCGAACAAATTGACATTTACGTTTTCACTTGACTTCATCCATCATTTTGCATCAATGCGCAAATCAAATATACGGAATAGACGGCAAATTCAATCAAATGAAAAATAGTAATGCGAATTTGGGATCGCTGATCTGCTGATATATCGAAAGAGAGAAAGAGAAAGGGAGACAAATAGAAAAGGAGACAGAGAAAAAAAAAAGAAAAGAGAGACAGGACTGAAAAACTCAGTAGTAATGACAACGCATCTCTTCACAAGAAAAGAATCATGTCGAAACATTTAAACTATAGAAGAAATTGAAAAAGCTGATGTCCATATATTTCATATCACAGTCAACTGTTTCTGTGGCATGTTAAGTCACGTATCTTACACATTCTTCAGTCAATTTGCAGTTTTCTTTAACGAAAACCATCAGATGAAATACCAGAGTATTAACAGTCGGCGACGGTTCAACAGAGACAATGAACAGATCTTGCGTTCCAGTTGAAGCAGTCAAACTTATTGTCACACGCCGTAGTGTAGTTTCCCTATACCTTTTCTCTCTCTCTTTCTATATATATATATATATATATATATATATATATTTCCTGGCGATTCTTCTGATGAGTTTTCAACTTTGGCATCTCGACTTTAATATTGTCAACAAGATCTCACCATTTTACAGTTGAAGAGTGTAGAGGTAATTGTAATTTCTATGTTAACAGTTTCTTCGTTTTTTGTGCTATTCCGGTCTTATGTTTTTCAATCAACGTTGATCTTCTAATATTTAAATTCTATGTCAATTGTCATCTTTTGTTTTCTTAATTTACATTCTTTTATTGTTTTTGCTCCTTAATTTATTCTTTTTCTTACATTCTCCAAATCTCAGTAACCCCTGAGTGTTAGTGACTTTGTTGCCTTGTTTGGGGTGAGATGATTAAATATGTATTAATCATTTCAACCCATGCAAGGCGATAATGCAACTAAGACGCAAGGAGTTATTGAGGATGGGAGAAAGAGAATGAAAAGACTCTTGAAGTAACCGGAAACCCAATCCGAAACAAAAAACAAACGATAAAATTCTGCTTCAAAGATTTATTCTTATCTTTTGTTTTGTTAATGTCTCTTCATTTATCGTTCTTTCTCCTTCATAATTTTTTATTTTTACATTCTTTCAGTCCCGCTTGTATCTTAGTGGCTTTATTACCTTGCTTGGAGTAAAATTATTTACTTCGTTCTTATTGTAGGTTGATTACTCGAATCAGTTTTTGTTTTACTTTCACAGAGACAGCAGAAGATATTCTCAATGAGTAGAAACTTTCATTCATTCATTCATTCCTCTCGCCTATCGAAAAAAAAAAAAAAAACCCCAAAAAACAGGGTCGGAAAGCTTAATAGAATTTTGAAAATTAACTAACTCGCCAGCACTTTATTTGCAACACCTATTTATTAAAATTCCATAAAGGAAAACAAATCATGTGTTTATTTCCTGATTATTTTCCATCTTCCGGAAACATTACACTCCAATTATTCGAACCTCTCGTTTTTTTTGAGAGTTTTGGCATTTGAAAGACTCCCATCTCTTATCCGAGAAGAAATACCGTATTTGACTGCATATAAGGGGCACTATTTTTTTTTTACTAAATATATCTTAAATTCCCCTGCGTCTTATATGACATATGTAGGTTTAAATTTCGCGATAGTCAGCCGAAATTAGCTACCTGACAACTCCCTTTATCTTCGACTTTAGAGTAACTTTCATGTACCTATTGTCATTATTTAAAATGCCATTATACAGATTAAAAGTATTATCATTGATAATGTTCATTATATTAATTTCATCACATTTAATATTAGTACTGTTTCACTAAAATTCGAATAAAATATTTGTAAACTATATTTGTTTCGTTAACATTTTTCTTTCGATAACTTCCATTTACATTGGTATAAATACAATCAGAATTTTTAGATCCTAATTATTCCAATAAAAAGTTTACAAGACTCACGTTGTACAAATCATATAAAAGTTTTTATAGGTTCGTGTTATTTGTTCCTATTCTTTTTCGTTTAATTGTAATCATGGCTTGTTTAACCAAAATACTATCTCATAAATATAACCTAGGTTGTACCATTAACTAATAATTTTACTAGTTACTAATTTCTTCTTGATTTTTCCTGCTGAAATTGGGGTGCGTCTTATATGACGTCAAATACAGTACTTTCTCCTCTACAAATGAACGCGGCATGATAAACATTTTTATCAATAGAACGGTTTGCTCTATTCACATAAAATGTGGTCGACGTTAGAATCAGATTTCTTTAACTTTACTTAAATCACAGTCCAAGTTTAAGAGTAGTGATCATGGCAATCTCAATATGACAAATTCTTCTATATACAATGTCCTTTTCGAACGTTGTCGATATACACAATATCCCGTCCTTGTAATTGCTAGCAAGTTTTTTTTTGTTATCTTTCCTGTTCTGCAATCCATTTAAACTAGCTCGCTTAGGTTACGTTGTCTTCCTCTACCCTCTTGGTTTCAATATGTCCTGTGAATTTCAAATTTTCCTAGCCCTCTTTCCTCATTATATGTCCGAGGCATGTCAGCTGCCTCTTTCTGATGTTAAGCACAAGGTGTCCAAAAGTCACGTGACAACTGGCAGAAAACATACACTTGTGAAATAGCAATCAGGGAAAATTTGCATGACATCATTTTTCATAATTCCACCAATAAAATTTCTTAATATATTGACACATACAAAAACATGATTCTATTTAGTAAATGTTATATACCTTACCTATGAACACTAATGGGTATGTCCCAATCCTCATAAATACGTTGGACACTATTGTAAGTGGGGGTAATATGCTGTCTAAGTAGTCCACCACTAGCAGTGGGTTACCTACTTCACGCCGCTGGTGAGTATTGTATTTGGTTGATGTCATAAAGATTATCATTTTCGCATTTTAACCTCCGTTTTGGTTATTCCTCATGTAGTAACCTTTTCTAGGTGACACCAGTCAATAAAAAAATATAAAATTTACAAGGTTATCAATTATAATTCGACTTTTGGAACACCCTGTAGATGTGCTTTTTCCCTCATTTTCTCTGAAAATTCATTCGTTTCTTTTTTGTTCAGACCATAATATTCTCAGTATACTTCTGTAGAATCACATTCCTGTCTCTTCAAATTTCTTTTTCAAATAACGAAAAGAAATCGAAAAGCATTTTCCAGTGAAATGGTGGAATTTCCATGCCTTTTTTTTTTTTTTTTTTTTTTTTTAAACATTTCTTCCGAATCAAGATAGAAATATTAGTAAGACGCAAGGAGTTACTGACAGCGAAAACGAAACGTGAAAACAGTAAGGAGAAAGAACAAAAGTACAGGTTTGAGAAAGACAGAGGATGTCGATTGATGTTGCATTTCGTTTTCAAAGTCGTACGTAACAGGAATACAGGAAGCGAGAAACACGAGAGAAGAAACTATTAGTATATAACTTACGGTAGTGTCTAGGTATTGGGACAGTAAAATGATGAAGCCTAGTTTCCAGTCTAGTAGTACGGCTAAATTCATGCATTCCAGTTACCAAGGAAGAAACCGCATTAGTCCAACTGCCATGATTATATATATAAGTGAACATTAAAGTGAACACTTCGAGGCGACAATCAGTGACCTGACAATTGCGTCTAGCATGAAACAGCCTGTCGCCTCTAAGTGTTGACTTCAATGATCATTTTTATATTTACATCCGCTGTATTTCTGATATTGAGCTATTTATCCCATAAATATAGCATACCTTAGGAGTATATTTCTTCATATATATATATATATATATAAAGGGTACAGCAAAGACACGGCGATGGGAATGTGACTGAAGTTGAGATAGCAGATCAGGACCAGAAATGGTTATGGGCTTGTTAAGATCTACAAACATAAAAGACTTAACCGTAGAAAAACAACCAAATCGTACTATTTTATATGCGTTATTTTTTCCCCTGAACACCATATATGTCGAATAAACCCAATATTTACTTCATTGATTCTGTTTAATATCCTACGCTGTGAGCAAGTGTCTATTGTTGCGTGCATATTTATAATTATTGTATTGTTTTAAACAAGGTAAACATCCTCACTCCAAGAAGCAGTAAAGTTATCACCAATTCTAATGCTATGAATACAATGGGTCGAACATGTAAGCAACGATGAGGTTTTGGAGAGGATGCAAACAAAGAGGAAACAGAATTAACACCAAGAAGAAGCAGCTGAAATTTTTGAGAAACGTAATGAGAAAAGAAAGGCTTGGAGAATCTGATAATCACGGGGAAGATAGAGGGAAAGAGAGACAAGGGAAAACAATGCCCGACATATTTAGCGGCCTTAAGCAAGTGGATAACAGACAAGGTCTGGGAGAAGTAGCAAAAGGACAAAACATATTGAGAACTACAAGTGAGGGTGGGAAGTGCATAGCCATGATTGCCTACGCCCTGAAGGGTTACGACACATAAAATAATTCTAATAATAGCATCAAATAATAGTAGTATTGCTATGTTGTAGTATTACCAATTGTAGCATGAAATTATAGTAGGATTACCAACAACAGCATCAAATAATAGTTACCAATACGAGAATTAAATAAGATGAGACCCATTTAGGGCTGGACAGCTTTTACTTTATGTCTTCCTGAAATAAACACTGGAAATAATCTGTACATCTTTTTCATCATTAACTCGACTGTCGAAGTTTACACAAGGGTGTGAACTGCTGTACAATAATCTTTCGAGATAACTAAAAAATGTCTGAGATAAATAGATCTGACCCGCTTGAATGTGCTGGCGACAGTAAACGTCATTGCGTACTGAGACTATCATGTGCTGAGCATTCGAGTAACATCGGAAAGTTAAGGGAAACACATTTCGAATCTTAAAGAAAGAGTCGATATTTCTAGTGCACATAACGTAGAAAGAGGGCTTAGAGAATTTGGCACTCACAGGAAATATTGAAACCAAGAGGGGAAACTCCGAGTAACCAACCTAACTAGCATTTTCTAAATTGACAGAATAGAACGTGATTACTGTTGTGTGCCATGACCCCTCGGATCGTAGGCGGTCATGGTCCTCCACATCTTGTCTTTTGTAGCCCTTAATTACTTTTGTCTTTTTGTTATTTATCCCAAACCTATTTCTATCACCCATTTGCTCAGTGACTTTTCTTTGTCCTTTCCCCAGTCTGTCCTGTGAGTATCAGGTTTTCCAAGACCTCCTTCCTCATTACGTACCCAAGACATTTCAACTGTTTCTACCTAATGTTAAGTGTAAGTTTTCTTTTTGTTTACATTTTATCCAAGACTTCGTTGGTGTTTACATGTTCCGTCCATGGTATGCTCAACATCTTTGTGGAAAACCACATTTTTGTTTCTTCAAGTCTCTTGATGAGATTGTCCAACACTCGCTGCGATGCAGGGGAAGAGATATCACGTTCATGGTTCAGTACTCTTTGTTTTGTTTCTAACGAAGTTTTTATTCTTATTTTTTTGTTGCTTAATACGCTGCTTCTCTTTTGGAATACATTTTTGGCAATTCCAAAGCGCCTTTGGATCTCAGTGTCGCATTTACCATACTCTGTTAGAACACTTCTCAGATACTTAATTTTTGCGCTTGTTTGATTTAGGTATCTCCAGTTTCTAATTTGCATTTTTTCTAATAACAGTGCATTATATCTTCCTGCAATTTTTTTTTGACAAGATTGTTCAGCAGGCATTGCCATACAGTAGGAAAGACATCACGTAAGAATTCAGTACTCGTTTTTGTAACGATTTTTTTTGTCCCTTAATAGTCTGCTTAGCTTTTGGAATGTATCTTTGACGAACCAAATACGTCTTTGAATTTCAGTGTCGTAAAAAAAAAAAAAAAAAAAAAAAAAGAAACAAAATTATTATTTCTGCTCGAATTTTGTATTGTACAACTCCACCAATCGCACTCTGCTGTACTTTCCAAGTTTGAGAAACCATAAACCGAAAAGAAACATTTTTTTATGTATTTCCAAACTTTGCTCATTATAAGATATGTCCGTACGAGCTGCCATTTGAATTTATAAAACTATCATCATTTATCAAAAACTTACAAATCTCGACAAATCATACAAATGCTTTTCCTTCCTCAGGTGAGTCTCACACTGCAAACGGAAGGGAGCCAATCAATGATTGAACAACATTTTCCATCATTTGAATCTTGGCTGGAAGCAAATTTTCACACAAGCAATATGTCAGAAAAAAAAATCGTGAGCAAAACAAAAGTAAAACTGAAGTAATAAAAAAAGAAACTAATTCATTTTCGAACCGTTTCTAGATTGAGACCCGATTTCTTCGACAAATACGGATTAATAATAATAAAAAAAACAGCTTATCGACATGCCGTTAGCTAAATAGTTTCCATCAAATCTTACGACACAGCCCAATTTGACAGAGGCTCTCTATCCCTATCTATCTCTCTGTGTGTATATATATATCTGAAAGAATATCATGATATCGCTGATAATATAGAGTAACTTCCCCGCTAGAGATCAGATTTATGATTAATATTTCATGAACGAATAATGGTAAATCTATAATTAGCAACAACCGAAGTCAATTTTATTTCGGAGTTCTTTTATTTCACCAGTTACAAATAATCCACAATCAATAGATTTTTTTTCTTTATTATTCGTGTGCTAATTTAAAATTTCTAAGATTATTTTCCTTTTCGTCACATGTAGGTCACGTCGAGCGTAAACAATTCTGAAGCAGTCAAAGACAATCAAAGATTTCGACCCGTTTTTATTTTTTTTTTATACAGAAAATTAATATCATTTTTCAATATAATTCGTAACAGAAATCGCATCCCATGTTGTTTTTATGCTACTTTATTAAATCATTAAATGACGCTTCGAAAATAGATTTTTTCAAAGAATGTAAATGGTTTCAATAACAATGTCTAGATTCTTGCGATCCTGTCGCCATTGTTTCGTCCACACAAATGCTTAGGAAAAAAATGTGGGAATACGTTTATAAAGAAAACGGTCACACAAATGTTATTTCTATAAAACCGAGAGAAGAAGCCTAATAATGGAAAAAAAAGCAAGACATTGCATTGTCTAACTCTAAAAAGAGACGTTAACGTTTCAGCTTTACTTCATATAATTCTTCTGACAAATATCGCAAATGTGTTTCATTTCCGAACAATGCCAAGATTCCTTTTCAATGAAAATGAAATCAATTATCCAGGCTGCCTTCTGTTCCAGATTAACGAAAATATTTTTTCAGCACGACTTCCAAAATAAAACTTACTCAATTCTAAACAGATTTTTTATTGCTAAATTAGGTAAAAAAAAAATCCCTTATACGCATTGCCAAACGTTACAATTATGCCTAAATATGGCAAAACTATTTTTGAACGTCCATTAACCTATTTAACGCTTACAGAATTCTATGAAGCAAAGGGTCTAAAAAATTAATTATTTCCAGTTATTTTATAAACCGTTACAAGAAATTGGAACCGTATGCTGGAGAATTTTGGTTACGTAATTGGACCGATCTAGATTCTCCAGAAATTTGTTTCGCCCTGCACAAAATGTCTCGTTTGAATGAGAAAAGGTTAAACCCTAGCCAAATTCAATACAAGTAAATTGAAATTGAACATTTTTTTTATTTTTCTGAAGCAGCTTAGGTAAGTTGCGAAGCAGTTACAGGTTTATTAACTATCACAATAAACTTGATATTAATTATTGCTGAGCGTCAATTGTCACGGGTAAAAAAAATAACTTCTTCGAACATGAAAGCGTTGATTGGTTTGGTTGATCTTGTTTTACAGCCTATCAACATCTCTATACGTTATTCAATGCCAAAACCTTAAAAAAAAAACAAAAAAAAACACACACTAAGTAGTGATTTAATTGCATACTGGATAATCATAAATGCAGGCCTTGAACTAAATTTATAAATATATGAAATACCGCATAAGACAAATCATGCTTACCACCCCCTAAAAAACAACAACAACAAAAAAAACAACAACAACAACAACAAAAAAAACAACAACAACAACAACAACAACAAAAACAACAACAACAACAACAAAAACAACAACAACAACAACAACAAAAACAACAACAACAACAACAACAAAAAAAACAACAACAACAACAACAAAAACAACAACAACAACAACAAAAAAAACAACAACAACAACGAAAAAAACAACAACAACAACGAAAAAAACAACAACAACAAAAAAACAACAACAACAAAAAAACAACAACAACAAAAAAACAACAACAACAAAACAACAACAAAAAACAAAAAAAAAACAACAAAAAAAAACAACAAAAAAACAACAAAAAAAACAAAAAAAACAAAAAAAAACAACAACAACAACAAAAAACAACAACAACAACAAAAAACAACAACAACAACAAAAAACAACAACAACAACAACAACAAAAAACAACAAAAAAAAACAACAAAAATAATAACAAAAAAAAACAACAACAAAAAGCGAAAACAAAGCAAAACAAAAAAATAGTTTTCTCGACTGAAGGCGTTGTCAGTCAGTTAAATGCAATGCTCAATAGAGTCATGGCGCTAGACAGGTTTTACAGCAGTAGTTTGACATTTCTTTCTGCGGTAGACTAGTTGCCAACAAAGGCTATAGAAACCCGGTTTGTCCTGCTATTCAAACCAAAACTGGAGAAGAGATGTAATCATACCTTTCCCAAGGGTATTTGCTCGTAAGTGAATGTAATTAACCCAACTGGAAATCGAACTGTTCTCAGTTATCTCATTCCGAACTCATGTTCATTACAATGCAACGCACATCCTACGCATCGATGTGACTATCTTAAAAGTAATAATTTTAAATGAAGTTTCAACATTAAAAATGTCATTCAGAAGAAAAAAAAAATCATCATCCGTTTCGATTATAGGGATTAATGAAAGAATGATTTCTAGAAATGTCCTGCTATCTCTTTAAATCCAAAAGGTTAATTGATTTGAAGATAATACTTTTTGGTTTTTATTAAATTCCTTGTCGCACGCGGTTAACTGACACGTTTGTCGGTTCAGCATTTGGAACCGGAAATGTGAATGCCACGTCGTGACAATGATTACACACGCAGTTTTCGAAAATTAGTAACTGATCATTCAGGTGAAAACATCAGTTCACTGTCCTCAACTTTAAAAAAAAAAAAAAAAAAAAAAAAAAAAAAGAGAAAAAGTCATTATCTTTCATCTGCAAAATTTCTTGTCAGTAATTTTATGTATTATGCCAAGTGGCTCTACGAGTACTACCCGTAACATATAATCTAGTACGACTTTCCCCATGGTGATATCAACGGTGACTAAACTGGCGAGGAGGGTGGATAGACTAAATAAAAAAAAAAAAATAAATAAAATAAAAATTAAAAATTTCTCACCTATGTCAAAAACAGTTCCTGACACCTGTTATTTTTAGGGGGCGTATTTCCAACATCAAGTCAATGCCCCCTTTATCCCTTTCTTGCACACTACAAATATTGGGCGGGGATAATGCAAATAATGATAATATTAGCCGTTTCCTTATAAGGAAACATTCGGAATTCATTGATCAGTGCTGTTCTCGATTGAAATTAAAAAAAAAACAAAAATAACTTTTGTTTAAAACAACTTTCAGGAAAATAGGTTTCTCAAAGTCAATAACTGTTTTCGTTCTTTCCAGCGTTGACAGTGGCTTAATTCCTACCTTTTTTATTTGATATACTTTGGAATGTTAACATTTTGATTATGTCGTTTTTTTTTCTCTCCGAATTACAGGTGATATCAGTTTTAGCTGCCGCAAGTTATCAAGTGATGTCATTTCTGTTATGTAGTACAGTTCTTTCTTTTGATTCTGTTGCACCAGTTCATATAATGTTCTTAGAAGAAAGGCCATCCTCAGATCCAGAGACTTCACTCACTCAAACCCATTTTTAACCATTGAAGAAAGGAAACGGTTGTACACACCTGACACTTTAAATTTGTCTGAACATGTTTGACGCTATGCATGACATCCATATGCTAGCCTCAATCTGACGTGGCTATTTAAGATGTTACGAGTTTTTAGGTTAATTCTTTGGTCTTGTAGTAATTTGCGGTATTTGACGAAACTACCTCTAACGTTGCGTATTCTATATTCAGTTTCCTTATCTCTTATATTACATTTGTTGTAACTGATTCATACGCCGACGTCTTTGTATTCAGGATTTACTAATTCCGCATCCTGATTTTTCGTTACGATGTATTCAGAGTATGTTCCATCACTGCTTTTATTCCAATCCCAGGTCATAGTTTCTGTTTTGGGAACTGGTTATTTTGAACGGCGTGGCCTGTACACATTACAAGGCATGACAGCCCGTGCAAGGTGAACGTAGGAGAGGATACCAGCGTGAATACTGGTTGGACAATGTCAAACAATGAACAGGTAGGACTATACCAGATTGCTGATAGCTTGACCGACGAAGGAATCTATACGGCGAGGCATCTTGCCCCGTATTCTTGCAACCGTCTTACTGACTTTGTACGTTTGTGTCTTATATCAATATTTAAACAAAAAACATTCGATCACCGTTCGTAACCCACTTCAACATTGTTCAAACCATCCCGACTGTTAAAATCTTCAGTTCTGATCGGTAGTTTACTATTTTGGGTAAGCTTATTCATTCTGTAACATGTAGTAGACAGTCTAAGATAAAGTCAGAATTTAAAATACTGAAAGGTCAACCTACTCTACAGTCAGAATACTTGAATTCATCAAGATTAAAAGATAGTAAAGAAAAGGAATCGATGAGGAGTCATAATTGCCGACATGCCGGAGAGAAAATCATGTTTATATATATATATATATATATATATATATATGTATGTATGTATGTATTTTATGAAAAACTGGGTAATCCGTATGGGTAGACCCAAGGAGGATAAAATCCAGAGCAAATAATTTAAATAAAAAAGACCACTTTAAGGTAACATGTAATAAATTATTTCACCACACCCTTTTAAAAGACTGCGGATGATCAGACTTTATTCCAAAGTAAATATATATAACACTTAGACTAGAATCATGGTTAGTCAACTATCCAAATAACCTAGTGAAGTGACTATGATCTTTACGGGTATATTGAAGCTTAGCTTCAATATAGATATATATATATATTTTTTTTCTTACGCTCAGCTTCAATATATATATATATATATATATATATATATTACTTTTAGCTTCAATATACGATATATATATAGATATATATATATATATATATATATATATATATATATATAATAAAAAGGCTTAAACACTAATATTCCATGGTCATAATTTATTCCATTGGAATCGTAAATACGATCCAATTCATCAGACCTACAAATTCAAAAAGAAAACAGAAAAAAACCTACTCCGGAAATAAAAATAGAATTTAGAGAGAGTGTAATTGTGAGAGTGTGGGACGAATGTTAGTTCATAAGAGAGGGGTTTAACAGAGAGAGTTTTATTTAAAAACTAGACTCTCTCTGTTAAACCCCTCTCTGTTTTCTTTTTGAATTTGTAGGTCTGATGAATTGGATCGTATTTACGATTCCAATGGAATAAATTATGACCATGGAATATTAGTGTTTAAGCCTTTTTATTATATCCTTACTCTGTCCTGGACATTGAGTTCTACCTGGATGTTATCCCCTCGGAATTTTTTATTTTAAATATATATGTGTATATATGCACCTGTGGATTTTGCATATATATGTATATTTACCACTAATATTATCTATATATATATATATATATATATAGAGAGAGAGAGAGAGAGAGATATTTCTTACGCTTAGCTTCAAGATACCCTTAAATGATCGTAGTCACTTCACTACCTTATTGGCTAGTTGACTAACTATGATTCTATGCTAGGCGTTAAAAATATGCACCTTTTCTCACCCCTGTCAAACTGAGAAAAATGGTGTGGTTGGGAAACGTTAAAATGCAAGATCGTGCAAAGCACTGAGGTCGGACGTAGGAGGGATGCCAGCATAAAAACTGGTTGGACAAAGTCAAACAATGGACAAGTATAACTATATCAGATTTGCTGAAGTCCGCTGTTGATAGACTGTTGTGGTTAAGATTTAGTGCAGCTTCTGCATTCGGATTCCCCTATGATTGCAAAAGTCAAGATGATGTTGATATTTTGTATGCTGTTTCTTGAAATACTTGGTAGACAATGCTGATTTTTGTTGTTGTTCAAGAGCACCTGTGTCATCTATATACCCCTACGCTCATAGGATCACCAAGTTTCTATCACAGAGCTACTCAGGAGCGACTGGAAACTGTAAATGTGGGTAGAGAATTAAGTTAAAGCGGAAGTGAACTGAACCATCTGTTCTACTAATCTAATCGCCTATTGCCAAGACTGAGTTGGCATTTTCAAGAGACTGGGCGCCGAGCTCATGTGATGAGTTTTCTTTGTCGATTTAGAATATAAAACTATAGTGGGGCGTTTGCTCAGCCGTGACAACGTGTCAAGCATTAACCCTATTTTGATGCTAACCGAAACGATATAGGCGTCAGATTTATAGCCTTGAGAACAAAGCTTCAAACCTCTCCAGTTTCGATCAAGTTCACTTGTTGATAATATGGTCCTGGGGAGATAACTTCAGCGTACGACAACGTGGGGGAAGTGCCTGAATTGAAATTTGGCAGAGATGCAACTACTGGAACAAATGGACAGATAGGAGCTGTTGGTCTGCAGTCAGTCTATAGATGGAGAAGACTTCGCAGAAATCCCGTGGTTGGCGATTCGATGGAGTCTAAACTATTACCCAAGCAGATTTGGCAACTCTTGGGGGAAAACAAAAAAAAAAAAAACGCACAAAGCCTGAAATTCTTTAGGCACATGAACTGCAAAATCTGTCGCAAAAAAATCTAGTCAAATGTGCAATCTGTCGCAAGTGAGGATAACGTCTATATCTTAACCGACATTTCCAAGCAAGAACAAACGATAGATATAACCGGAGCAGGTGAAAGCTCACAATGTAAGCTACTTTACAAATGTTTCTTTCAAAAAAAAGGGGAGGGGAGGGGAGGGGAGGGGAGAGAAGGGGGAAGGGAGAGGGGGAAAGGGGTGGGAGAGATGGAGGAAGGGAAAGGGGTGGGAGAGGTGGAGGAAGGGAAAGGGGTGGGAGAGGTGGAGGAAGGGAGTGAAAATGAAAAGCAAGAAAACATCAATTATTCATATTAGGTGAACAAAAGAAGTCTGGCTTACCCAGGAGATGGGGTTCGTCTGGAAAGCACCTATTTATTATCCAAAGGAGAATAAATATGATACCAAGGCTGGTACCGATCACGCGAACAAGGCTCGCGACTGTCACCCACCTTTTTTTTTTCTTTTTCAGCACAGACTGTTCAAGATTTGATTTGATTGTTTAACGGCATATCAACTATTAGGTTGGTGCAAAAATAATGACGTAATAATGTCGTTTTTTGCAACTATTAGGTTGGTGCAAAAATAATGACGTAATAATGTCGTTTTTTGACTTTAAAAACCCCTTCAAAAAACGACATTATTACATCATTATTTTTGCACCAACCTAATACTTATGGGTCATTTAATGCCAAAATCTAACGTTTTCTTGAGCTTTGAAGTAATAAAAATATGATATACATTATTCTGCTTTCACAGTTGAATACATGGTAGATGATACTCAGCTTTTGTTTATATACATGTTTGTGCGAACGTGGTTACTAGAGGCGGTGATGTGTGCTTTATGTTGAAGTCATATTTTGGAATACAGTTTAGTTTAAGAAATTCTAGGATATTTTATTGATTAATGTTATGAAATATTTCTTTCATATTGATTGAATTATTGTTGGTAAATTTGCTGTAAATTAGCATCGTTGATATATTTTTAATATAACAATATAGTACAGGTAATTTATTTAAATACAAAAATGTACTTTTATGTTTTCATGGAACATCGTTTTTCTTTTGGGGTTCTCTATTTGCCCATATCTGGGACCCTAACAGGTGCTACCACCACGGGTCAGAGGGGACCTGGGAACAACAATAATTAAGAGG
Source organism: Acanthosepion lycidas (assembly GCA_963932145.1). Taxonomy (NCBI): domain Eukaryota; kingdom Metazoa; phylum Mollusca; class Cephalopoda; order Sepiida; family Sepiidae; genus Acanthosepion; species Acanthosepion lycidas. The sequence continues at coordinate 44,636,176 of OZ010602.1, forward strand.
TGCTCATACACTCATGAAAACCTCCAATCTTCCAACTAGAGGCTTTTTTGTCGAATGAAGTTTGTCGTCATACTCAGGACGAGACCGTTCAAGGGAAGAGTGAGGGATGTGCATGGCGACGCAAAAGAACAAAGGAGAGATGCAAATGCGGACGGAATGTGAACCTTCGTGCGCAACTGATAGAACAACTGAAAATTTAATACGAGAAAGCGTAGCTATATTTTATTTGGTGTGTTAGCAGTTCCTGAGAAATTCAGTAAAACGCGCGCTTACTCACCAGACAGGATAAAATTTAAAAATGCGTCGAACGTACGAAGATTTGCAGACAAACAGTAACATCTAGCTACATAAGAAGGTAGTCTAGAAAATGTGTTTCAAGAATGTTTACAGCTATGGCACAATCATCTCAGAGTGCATAGCTTCGCAATAAGATTTTTTTTTTTTTTTTTTTTTTTTTTTTTGCAAGAAACAGTAACTAGGTAAGTAAACATTTATTTCACGGTAATTCTGGGAATTAAATCGGCACAAATAGTATTCAGAAATACCTCATGCTTGGACACGCATTCAGAAATACCTCGCGCGCTTGGACACGCATTCAGAAATACCTCGTGAGGTTGGACACGCATTCAGAAATACCTCGTGAGGTTGGACACGCATTCAGAAATACCTCGTGAGGTTGGACACGCATTCAGAAATACCTCGAGGTTGGACACGCATTCAGAAATACCTCGAGGTTAGACACGCATTCAGAAATACCTCGAGGTTAGACACGCATTCAGAAATACCTCGAGGTTAGACACGCATTCAGAAATACCTCGAGGTTGGACACGCATTCAGAAATACCTCGCGCTTGGTTAGAAGCTAGCGAGGCTAGACTAGTTGATTATTAAAACTGACAAGCGTGTTCGATCCTATCTAGGTATCCCTTACTTTATCCGTCATTACATAATCCAGCAAGAGTTGACGTGGTTAAATCAATCAAGCGAACATATTTAGCGATCTATATTACTATGTATTCACACATGTCTACATTAATTTACGAGAGTGTCTATGAGATATGTATCATACAACAACAAGCATGTCGATAATTCTAATTGTCTATACAGAGGGTTTGTTCTTTCTCATTTGGTGGGATTTGGTTTAGGTATGAGGTATCGTCTGTAGTCAATAGTTTGGCGACAACCACGGAACTATTAATGTTTGCTCGCTCATGAAAATGAACTTCATTAACGCGAGCATTTCACCATTGAATGCCCCCGCACGAGTCCCTGGGCTTTTACGAGAGAAGCTGTCAGGCGTAGTGACAAGTATGGCTTCTCAAATCAACGTGAGAGTTCTCTAACATGCTAGCCTTAAGCTAATTATTTGCTGACGAAGACGCATTCACACTTAAGGCGCCAAACTATTATTGCTGTTTTCATAGCTTGCAGACGAAGGAATGCCATCAGCAACTAAACGTTTTCTTTTAGGCATCAAATCTCCGACAGATATTGTATCGTATGTTCCGATGTCACAATATATTTTGATGTCATTTCCCTTTATACCATTATCGACGTAGGCGTCAATGACTCTCCACATTTTCTTCATTTATTATGACGTGCATTAAATTCTCGCCAAAGGAAGTGGATTAGATTCTTGTTCCGTTCTCCACGGTTCTCGTGTTTCCTTTCTCTTGCTTGACTTTTATTAATCTATTCATTTTCTACGGTCTATCAACACTTTGCAGGTTATTTAAAGCCAGGAAATATTATTTAGAATTTAACAATTGTTTTTAGAGATAATAATAGTCTAGCGATAGAAATCTTACTAATTAACCCATGTCTGGTTTATAAGAGGTAGATTCCAGGGTATTTTCTCATAAGTGAATAAAACAAATCCAACGAGAATTGTAACCTAGATCTCTGATTAACAATTCCGAGCGATTATTTATTACACGTCTAAGCTTGTAGCATCTTCCATCCAGGTACTTAACAAGCTTGATGTTGCTTAACTTCAATGGCTATACGGGAACCAGTGTTTCAACGTGATGTCACTGTACTTCTAAATATTTCGATAGCCTGCAATTTAGTTTCATGCCTTTCACAAAGTAGCTATGCGGAAGTAAAGCCAGAATTTGAACCCCGCTCGTCGTTTCATTTTCAGTACCAATATTCACACAAATAATTACATTTAATTTAAAATGTTCAAATAATAATTCCCGCCATACCTGAAAACTCTAGACCATGAGGATTCTTATTTTTTCAAAATTTTATTTAAGAATTTTGATTTGTAATCATAATTTATTCATTATATTGTCATTAGTAGAATAGTATATCTAAATGTGGGAATGAAGTGTTAGTCTAGAACTAAGTGTTAAGAAAATAAGCGTCTAAAATGCAAGCTTATTTCTGGAACGTAACAATAATACAGGAATTGAAAAACATCGTCACATGTTAAACTTTTCATACTTTTCTTTCCCAGAATTGACATTAACATTGAGAAATTTAAAGGTACGACAAACAACTAGTGCTTATTTAAATTTATTTAGTTGGAGGAAGGAAAAACCAATAGCAGCCGACATTCAATTTATTCTATACCGTATTGCTCAATCTGACAGTAAATAGACTATAATAAAAGTTTCATGATTGACAGAAAAATCGTTTTTATTGTAGATTTAACAACTAAAGCATATTCGTTTTTTCTATCAGGTCCAGACATTCGAAATTTCCAATTCAAAAGAACCACATTATAGATTATCTTTGGCATATTCGTAGTCAATACTTTCGAACATTATAGAATGGAACAATGTTTTCTTCTTGGAGGTGACAGTTGATAAATGAAGTCTGAAATCATAGGTGATGAGTAAGTTGCATTGTGAGAATTCATGAGCGTGTGAGTTTAGAAAAATTCAGGGGATATTGGATATATAAAAGATTTGATAATGTCGAAGATTCATCCACTATCCAAGAGATTGAAAATAAAACAAAGAACAAAAACAAACAAATAACAAAAAACAAATAACAAACAAACAAAACATAAAACAAACAACAAACATAAAACAAACAAATAACAAATCAAAACAAATAACAAAAAACAAATAAAAAAATAACAAATAAAACTAAAAAAAGACAAAACAAAAACAAAACAAAAACAACCAAAAAAAAAAAAAAAAAAAAATTAGCCCCCCCAGCCCGAAAAACAAATACGAACAACGCCGTCAAACTAGTCAGCCATCTGTCCAGTGAGGACAGAAAATGACTCCAGTCATTTTCTAACTCAGGACAACTAAAACACGGAAAAATATCAAAACTGTCTTCTAGTATGAAATATACATGACTTCAGTTTTAAGAAATACACTGAACAGCAAGTAGCAGAGTCTAAAAAGCTTTGCATATTCGACACAGAGGGTGAGTTTTAGACGAAGGATATTTACGCGAATAGACAGTCTTCTTTGGCCACGCATGTCAAAAGCTGTTCGAGATTCATGTATTTACATCCTCTATCTTCAACTTCTTACCTATCCTATCCTTAGCTCTTTTGATCCATTTCTTTTCTCATCAAGGTTCAAGATAACTTGGCTGCAGATCAGTCAGACAGGATTATTTTCCAACCCCCCACCAAAAAAAAACAATTTGCTATAACTTTTCCATCAGTTTTTACTTTAACTATTGTGCATTATTTAACAGAATATTAAGTGTTTATTCGGCATTACTTTGGGCCCGAAATCCTTACAAAGGTTGCAAATCAACCGTAGCAAAGATGAGAAAAAAACATGGTTATAGAGAACATAATAAATACCACAGGATTAAACACCGTACCATAAAAAAACCGCACAAAGTTAACAAAATAAACATAAAATCTTAGCGGTAAAATAGATCACTCATGCGGCTAAATTGAAAGCTTATTAACACTTATTTGTATAGAGAAAGAACACCGATGATTTGCCAATATTTATCCTGAAAATTACAATGATGTGGCCTATCAATCATGTATCTACGCGGACAAATATTCCTGCAAATTGACGGAGACTTATTTACAGCAACTATAACGCACTACATTTAGCTCAGAATCAGGTAAAATATTAACTAGTTTGTCGCACTAATGACACGAAATCGCTGCTACCGACCTTAAGAATTTCATGCAACGTATCTAACACACTCACACATGTTTCATTCAGTTAAAAAATTACTGTGTCCTGGAATTAAAAAAAAAAAAAAAAAAAAAAAAGAAAAAAAAAGAAAAGAAAAGAAAAGAAAAAAAGGCAAGCCACACTCCGATTCATTCAAAAGTGAAGATCAATGAATTTATCACTAAATGGGTGATTTGCAGTCTAAAGCCAATAACGATGTCTGGGTCTGACAAAATGGTTTGCTGCGTTGGAAATGGAACAATTGTCCTATGACTGACCTTACGGTTCCATCCAAAAAGTCTTTATGTAACTCTTCGCATATTTCTTGGGCGTTGATGGCAATAGCCGAACTAGAGTGATAATCTTGCTAAAGTATCCGCCAAATGTTTTTGGAAAAATCTTTCATTTTCAGAAGAATTTTTTTTATTTGTTTGGAAAGACGAAGAAACTGAGGCACAATCAAGCACGGAAGCGGTGGCTAACACCTCTACCAGACGTATGAATTGATAATTGTACTCGTTTAAAGCTCAGAATAGTATAAAAAGAATCAAGATCGACATATTTTCGTTAAAAAAAAACAAATAAACAAAAAAAAAAAAAAACGTATATATACGTCTAAGCCGGGAAGCGGTTAATGTAATGAATTTGTTCTACGAAAGGAAACTCTTAACTTGGCCTGTTCTAGTCATAGCTATGTTCGGTGTATAGGAATCGGTCTCTAGAAAATAGTCTTTTTAATCATGAATAATTCATTCAAAAATACATCATATTATAAAACTCATTTCGGTCGAAGATCATTACCGACAATTTAGTAAAATTAATTCGAATATTCTCCTTGTGTGCTGTCAGGCGAGACACAAATGGACGCTCGAGACGGAAATGATGCATTCAAAGCAGTACTAGTCATCTGCTTAGGAATTTTTTTTTAAACGAAAGTTCCAGTCGAGAATTTAATAAATGCTTTCGAGTCTCCACTTTTTTTTGTTCAACTTTCACTTAACATTAAGCACGCCTTCTAAAAATGTGAAAATTGAAAAAAGAATGCATAGTTACATATACACACACACATATAATTACATGAATCATTCATACAAAAAACAAATATATAGATTAATGATTTAAATGGCGAGAATACATCTTCACAAACAATTTCAATAAGTTACACCAACCCCGAACCTGTATATGAATGATATGATCCCTGTTTATAAATTCCAGTTTCATAAGGTCTTTTTTAGTTTTTAAAAGCTTTCGCCTGTTCCTACAGACATCCTCAGTTATGGAAATAGATTTGTTCTTGTTTTTTACTTCTCGGTAATAAGAGGACAACGAAAATATAGATGTAATCCGTAAAAATGCTATGAGAAATGTGTTGTTTTGGAACGTGCGGGAGCAACGCCGAGTTTGAATTTTAAATTTTAAGGTTGTGTGTTTTTGTACAAATATAGTAATAAGAGAATTCTTTTTTACTGGTAGGTTTTCCGTCAATGTGGCTTGTAAAAACTAAAAAAGACCTTATGAAACTGGAATTTATAAACAGGGATCATATCATTCATATACAGGTTCGGGGTTGGTGTAACTTATTGAAATTGTTTGCGAAAATGTATTCTCGCCATTTAAATCATTAACCTTTATATTTGTTTTTTGTATGAATGATTCATGTAATTATAAGTTGAACAGCACCTACAATCGATATATATATATATATATATATATATATAAAATAAAGAGGATGGTCCAAAAGTCTTGTCACCCACTACCAGAAAGTAATGAGAACGAGAGAACAATACATTAACACAAAGCCCATGTACCGGATTCAGTTTTATTTACTTTCATTGACGCTGTCACACATGGAAAAGGTCTGTATGAACACCATTTTCATGGCACAAAATGATGCGGCGCCATGTCCTGTGTGATATTTTACGAAGCTGGGCTTTATTGATCGTTACAAACGCTCTCCAAACGGCGTCCTTCAACTGATGGGGATTCTGGTATCGTTTATGTGAAACTCTCTCCTTGATAATACCCACCCAACAGAATGTTGAAATAGGTAATTATGTATGCGTGACAAGAATTTCGGACCACCCTGTACATTTGTTCAACCAACTTGCGTCAGATTGTCTTTCAAAATTTAAGTACAATTTCAATGTCTGACTGTTTCAGCACACGTCTGATTTTATTTAAATTTCCCATTAAGAAATTAGTTTTATAGTAAAAGTTACTGGAAAATGATGGTAATACCATAAGTAGTGCATCTGAGAAACGAGTAAGTTTTAGCGATAAAAAACCCCAACCCAAACGAGACAGTGAAAATATTTCGAATATGGAGAACTTGATACTAACAGGGCATCTTGAAAATAAGAGACGCCAGAGGAAACATTATGTAACCAAGTTAATTAGAGTGAATATTTGTTCAGTCTAATTAAGGAAATGGACCACAATGATGAATAGAGGTGAATTACTGAGGAAAATGAAAATAGATTTCGCGAAAGGACATAACATAAATGATTTCTGAAGTGGAGGTGATATGGCGTTTTATCCGAGAGGGAAATTCTAATCAAGAAGGAATTGTTTCAAGAAAGAAAAAAATTCTTTTCATGGTTACAAAAACTAACTACTGACATTAAGCTTTCAACTGTGAATAGGATCGAGACAAAAATAATTGATTTCACTTTATTGTTTCCTCAATTCAAGACCGAAGAGACATTCAATATAGAGGGTTGCTGTTTAAGATTTTATTGGCCACAGAGGATAGGGTAGGAAATGCATCTGATGAGGATAATTAAAATAGACAATGGCTGACCTTAGATTTGAAGATGTTAACCTATTACCTGCCATAAGCCCCATTTGGGGGATCTGTCAAAATTAAACTCACTACATGTTATTCCTTGTATTTACATACATTGCATTTACAGAGGTATATTTTACAAGAGGTATATTTTACAAGAGGTATATTTTACAAGAGGTATATTTTACAAGAGGTATATTTTACAACACTTTAAAGTTTTTATTATTAGCCGTAACTAATCATAGAAGACACTTTCTGTCGTAATTTTACATTTCACGAGTAGAAAAATAATGACTATTTTGAAAAGTATTTTTCTATTATTTCTAATCAATATTATTTTTTGATGCTTTATACACATATATTTTTGATGTTCTAGTTTCTATAAAGATTCAAAGTACCAGGTATTCGAAGGAAATTTTAATATTGTACATTGTTTTAATTCCTAAGAGACCTGACTGGGCTAGAAATGCGCATTAAAAAAATTTGGCAGTTAATGGATTAAGATTGTGTTGGTCTAAGTAACATTCTCCCGGGAGGATATTACACTAACCACTCTCGTGTGTCTTGGCAAGAAGCTGGTCAAATATATGACCATTTTTATTGGAATACTAAGGGAATGTTAATGGTTTACCAATTCCACCCTCGTGTGCATGGTATGACGGTTTTAGCTTTGAAGTAGTGTAGTCGTCAGAACATTTTTCTTAGGAATAGAAAATGGCTTGCGATGTTTCGTCTCTAGGTAAGAGGTTGTAAGATTCCATCATCCGCAAGCCGCATAAAAGCTTTTGAACTAGTAGAGGAGGATTGGATAAGTCTAGCTCAGATATGACAGAAATATTCCATTTTGGGCTGATTTGATTCTTGTAAAAACACGACATAGCAGGTATAATCTAGCACTTTCTGAAGCAATGTAAAGAGACGACCATTCCTTCCAACATTTTTAATCATTTCTTATTTTTCAGTCAATCCAGAAAATATAATAAAGGTAGATGCATATCTTTACCAAGGATATTTGCGCGAAAGTGAAAACAAAGAACTCAACAGGAATTGGAACTCGGCTTTCCGATTAACAATTCAGAACCATTATCCATTAAACCACCCACACATCCAAGCTTATAGCAATACGTATTTCCAAGCGGTCACAAATTTAGATACTGACCAGGTTCAACTTGGCTTAATTTAAGTTATCGTACGAGAGCCGGTGCTTCAATGTGATGTGGCCATAAGCAAAGCATATGGAGCCGTCTTTACATATACAGTGTAACCCGGATATAAGAGAGATTTTATCTGGCCCCCAATTAGAGCATACCAAACCCGGATATAAGAGACTTCTTCTCAGGTGCCGACAACTCTCTTATATGCGGGTTACACTGTAACTAATTAATTTCCCCGAAGGGAAACAGTTTCTTAAATACTGTGTAACCCGGTTATAAGAGAGTTGTCTGGACCGGAGAAGAAGTCTCTTATATCCGGGTTTGGTCTATTATATATACATTAACACAGGCTCTAATTTGGAACCAGAGAAAATCTCTTATATCAGGGTTACACTACAATTTTTTAAGATCAAAATATGGAGGAATCTAGAAAAAATTAAAAAAAAAAAAAGGTTCAATCTCTTGGGGCCAGCCGACAAGCGATATCTCCGACATGGTGTCACGAACACAATCTCAGTCAATATAGGAACCACAGAGGGTAAAATATTTTCACTAAATCATATCCACCTTCGGACCTAAATATGAAAAGCGAAATGGTGGTTACCAGCTGCCATGCAATTTGGAAAGATTAAAACGATTGGCAACATATAAACTCGTAATTTGTTAATCTTTAATTATTCCTTGGTCAACTAAAGGATTTAGCATTTGGAGAAAATTCTAATGAAATTAATCCCTTCAATGAAGAGATTTTGAGAAATTTGTCTTTAAAATATATATTTACATATAGACACTGCTTACTAATAGAAATAGGGTTATTTGTGGCCAAACTTAAACTAGATTTTAAAAATCTACCCACGTTCGGTGTATTGTCACTTTTCAAACTTTCGAAACTTTTTTGAAAAAAAAAGAAAAAGAAAAAGGAAAAACAAAGAAGAAAAAAGAAAACAAATGGAAAAGATAAAAAAGAACATTGCAAAGAAATTTGTTAACCTGATCAGATTTCCTGCTAGAATTTAATAAAAATATTTATATTTTCATAGTTTTATATCCTTGGAAAAAATTAAAACACTTCTTGATATAGAAAATATACCCGGGGAAGAAAGCGTTCAAGCTACATTTGTCTTTGCTTTGATAAACATTTTAAAATATATATTTATATTTACATAATATGGAATTTTTGGATTTGGTTTACAGTATACCAACAGTAACCGTGGGTTATTTAGTGCCGACAAAATTTTTATTGCTGGTAATATTTTTTCGAAAAATATTTGTGGTAATATTTTTTTCCAAAAAAGTATTACTAGTAATAATGTATTGCTGTTAATAGTTTTCCGTTGTCATTTGATTGGATTGTTTTATTTTACTGTATATCAACCTCTGTGGGTTATTTAATGCCGGCAAGATTCTTATTGCTGGTAAGACTTAAAAAAAAAAATCTATTGCTAATATATTTTTTCTTTTTGTGAGATTTTTTTTAAATCGGAGAGCAGAGTTCGAATTCCAGTCGAATACATTACTTTCACTTACGTGCTAATACCTTTGGAAAACGTATGAAGCCTCTTCTTCACCCCTCGGCTATGGGTAAATAGCAGGGCAGACCGGGTTCTATAGCCTTGGATGGAAACGTCTATCGCAGAAAGAAATGGCAACCTACTACGGGGAAAAATTGCCTCGTCAGTCATGTACCGAAAGATACATTATCGCATAAAACATTATTGACTGACTGATTGCTGGTATTCAAATCTATTTTCACACGATTTGAACATGGCTGGGACAGTAACTGGTGCTAAGACCTTGGGAACATAAGCAATTAAAAGGTGTTTACACGATCCTGATCAAAGGTCTTGATGATGTAGTAGATCGCCTTACCCAAGAGGCATATCATTTTTTGTTGTGAGAGATAAATCAACTGAAAGATTGAAAAACAATTGTTACCAGTTCGTTAATTAATGTTTAAATTTGTTCCCTATAAAGGGACGTGGACACAACTGAAATATTAAGTACGAAGAATTAATCGATTAATATTAGTTCGTATGTATGAAAGAAACTTGAAATATTTCAATGAAGTTTATTATCTTGGGCTTAGATGAATAAAGAAAAAAAAATCTTTATGGTCTGCCATACTTTTGACCAGAGCTTGGCAGCCAATCTCTCCTCTGACCTAGCTCGATTAGCTCAATGCAGGGAGAAACTGACCAGTCACATTCAATGCATCAAAATCTAAACTAGTAAACTTTCACCCTTTCGACCGGACCCAGAATTTTCACCAGTCATGATGAACGGATACTCCCTTGGAGTATCCCTATTCCTTGAGCTTAATGAAGGCCTCGAGTGGAACTTGTACATACAATCCATTTCTAAAAATGCTGGGAAATGGTCGATTCCCTGTACTGCTTCAGAAGGTACATCGCACCACCTGCTATCCTTTACATTTACAAGAGCCAGATCAGCTGCCAAATTTTCTCTTTCCAGTCTTAGTAGAATCCAAAAGCGTCTCTACGTCATTGTCGTAAGTCTCTCGCTCCTTTATCGGTATTTACATGGAGAGTGTTCAGACGAACTACACTCCCTCGTTCCACCTGGTCTAACCTCACGGCTAAGACCCGCCATGCTACGCATATTGTAGCAAACCACCTTCATTCCCTTCGTATTCCATTGGTGATGTTTAAGTTCCACTTCCCAAGGACGACTGCCTTGTGGAACCGACTCTCAAGAGGTCGCTTCTACGATCATCATCTTATTTTGCTCACCTCTAGGGTTAACCCCTGAAATTCAGTACCTCGAGTGGCACCCAGGCCTTTTACAAGAAGAACACTTCAAAAGGCATTATTGCAAAACTGTAAATAAGTATTTCGTGAGCGCCTGGCTATCCTGTGTTAAAGATTTGTAAGTTTGTAGTTTTTCTATAATCTTTCAAATACGCGAAAATATAAACTTGAATTTAGTAATTACTGGTACGAATTAGTTAATGACTGATTTTTCTAGAAAAAAACAACAACAGAAGATAAAACAAAAACAACAGCAAAAAACAAACAAAAAACAAACAAAAAACAAACAAAAACAAACAAAAAACAAACAAAAAACAAAAAACACCCAAAAAAACAAAAACAACAACAAAACCCCCAAAAAACAAAAACCAACAAAAAAGACACAAAAACCAACAAAAAAGACACAAAAACAACAGCAAAAAAAAAACAAACAAAAGGCAAGGGTTTACAATTTTTGAATGTATCGTTTGCAATAAGATACATTTTCTCGGTGGATTACTGAAAGAATTTTTCTCCGTCGGGCGAACGAAAGGAGTTTTCACGCCAACTTCTCATAAAATAACAAAAGATAACATCAAACTGTAGTTCCTTTGAAAAAAGAAAAATGATTTTGATTCAAGACAAACCTGAATGAAACATGCTTAGAAACAAATGCAGCAGATGTTTGCGTTAGCCTTTGGCTGTCTGCAAAGCAGTAACCATCGATCGTTGCGCAGGACATTTTGACCGCAGGCACTGAGGTATATCCGTCCCCCCTTCGCCCGCCCGCCTCGAGACACCAACAGCGTTGCTTTTTTTTATGACTGATTCTTTATCTGTACTTTGTCAGTTAAATTTATGAGGTTTTAATATTTAAACCAATGAATCATTCTAAATGAATTATAAAATAAAATAAAAAAACTGGTATTGAGATTATTTTGTAATAAAGAGGTTCATTTATAGACATAGAGATACACAGACACAGAGAGAGAGAGATACACAGACACAGAGAGAGAGAGAGATACACAGACACAGAGAGAGAGAGAGATACACAGACACAGAGAGAGAGAGAGATACACAGACACAGAGAGAGATACACAGACACAGAGAGAGAGAGATACACAGACACAGAGAGAGAGAGAGATACACAGACACAGAGAGAGAGAGAGAGATACACAGACACAGAGAGAGAGAGAGATACACAGACACAGAGAGAGAGAGATACACAGACACAGAGAGAGAGAGAGATACACAGACACAGAGAGAGAGAGAGATACACAGACACAGAGAGAGAGAGAGATACACAGACACAGAGAGAGAGAGAGATACACAGACACAGAGAGAGAGAGAGATACACAGACACAGAGAGAGAGAGATACACAGACACAGAGAGAGAGAGATACACAGACACAGAGAGAGAGAGAGATACACAGACACAGAGAGAGAGAGAGATACACAGACACAGAGAGAGAGAGAGACACACAGACAGAGAGAGAGAGACACACACAGACAGAGAGAGAGAGAGACACAGAGAGAGAGAGAGACACAGAGAGAGAGAGAGACACAGAGAGAGAGAGAGACACAGAGAGAGAGAGAGACACAGAGAGAGAGAGACACAGACACACACAGAGACACAGACACACACAGAGACACAGACACAGAGACACAGACAGACACACAGACAGACACACAGACAGACACACACAGAGAGACACAGACAGACACACACAGAGAGACACAGACAGACACACACACAGAGAGACACAGACAGACACACACACAGAGAGACACAGACACACACACACAGAGAGACACAGACACACACACACAGAGACACAGACACACACACACAGAGACACAGACACACACACACAGAGACACAGACACACACAGAGACACACAGACACACAGAGACACACACACACAGAGACACACACACAGAGAGACACAGACACAGAGAGACACAGACACAGAGAGACACAGAGAGAGAGACACACAGACACACAGAGAGGGACATAGACACACAGAGGGAGAGAAAGGGTCTGAGAGGGAGAGAAAGGGTCTGAGAGGGAGAGAAAGGGTCTGAGAGGGAGAGAAAGAGAAATGGAGAGAGAGAAAGAGAGAAAGATAGATGGAGAGAGAGGAGAAGAGACAGACAGCGAACTAAGGAAAAGACAGACAGCGAGAGAGAGAGAGAGAATATTCAATGTTATGTTGTATTCTAGTATTTTACATTACGTGTCAAGTAATAAAGCCATAGGAAAGAAATCATGTTGGTTAGGAAAAAATGTCACAACTTGCTTTTGCGAGTGACATCTTTGGTATTAATGAACCCATTGTAGCAATTTTTTTGAACTACTGTCAATTTTATTGGCAAGAAGCGTAAAAATACTTTTTGACTAAATCCATGTATTTTTGATCCACAACGGTACTGACATCTGAGATTTTCATTATTCACGTTGTCTTCAGGTATACTAACATGCGATAGAGAAGAACACGGTTGTAGGAGCGTGGGTTGAAAACCTAATTGGCTTAGTGTGATGGAGTTGTTCTAGAGCTGTGAAATATTTCAAGCATTAATTTCAACTCTTATCAATAAATGTATTGTTTATTTCCAGGTAAACTAACACCTGCCTGTTCACAGAAAAGCTCAAAAAGTAACGAAAAGCGACGTGTCTTGAAATTTGGCAAACTCCCAAAGAAATTCTTGCTGATGTAGTTGCTACATTAAGGGATGACGCTCTAGTGTAGGCAGTTGAATTTATGAGGGAAAGGGAGAATCTTGAAGATGACCCAATGTCTGGAGGTTCTGCAGTGACACGACCAAAGAAAACAATGTGTTCACCACATGGTGAGGGATGATAAGCTATTGACTATAAAACAAATAGCCAATGCTATTAGCATATTCCATGAGAGGGTTAAGAATAGTAGGCATGACGAAGGATTCTGCGTGATGCGTTCCCCATCTGACCGATAATCAAGAACATATCAGCTGATCACATAAAGGGAAAATCTGACATTTTCCAAGGTAGATTCTACTGGTTTTCTGGAATATTTCTTAGCCCAAGAGCATTGTTGGATTAATCACTTTATTTTTATCGAAAATATTCGTCTATGGACAGGATTCGAACCTGCATCCTATACGGAATATTTTCTATGAAATTTTCTCAGACATTCAGGCCGGTAAATGTTATTTAATACTGTTTATTATAAACAGAGCATTTACTTAAATACTTGTATCTATAAAAAGAACGTCAAAAACATAAAAAATGTCTTTAATAAATAAATTGTCGGACTTTGTCCATTTCGTAATATATTAATCACTTTGCATCAGAGACAAAAGTGCAAACATCATTCATAACCTGTGTCAAAGAAGGCCAAGGTAGTTTCGTCTGTAAGGGAAGGTGATGGCCTCAGTTTTGGGGGATGCAAAAGCATTGTGTTTACAGTCAAAAGAGGCCATACCATCAATAAAATGTACTATACCAACAGTTCCAAAAGGCTATAAAGATAAAAAATTCAGGAAAACTCGCGAAGGTTTCTTGTTTCATGATTTTGCTCCAACCAGAAAATCCTTGATTTCATTGCCGTGCGTGACCGTAGCTTTGAACTGTTTGCTCATCTTAGCTTTTCTCTTGATTTGACTATTATCTGTTCCCCAAAATGAAAAATACTTGTCTAGGAATCAGTATCGCAGTAATATATCCGCTGTTTATGATATTTGACCAACAGGATTGACAGTCTTCTTTCAACAGTCAGATCTCAGATTACCAGAAAAAAAAGAGCTATTAATAAGAATAGTTGAAGTTAATGCATGTATGATTTAACACCCCTAGCGTCACTGATCCTTAATCAGCCGATGAAGGTTCCAGCCCATTCTCTTACATTGACACGTAGACAGGTGATCTCAACGTGTCCTCATTCCAAACATCTGCTCAAAATATGTTACCGAATTAGACAACTCGAGTTCACAGTTACCTCAGCTGACTTACCATAATCGTTTCCAGGTTGATTTTGACCCAGTTATACAGGCTGCTCCGAATGGTTTGTCATCCCCCTACCAAAAAGTAATTAGATCAATAGAAGAACAAGTAATACAGTAAGACAAAACAAGGACTGGATTCAGATTAGCCCCTTTCATTGACGCTGTCAAAAGTCGAGAAGGTCTGTATGAACACATGTCGGAGTTAGCTACTCCTCAGCGCTTTAACCCTTCACCAGGGGTCTCTCTCCTCTGGCTATAAATACTGGCTGACCCTTCACCTCGATCTCTGGGAAATTCTGGGAACACGCTAAGAACAATACACGTACGTACGAACACTCACCACAACATACACACATAATAATCACCACACGCACTCAATGTAACTGTCCCTGTGCTTGTAACTTGTACTTGTTAATAAATATATTTAGTTGTATATAATTATCGGTCTTGTTTGTTTTCTTTGGACTTAATTAAAGTCCAACTTTCTCATGTAGATGGACCAGCTAGCAGAAAATTCTACCTACATGTGTTCTACAATACATCAGATCTTCACCCCACGGTCCGCTACACAGTCATTTTCGTGGCAAAAAATGATGCGACGCCATGTACTGTGTGATATCTTACAAAGATGTGCTTTGTTGATTGTTGCAAAGGTTGTCTGGTGGCGCCCGACAACTATTCTGGTATCGTTCATGTGAAACTCTCCTTGTTGATAGCCCACAGAGCGTTGAAATAGACAATGTACAGGATGACAAGAATTTGCGACTACTCTGTAGAAAAATCTAATGTTTTTTTGTTCTATTTTACGATATTTAAGCAAAACTCATGAATTTACCAGTAGTTCTGCATGTTCCTTTACTGAGATTGATTGATATATTAACATTTAAAAAGTGAGAATACGATAGTTAGGCTTTTTATTAAAGAAAGAAGCAGAAACAGTGCTAACATTAACTTCCTGTGAATTCTTCCTCGGGATTCAATATCCGCAAGACAGTAAACAGTAATCACTTGGGCGCCAATTACTTCGGAGGCGAATTTTATATCAGGTCGGAAAGTATTACTGACAAAAAGTTCTGGTATTTCATTGGCTTTTGTAAAAAAAAAAAAAAAAAAAATATATATATATATATATATATATATATATATATTTCTTAATGAGCTCTATTGCCTCATTACTGCCAAAATGTATTGTTCGGAAGAGCACCTAAACCGGCCTCTTTATCTTGACAACATTACCTGCTTTTACAGTCTGGACACATATCTCGCCATCAGCCTTGGGAGTTTCTCATAACCATTTCAACATCTGTGCTCTTACTTGAAACCATTTTATTGCTTTAAGCGATTTAAAGACAAACAAATCTCAAAATTGTATACAGCTTTAAGAAAGGAGATAAATTGATCCAAAGGTAAAACACAGGAAACTTTGTAGGCTTCATATACTTTAAAAAAAATTTCGTATGGGTAAAATCTAAGTTCTCTCTTTACAGCATTGGACAGAATACCACTTATGTCACATAATGAATTTTCCATCAACTTTCTATTATATATATATATATATATATATATATATATATATACACACACACAAATAGAGACAACTAGACTCGTCTCGAAAAACCCTCGAATTCTTGATTTGCAAATAATCAAATCTATCTCGAGGGAAATAAAAAGGTTTTAAAAAAGAAAGAGCTACAAACATGAACTTCTGCCGAAAGAAATCGCACAGATGCAGGTCTGAAACCCAAAGAAAAAACCCCGATACGAGTAAACAACTAACAAAAGAGCTCAATACAACTGTAGAGCAGACCTAGATAAACCTAGTGGGCCAGACAAACCTACCCAGGTTTCACGTAAACGGATCGTCAGGGAAAGAATTCGTGGTAGGTTTGTCTGGCTCACTAGGTTTATTTATATATATATATATATATATATATATATATATATATATATATATATACTATTTTAACTATTGTCCTCATCTTTTTCGGCCGTTGTACGCTCTGGCCTTCTTCAGGTGGTTGGAATGTCGAACTGAACCCTTCATTTCGCTCACTGGGGTAGACTGCTCTAGTTCGACATGCCATGTTTAATGGATGTCAGTTATCTCTGGGTGAGGCAGAAATAGCTCCCACATAATGGTAAGACATATGAAGACACCTTTGACGCTAATATCTTACGATTATGTTGAGGCTGTTTCTGTTGTACCCTCTATAAGCAATGTTATAGCGGATATTTTGTAATTCATCGTGTTTGCATAGAAAAAAATCTACCGTGTTAAAATTCAAACGTCTGATAGAAAAAATATCAGTGCAATTACTTTTGAAAAAGTGAAAAAAAATTTTTTTCTTTGCTTCTGAATATAACTGGTTTTGAAAAAAACAAAAACAAAAAAATACGAACAGAGTAAATAATTTAAAATCTATTTAAAACTATTCTCTAATTTTAGGCCAGGTAATGTAAATTAGGACGATTTTATTTCCTGTAGCAGTCCTACTTTTATATCAAGACAAACTCTTTGAGCAAAGCCGAAAACAAAAATCTGGAATTATATCAAAACCAAAAGGTTCAGTTTCATGAGGTCTCAAAATTGTACCATTCTTTTTGTTTAATCATTTCTCCTCAAGAAAGGCAATAAAAATGCAGAGAGGGTTACTGAGCGTTAGAAAATAAGAGAAAAATGCTATTAAGGAGAGAGAACAATGAAACAACAATTGACACTGCATTTGAAGTTTTGAAGACCAAAGGTGACTGGAAAGGAAGAAGCCCGAAGAATGATTCACAAATGAGAAGAGCGATAGAAGATACTGTTTACATAGAACTTACGATTACATCAACCCTTTTCAAATGTAAAATGATGAGACCTAGCTGCTAATCTAGTACTATGCTGAAATAGAAGAGTAATCTGCAGGGAAGTAGGTAACGATTGACATTGCATTTGAATCAATAGAAGAAACTGTTTGCATAGAATTTACACTGACAGCTAGACATAAAATTTGGAACATTCCGAGTATGATTAATTAATACTACTGAATATAAGCTTTGTTTTTAATTATTAAAAACATTAGCGAATGATTTAAGATATACCAAGTGTTAATTTCATTGTAATTGAATGTAACTGAAAAAGGTTTAAGTAAAAGAAAATAACTTTGTGCCATTTTTAAAAAAAATAATTTCATGCTAATTGTTCGGATGAGCTCTTCGATATGGTACTCCATCAGAATTTGACAAAAGGCTGGTGTGTCTTGCGCGTTTGTGTCGTGTAAGAGAGGCCGACTTATAGTGGCACTTTGATGTCTGTTAGGAATTGGGATATTTTTCTCACTGAATTGAATATTAGCAACCCCGCCCGAAATTAAGTTAGTTTAAGGCTGTTTTTTTTCTTAGTTTCTTCCTTCAAATTAACTTAGCTAGGGGTTGTATGTTCATAGGCCCCTTTTATTCCTGCCCCCACCCACCATTTTTTTTTAATTTAATTCACCCTCCCATTCCCTAACCTACCCCGTTAGGTGGCCAGACAAGTCCTTTCTCTGATGAATGCGGGATGCGTTTCGTGTTTTTGGGTTTGAATATCGTATTTTTTGTTGTCTTTAAATGCATGGGTTTGAGTGAGTCTTTGGGCGAATGAGTGTTTTATAACACAAACGTGCCACATTGATTTCGTCTAGTTAAGTGATGTTTCTACCACATTGAATGATTGTGAGGGGGGGTTAGTGCCAACACTATTTTTATTTAATTTGTTGTACATCGATGGCCCGTGCTTGATTAAAAAATCGTACGTCTCATACAGGAATCGCTATCACTTGACTTAAAATATTTTTGCCCTTCCTTGCCTTTAAAGGAGTGCCCTTTGCCATGCTGATGTTGCTATTGCCTATCTCACACTGCGAATATTTTCGAAGCTCTATACTAAACATTAAATTTGTTACGAAAAAAGAACTAAACAAAATGAACACAAAACGATCAGCTTTAAAAAAGGTCTCGTGACTGGAAAAACCGAATGATAAAAGAATGTTAACAACAAATACTTTTTCACATCCAACCCAGTTCTGTGGAATCAGAATCAACGGTGAGTTTAAGCAAGCGAATGAGCCAATTAGAGTAAAGTGCCATGCAGATTTAAATTATGCCCACTTGCGACGAATGCAGCTATCGATTATTTTTTTGCATGCTAGCATGCTAGTTAACATTCGTGTCAGTCAGTTGTTGGCTCTCACGCTAGCCAATAGAATCTTCCTGCCTATTCGTGAGAGCCAGCTATTGGCTCTCACTCAGGCCAGTGCAAAATGGCTGCAAACTACATAAAAACTGCCGTAGAAGCATGAAAAAATAGTTTAGATTTTAAGTTTTTTTTATTCCCCCTCCCACAGACAATGAATTGTATATATGGAGGCTAGTTAGGATTCCATAGAGACATTAAGGTATTATGGTTGATGTTGTAGGAATGGTAAGTAAGAATGCGTTGTTTTGGAGTTAGGAATATTGTGGTATGTCTGGGTCAGTGATTATGGCTAGCTAAATTTTATATTCAAACAGAAGACGACCGTTCTTTTCCTTATTCCTTTTTTTGGCGTTGTGCTACATTTCTGTAGTTCAAACAGGATAAATAACGCTCTTTGCTATGGTACCTGGACTTTATGAATGTAAGCGCAGTACAAGACTGGCGACGAGATTTCATCGATATAGAGTCAAGTTGGTTAGATGTAACCTTAAGTTCTATGCTAACAGTTTATTCTCTCACGCTTCTCGCTTGTGAAACACTTTCATCTCCATGCTTTCCAGCCAAATATCATCTTAAAACTTTAAATACAACGTCAGTAGTTATCTATTTTCTTCTTGATTACTCATCTGTTCTCACTCTATAGCAAATGTATCCGTTTTCCAATTACCCAACACTATGTAACCCCTTGCGTCTTAGTGGCTTTACTACCTTGCATGGGGTGAACTTGATTAAAAAAAAAAATTACAAGATTATTTTAGCGTGTAAATATAGTTTATTGTTCAATTAATTTGTATAATTAATAAAAATCTGGAGAAAATTTCTATGGTATCAACTTAATTTTCTGTTCGAAGGACGGGTAGTCGGTTCGTTAATTTAAATATAGATATGGGCTATATTAACAATCTGTCTCGCTTCTTGAGTAACGATTCTAGTTTGGAGAAGTCGATTAAGAACGTAAATAATGAAAATTGCTAATAATAGCAGTTATCGATGGGAGCTGAACGATTTTTTTTCCATACAAACGAAGATGTGTTCGTTCAGCATCTGTTCAATACTTGACTATTGACTTAGTTCTTACCTAATCTGGAACGATAAATAAACGAATGACGAAATGCACGTGATCAAAACTGCTTTATTAGCTTCTTGTTCAAGGAGTAAATAGAAATTTCGATATAATACTCCTTTGAATCAAAACCAATATCTGACAAAATTGATTGTTTTGCGTTAAATCTAAGTGACAAATATATCTTGTGACATTTTCAATATAAAAAAAAAAATCGAAAATCATCTGTATTTTCTAGCAAAAAAAAATAAAAAAAAATAAAAGCTAATGCAGAATTTTTTTTTAGCAGTTTATATACGAACTACTTTTCATGTCTTCTAACGTTCTTGTTTTTATCAGCTTTTAAAAACAGATTTTGAACAGTCTGCAAACGGATAATTTTGTTCATCAGATTAATATACAAAAGAGTTGAGAAAAGCTACAGTTTTAAAGCGAGATTATTTACACTATTTACATTAATCTGACTATTGACCTCATCTTTGTCGCCATATTTATCACAACGTTTCGACCGTTGCACGCTCCGGCTTTCTTCAGGTGGCTAGGTGGACTGTTCTAGTTCTACGTGCCATGTTTAATGGATGTCCGGGATCAGTTATTTCCTGTTAATTCCCCTCTCCGCTGCCTTGACCGGGTATTGAACTCACACTGTTTGGGTCCTGTCACTGGATCTAACCAACGCCTTTATCCACTGTGCCATGTCGTTAAGGACATCTTTGTACGACTTTCTGGGTTTTATAAACCTAATGTCAACAGTATCCAGTTTTTACCAGTGCTCATATGGCAATTTTTGTTGTCATCGCTTTTCTGTGGCACACCTTATTACTGCTTCCCATATAGTATTCATTTCTATGCAGGGTCGGCCGAAACGTTCTGATAAATATGGCGATAAAGATGAGGACAATAGTCCGAATAATGTAAATAGGGTACAGAAACCCATCTCAGAAATATAGACGAAATTATATATCAAGCATAAATAATTTTTTTGCAAACTTAAAAAACATAAAAAAGTAAAAACCAAGACAGACAAAAAAGTAAAAAGACAAAAAACTTTAGTATTTTTACCTTTTTGTATTTATACAAAAAAAAGTAAAAATGCAAAACAAAAAAGTAAAAATGCAAAACAAAAAAGTAAAAATGCAAAACAAAAAAGTAAAAATGCAAAACAAAAAAGTAAAAATGCAAAACAAAAAAGTAAAAATGCAAAACAAAAAAGTAAAAATGCAAAACAAAAAAGTAAAAATGCAAAACAAAAAAGTAAAAATGCAAAACAAAAAAGTAAAAATGCAAAACAAAAAAGTAAAAATGCAAAACAAAAAAGTAAAAATGCAAAACAAAAAAGTAAAAATGCAAAACAAAAAAAGTAAAAATGATAAAAAAAAATGTAAACATACAAAAAAAAGTAAAAAATATAAAAAGATAAAATGTAAAAACAAAAAAAAAACAACTTGTTTTGGTCAGTTTAAAATCACAAATGTAGGTGAACATCGTTGCGACACTATGAAATATGACTAAGTTTCTATATCAAATTAAAGCTCTTAAATCCCCTACTCGCTCTTTACGACAGTACATTTTACGATATTTTTTAGGCGAGAAAGCAACAGACAGTCGATCAAAGTTAAAGTCCCAACTAAGACGATTCAAGATATTTCAACCATTTCAAGACCTGCTCTACAAGAAAATTTGTGAGCAAAGATACTTGCATTGCCTTAATACATAATTGAAAATACATCCACATTTGGCATAAAATGTTATGAGAATATGTTATCAAAAATGCATATTTCGATAGGCTTTCTAAATCAAGTTGAAAAATTTAAACAAATTTACAGTTTATAAGAAACTATTTTTGTTAGTGACAACACAAATAATAAACTAACTCTTGCTCGAAAGCAAAATTTTGACCAATAGAAATTTGCATAAATAAAAGCGTGACATTAAACATTTAAAATTAACTATTTGTTTCACAAGACAAGTTTATGGCGCATTTCTCCAAAGAATGCATCATTTTTTCTTGTCTGTATTTACTGCTGAAGTCAGGATGTCTGTTAAAATCAACCCAGTAATTCCTAATAGCGAATACCCCATTTACCGTAACTGATAGGTTATTTAAAGCTAAGAAAAAGAAATTAAGAATATTTTGGACATAATGATTTACTGGCACAAGTCGTACTATTTAACCCATAGCTGATAGGAGAAGAGGTGTAGCCATATGTCTCTCAAGAGTTAGTGAATATAAATAAGCCGATTGTTACTGGATCTTTGCTCTCCGATTTCAAACTGCCAGCCGTTATCCATTATACCAGCCGCACATCAAAGCTTACTACACCTGGTATTTCCAAGACGTCACCCATTCAGGTTTTAACCAGTATTGAAGAATGAAAACGTCGGTGATCGGAAGAGAACCAATTTTTCAACGCGATATGGTCGTGAACTATCAAAAATCGTCAACCCAGACGGGAACTACCATTCTTTCATATATTGGCCGGCGCGTGGGCACCTCGGGGTGGTGTAATGGTTAGCAAGCTTGTCTTGCTAGAATAATTACGACTGTGTAGTGAGTTCGATCCTCACTGGGTGCCCCATACTTTCGGCCTTGTGCCACATCTGAGCTACGCTTGGAAAATCACTATATTGACCTGCGCGTATTTTTTCAGGAATATCGTAAAAAATCTGCCATGGAAACACAAGAAAACGTGTCAGAACGAAGAATCAGCTCAAAGTCTCTCACTTTTGCATAAATACCTTTGATAACAAAGGTAAGATTTCATGTCTTTATCCAAGACAACTGTTAGAAAGCTATATTTGCGTCTACTGAGCGTATATTTACATCTCCGAGAGTGTAAACAATTTTACTTACCTCAAATATCCATTTAATCTATTTTTCCTATGTTGCTACCTTACGGGATGAATTTTCGAACACCCAATTGGAACAGCGGGTTAATAAATTACCCTTTTAGCACCAGCAGAACGTATTAATTTGTTTAAGCGTAGAACTGAGGACTTTACTGAAACATACTTAATCAAGTGTGTATTTGGCGGTTCGCCTGTGGCTTGAGCTAACTGAGAAATCAAATTAGGATACATTCTGACTAATTCACCACAGATAATATAAAGTTACTTATTGCAAATATTAATTCACAATAAGAAATTATACATTTTAAAATCAACTTTTTTTTTGTATTAAATTTTTGCCAAACTTTTGAAATTATAAATTTTTAATTACTGTATTTGACGATGTATAAGGCGCACTCCAATTTCAGCAAGGCAAATCAAGAAAAAATTAGTAATAAGATTCAGGAGTATTTTATTTTTAGAAAAAAAATGTGCGCCTTATACGCCGTCAATTACAATAGTTTGTTTAGCTTGACTCTCGCAACAACTCCAACCCTCAGAATAAAAATTGCCAAAAATCAGGGAATTACTCACATTTTATAAGCGTGAACAATATTCGAGGTACTTACAAGGAATTTTTTACAATTAAAAAAAAACAAAAACATTTTGCCTTGTTTATCGAGGTGAGCGCGAACGAGAAACCCCACGCTTAGAAATGAAGCACCCGACTGGCCTGCATTTGGTGCAGATCGCAAAGAGCAACGAGAAGGCATAGTTTTGTGAGAATTTTAGTATTATAAATTCTTATTTTGGGATGAATTAAGAGAAAAAAAAAACAAAAAAAAACGAACGTATTTTCGTACGCCCAATTGGAACAGCTATTAGGCTGGTGCAAAAATAATATCGGTTTTTGACGTATTTTTTTAACGTCAAAAACCGATATTATTTTTGCACCAACATAATAGTTAACCTTTTAGGACCAACTGAACGTATTAATTTGTTTAAGTATGGGGCTTAAGACTTCATTGAACCAAACTTGATCATTTGTGTATTTGGGGTTCGTCTCTGGCTTGAGCTAATTGAGAAATCAGTTTAAAATACTACCAAACAATCAACGTAAAAGAACTTTCATGACATTAAGCTTCATAACATTCTTCAATTTATCAAATCCTATTGTATACTAAAATATAATCAATAATCTGCCAATAAAGATGAGGATAACAGTCCGAATAATCTAAATACTCATAATACATCCTCTCAGAGATCTAGACAAATATAACTTCAGCAAAACACAACATAAAACACGTACCACTGTCTCTTGAAATTACGTCCATACAAACATGTACAGTGTGACCCAGATATAAGATAAACCCGGATATAAGAGAGATTTCCTTTGGTCCCAAATTAGAGCCTGGGTTAATGTATACAAATTAGACCATACCCGGATATAAGAGAAACCGGGATATAAGAGACTTCTTCTCGGGTCCCGACAACTCTCTTATATCCGGGTTACACTGTATATACAAAAAAGCAGAGTATCACTTACCTTGTATTCAATTGTCAAAGCAGAATAACATTTTTATTACTTCAAAGAAAAATAAATTTCGGTATAAATGACCCATAAGTAGTTGATATGTCGTTAAACAGACTAATTATTTTGGGAGTGCCAAATTATTTAAATTTCCGATTTCCTTAATACTTTGCTTAGCTTTTAGAAGGCATAATTTTGATGTTAGCCTTTCTATATTAATTGGGCTTACGGACAGACCACGTTAAAACATTGGTTCTCGTACGATGACCTAATTTAAGTAACGACGTGCCATACCGAGATAGGTGATTGCTGCGGAATATCATTTTCTGTAAGCTTAGATGTGCAGGTGGTGTAATGGATAACGGCTCAAAATTAGAGATAGGAGAACCGAGTTCTAATTCTAGTCAGTTTTTTTTTACATTCACTTACGCTCAAATAACTTTGGGAAAGGTATGAATCCAATGCTCTCCACAGCTAATTATCAGTAAATCTTTATCTCCAAAATTTCTTACAATCTAAAAATATTTTCTGGCTTTAAATAACCTACAAAAGGTTCATGAGTTGTACAAAACAAACAGTCTGTACTAATTACTTTGAAGAACAAGTCCATAAATTTTTTTCATATTTTAAATTAATCCGGTTATTTAATTCGTATTTGTTGGATAACTGGTTTCATGCCTTACACAAGATGAAATTGTACGGAACAGACTAGTCGGAAATTTTATCTGCTTGCCGATTCCACTTACGGAGCGGACAACCTTTAACATACTCGCACATTCAACTAACATCTCCACCTCCTTTATTCCACTACACTCTGTTGGGTAGTATGGGGCTCCAGCTCTTAACGACGCTAAGCCTTTCTGCTGTGCTTTCCATAAAAAATAAGGTTTTACGGGATGAATTTATTATCCTCATACCCAACCGATTTTATGTCATAGTACCCGGTTGTTCCGAAGCGTTTATTCGTCTAAATACTGGCAGGTTCAACACTGCTTTACTTGGACCGTAAGTCCTCACAACTTTTACTGCGTTATTGATCAGTAAGCGATTCAACATTGGCTAATCGAAAAGTTTGATTAGATGACGTTCAACAGTATCAGGAGCTAGTAAAATGATCGAAAACGTTTTATTTTCGGTTTTCCGGTCAATGGTGTTCACGAACCGATGCCCCCAGCAAACGGAGCATTGAATACGCTCTCTCAAACACTACAATGCTTTCGAGTATATTTTCAGTAGAACGACATTTTGCAAACAATTCTCTCTCGTCACTTGATTTAACGATATTAATAGAGCCGACCCACAATTCAAAATGACTTCAGATGAAGTGGTAATTCAAATTCGGATGGATTAAAGATTTGAACGTAACGAGTTCCAAAATAATCTGTCTGCCTGTCCGTTTCGATGTCAAGACTTGTCTTAGAGTGTGGAAAGTGACACGGTGTGCCTGCACAACATCAGA
The DNA here is from genome assembly GCA_963932145.1 of Acanthosepion lycidas. Classification (NCBI taxonomy): domain Eukaryota; kingdom Metazoa; phylum Mollusca; class Cephalopoda; order Sepiida; family Sepiidae; genus Acanthosepion; species Acanthosepion lycidas. The sequence continues at coordinate 44,662,056 of OZ010602.1, forward strand.
GGCACCCAAAAGCATCCCTAACCCCGTGCGAACTCAAGATGCAATTCTTGCAACATTGAATCAATGCGAAAGCCTTTTGCAAGGTAGCGGGTGAGGAACACTACCTTGGAGTTATTGGACCAGGAATCTCTGCTGGCAGATCCGTCTCGTCACAGTGGATCAGGAATCTCTGCTGGCAGATCCGTCTCGTCACAGTGGACCAGGAATCTCTGCTGGCAGATCCGTCTCGTCACAGTGGACCAGGAATCTCTGCTGGCAGATCCGTCTCGTCACAGTGGATAAGGAATCTCTGCTGGCAGATCCGTCTCGTCACAGTGGACCAGGAATCTCTGCTGGCAGATCCGTCTCGTCACAGTGGACCAGGAATCTCTGCTGGCAGATCCGTCTCGTCACAGTGGACCAGGAATCTCTGCTGGCAGATCCGTCTCGTCATGGGAATATGATCAAAATTCCGACTTGAATATCATGAGTAGCCAGTTCGACCCACACACCGCGAGGTGACAGTTAGACCTTTAATGGCTGATCCATACTTGGATCATTCTGCGGAAAATATTCAACTACAAATTCATGCAGACTAAAAGAATAATGAAAGCTTTATATCTAAATTTAGAATACACTTATCTCGGAAATTGACATCTATCCAATTTACATATCTAAAAACTGGTTATAATTGTATATAATGGAAATATTCGCTGGATATGAATAGCATTGAATCAGATGTCCTAATCTTTGCTTTTTTTTTATTACCATGTCTATTAAGGTCGCGAGATGTGCGATCGATAACGATTCGGGATGAGAAATCGAAGAGCCGAGTTTGAATTCGTTGAGTTCCTTACGCGAAAATACCATTGATAAAGTTATCAATCTTTCTCCCCACTACCTCGATAGCTCTAGGTTGAATAGCAAGACATACTAAGTCCTATAACCTAGGTTGCCAACCAGTCTACCGCACACAGGCAAATCTTCTGCCTCGTCACTTATGAATCGAACAAAATCGCCCAAGCGTGTGGGTTTCAAGTATGACGCTTAACTTGACCTATTCTGGTCGTACCGGTTCATGACTACCTCCACTTCCTTTTCATTATTTCCGAGTTGCCCGAAAATAGTGTATTTTACCGTGCCCTCTCAGACTAGTTACCACCCAAGGCTAGAGTACCCGTACAGCTGGTCGGGAGAAGAGATTAAATTCCCCCTAAGACAGGGACAGATCAGACCGGAATTGAACTCAGCATGCTGATTCTCATTTTCACGTTAATGACCATTACATGGTCGATTAACATTGGGTAGACAAAGTATAAAAATAAATTCATACCTACAGAATCAACATCAAATAGGGAAATCGCCTACAACTATCATACAGCAAATACATATATATATATATATATATATATATATATATATATATATACACACACAAATATAGATAACTATACACGTTTCAGAAAACTCGAATTTTTGATTTGCCAATAATCAAATCAATCTCGAGGGGAAAAAAGGTTTAAAAAAAAAAAAAAAAAAAAAAAAGGTGGTTTGTGTGGTTCTTTCTTTGGTCACATGGTATAATTTCGGCTATCGCCTATAAATATGCGTTTCGCTTTGCCTCTGTAGCCAACTTTCCCTGACGATCCGTTTAGGTGAAACCTAGGTAGGTTTGTTTGGCTTACTAGGTATATATATATATCTGTAAAAAGTGTTATTTCATTTTTCTTAGCAGTTGTAATGCAGACAGTGAACTTATGAAATAATGTCGTTTTTTGACGTTCAACTTCAAAAGAAAAACATTTTTGCACCAACCTAATTAAAAAAATAACCATGACACACCGATAGATCTAGCAGAAAATTACTATAGACTTAAAAAAAATATCAATTTGCCGACTTTCTTTTTTAGCTCTAGTCACGAATATTTATGCTTCACTGCTTATTGTTCTGAAATCATTTTTGCTAACGACAGTTTTCAGTTTGCCTCGTCAACAAAATGTTCAATGGCTGCAATAAAATGAATGATTTAAAAAAAAATACATACCTTTAATAGAGAACCATGGATAGAAATGTGGTATATGAAAAAGAAAAGAGAAAAAATATTTATTAGAAAGTTAGCTAATTATCCAGTGTAAGAAAAACAACCTTAGATTCAAACATGCGTAACTTTCATTCAAACTCAAATCTATTGATTGCTTTTATTCCTTAGTTTCATCGGATTTTCTAGAGCGGTTTTTTCCAGCGGATTTAGAATAATTCTTAATTTCAAAACGCAGAAAAAAAGAGACATGGGCAACAAAATTTCAAAACGTGAAGAAATGAATAAAAAGAAATAAATTGAAAATATCTGTAAAAATTTTTGAGCACTTTGTCAGTATTTCCACGGAAGACTAATAGCAGAGAAACTGCTACACATATAAATATCAACCGACATCTCGTTAATGCGCCCTAAACCACCGTAAAATCCAGAATTTATTATACATCACTAAAAAGAATGTTTTAATCAGATTCATAGAAATACTCAATAGCAATTATAGAGTGACTGGAAATAAAATGCCACGTGAGATTTTTGTAACTGTCGAGCATCAATTACAGATTTCTTTAAAATGAAAAGATATTCTGTGTTATAGCTTTCAACATATAACAGTTTTTTTCGAAAAATGAGCATAAATAATGACGTAATAATGTCGTTTTTTGGCGTATTTTTTAACGTCAAAAAACGACATTATTACGTCATTATTTTTGCACCAACCTAATAGTTTAATTCGTAAATATAAATACTCTCTCTCACACACACAATGTGTATATATATATATATATATATATATATAGAATCTTTTCAGTTGTGTGGATATGAGTTTGAGACACTGGGTTTCACGCTTTTGGGATCATCAGACAAGCTGGTTTATTTTTTTACCAAATTGAATATTTATTCTTGTTTGTGATTGGTTATGTTTGGTGGAAAGGTGGGGAAATCCTCCTCTGTGTTCGTTTTGGGATCACAGTCTTACACACACAGAGTCGAGATTAGGCGAAGACCCATATATGCATATGCATATTATATATTAGGCGAAGACACATATATGCATATGCATATTATATATGAATTTATTTGAGCCCTTTGACACGATGTGAAGATCGGTAAATTGATTTTTAAAAACCTTTAGAAATTCATGAATTTTAAACCTCACTGCTTATTGTGACTGTCCTGAAACTAAGCTAAGCTTATTAAATATTCATCCTTGCTTTTAGTTTATAGTCCTTTCGGAATTGCCTCATAAAAATTTCAAGTTTTCCATTACATAGTAAAACTCAGGCCGACAAGAAGAAGATCGGACAGCTTTCCCAGCGGAACTATGGAAGAAGAAAAACAAAAGCATTTGTATTGAAAAACATTTTTTTTTTTTCATCTTCAACCATCTTGTCTTCGCAGTTAATCCAATGCCTTTTCATTAAACAGGGTCTCGAGAATTAAACTATCAATTTTAAATCAAACTAATTCTTAGCAGTCAGGCTATGGCCGATTAAAATATTCCGTCGGATGTTAATACTTTATTTTCACCCGCACCAACTGCATACACATTTTAGCCTCGTCATTCATGCAATCACTTTTTCCACACTTTCTCCTAATGCAACCGGATTTTTGCCTAATTACATTGCAGTAGTCATCTGCAGATCACATCAAACGAACATCCATTTCAAATTTTAAAAGCTTTCTTTTCGTCAAAACAGGAAGAAGGCATTTTCTTTAAGATCAAAATAAATCCGATTTACAAACTCGATTATAATGTCAAATTAAAAAAAATGGTAAACTGTCATCGATATTGTGTTATTTTAATTTTCATCATTATCAGTGTAGTAATAATTTTATTAAAAACAGTGGTGTCAATTAAACAAAGAATTTTTTAACAAAACTATTTAAACCTCTAATTTTCTTCATCTAAGAACATGAATTAAAAAATAATACTAAGGGTTCTTTATCGATTCATTTTTACAGATTATCAACCATTTTCAGGTTATTTAAAGCCAGAAAATATTTTTAGATAGAAATAATTTTTTAAAGGGAATGTCAATGATTTAGTCTTACTAAATAACCCATAGCTCGGGGTGGGGGGTTGAGAAGAGGTTTATTCATACAGTTCTGCCCAAGGATATCTTCACGTAAATGAATGTAACGAATCCAACTGGTATTCGAACTCGGCTCTCCTATTAACGATTCAGAGCCGTTATCCATTACACCACTCGCACATTCAAGCTTACAGCACATGGCCTTCCAAAGGCGGTCACCCATCTAGGTACTGACCAGGCTCGATGTAGCTTCACATCGGTGATCGTATGGGAACTGCTGTTTCAACGTTAAGTGACCATGAGCTAAAAACAAAAATAATATTTGCAATCTAAAATCTACGTGTCAAATCAGTTGAAAGCATTAATTAAAGATACCCTTGAAAAACTTTATTTTTATTTTTTTTTACTTCAAACGAGGAAATTGCTTGATATCTCTTAGCCCGACGCGATCTGTTTAAGAAATCGGAAATTAAAGCTGACAATGTATCTGTTCACTTAAACGAGAATGATTCTGCGTAGTATTGTTTAGACAACATTTAATCCCGACTGTTGAAAAAGGTTTTTCCGTCCATTGAAAGACCTTATTTCTGAGTTAATACAATTCGCTTTGCTGAATGACAGGGTTTTATTTTCTGTCGATATTGCACAGATTAAAACGACTTTACGAACTAATTCCTAGTCTTGTAGTTGACCTTATGAACCTTAGCTCAAAGCTATCCTCAGCATGAGCAAATCTGTTTAGCCACTACCCAAGAAATGACCTGTCTCAGATTTCTTGTAACATGAAAAGATGTTAAAAAAAATAATCAGAAATATCTTGCGAGTCATGTTTAATAAAACATAAACTAAAGAGGAATTGCCGTCAAAATACACGGTGTAATGTGTAAATTGTCGCCATTTTATATTTTTAGTTTCGCTCATGAGCGTTTTTTATTTTGTCGACTGCACAGTATCATAAGGTCAGTTGGGTACCGTCCGTGAGATAAAGAGCACAATGACGCAATTCATTCTGCCAAAAAATAGAATACGACATTCTGTACAACTTGGCATTAATAAAGGAAGCCCCAATACGAACATTTCAATCTTGAATCTCAATCTGAGGACAGTGTACAGTATTCAGAAAGAGTTGTCTAATGGTGATTACTAAGGCACGGCAGCCCGGAAAACTCCTTCCGATCGTTTGATGAGAAAAGTAGCCTGGAATTTGTTGGTTGGATCCAGATCATAGTTCACAACGATCCCTCTAAGTCAATCAGGCAGGGACACAGGAGTGTGTTAGTTTTTTTTATCAGGCAGTTAGTGCATGAAGACGTATGAGAAAGGGACAATTTTTATCCCAAGCCATAAAGGAGAAAAGGAAAACCCCCGCTACGAAGTTTTTGAACAAACTCAAGCATCCCCTGCAACCGAACATGCTTTTGTTTTTCTCAGACAAGAAACACTTCTGCCAAGGTGGTGAACATAGAGAGCAACCGCTGGCTTGCTGTCCCCCCAAAAAAAAGATGTATCGAGAGTGATGAAAACAATATATCCAGTAAAACTGATGGTGACATTATGCCTACATTCATCTTCTCACAGAGCTTCAGACTCAACACTGAGGCCTACATCAAGTTCCTTGAGGAGGTAGGACCTCTTTGGGTCAAGAGGGTGACTGCAGGAAGAACCTATGTCATGTAACAGGACACTGCACCATGTCGCACATTTACCCTATCATGTTTATCAGAATTTCTGCGACCACATCACCCCTTACACCTAGCCACCTAACTCCCCAGATTTCAATTCCCTTGATTATGTGTAGGGAACAGTTGACCGAGAGAGAAAATACCAACTCCTTGTAACAAAGATGAACTGAAGGCAAGGATTATGGCAGCATTCACAAACTTAAACAAGGAGACAATCCAATAGAGTTGCAGGAGATTCCGAAGTCGTCTGGAGACCGTGGTTGAAGCCAATGTCGATTTTATTTAATAAATCTACTCTTTAGTATTTCAAGATATTTTTGTATAATTTTGGTGAATACATCTGTTAAAATGAGATTTTCATTTCTGCGGAATTTAGACGACAATTTATTCATCACACCCTGTATATATTCTGTGTTCGAAGAAATGGCTCGGGAGAAAATCGTATAGTAATTCAGAATGGAACCTCTAAGAGAACTGAATGGTGATTTGCGGTACCTTCCGGAAACTCCTGCATCTGAACACACACCAATTCGTATTGGTTTACCAGTGGGCTCCACCTGAACGCTTTAAAGATGATGTTGGCACATGGACAGCCCAAGACACCTAAACTTCTACTCAGTCATGTGGCCATTGTCTCACGAGATGGACAGTTGCAAACAATCAATCCGTACATGTTTTGTGCCTTTGGGTAAAAAATGAGAAAACTGCAAAACCATTCAACATCGGTCCAATGAGTGGCTGTGATGGTAAAGTCATTAGGCAACTGAGCACCTGACTGATTCCCTCCACATATCTGGGTAGAAATCCTGAGAGGTAATCAGTTATGCATAATACTTCTTGAAGTAGACACTGTGGAAACAATCCCTATCCAAATCAATATTGGCCAAAATTAAGGCTAACCTTGATCACGGACATCAGAACGATGATTCCATAGAGAGTTCTGTCATGGCTATGGAATTTCGTCGAGGAAACCGTCCACTTTTGTCCTCGATTGATGTCTGAAGAGCGAGGAGAGATAAATGCCTAGATTATATATAAAATTTGGTTAACAACTTTATGTTGAGTATTACATCTGTATAATAAGTGCGAATGTCCAAAAAAAATCAGAAGAGACCACATGTAACTATGTTTACACCTTTAACATTTAAACAGCACGCATACACACCGAGGAAAAGTACTCAGAGAACTTCACTCGCATAACATGTCGAAGGTAGAAAGGACAGAGGAAGCCATCGGAAGTCAGGCGAACAGATCGCAAGCACGAAGTCAGGCCAACGGATAGCAAGCACGAAGTCAGGCCAACGGATAGCAAGCACGATGTCAGGCCAACGGATAGCAAGCACGAAGTCAGGCCAACGGATAGCAAGCACGAAGTCAGGCCAACGGATAAGGAAACGGGCGGAGCGAGTGTAAAAAAGAAAGTAAAAAAAAAGCTAAATGTCTCAAGTGATTGGTGGTTGTGAAGGCCCATAAACATTGAAGTGACATGGAGTATAGAAGATGCACAGATCTGTTAGGAATATGCATCTTGCTGAAATGAACTTGCTTTTTTTATTATGCATGATCTCACAGAAAAACCTAAAAAAATTCATTGGGGGTGTTTCTTCGGAGGAAAACTGGGTTGAAACTTAAACAAAAACGTGGAATCTCTGAACTATTAGCATTAAGATTTACTGCTTAAAATCTATTTTTTTTAAATTGGGTCAAGCTTCTTCTATGCCATGATCTTTCAGGATGTGGGAGATCATCGCTATCCACAGATGGTCTCTTTGTAGCTCTTTCAAATTCTTTCACACTCAGTAACCCATTGTGTCTTATTATTTGTCTTAGTTTTATTGCCTTTCGTGGATTGAAATGATTAAAGAAAAAAGCTCAGAGGAATATTAGTTCCTTTATTATGTCTCCCCCCCCTCTTGTTCCCTCGTCTATTCAGACTAGATCAAAAGGCACGTAACTATCTATCTTATCAGGTTCCTTTTGCTTCCATGTTATACTCTGTGTCAAATTCTCCAAGCCCTTTACTCATGCATTCTACATATTCCAGTTGTATTCTCTCAGTTCTAAGTGTCCTTTTTTGCATTTTCCTGAACACTTCATCGTTGCTAAAAATTCGTCTATTCATTTTCAGTTGGCTTCAGTTTACTCTTCAGCTCCGGCAAGATTGTCTAACATTTACTGCCATAGAAAAGGACAGATATTGCATAACAGTTCCGCGACTTGTCCTTTGTTTCTAACGTCAGTCGCCTAATGAGTTAAACCGTTGGTGTGTGGTAAGTATAAGTTCAATTCCTAGTCCAGGTATTACAGACCCAATAGAATCAAGGTGAGCAAAACCTGAACAGTGTAAAGATAAAAAAAATAAAAAAAAATAAAAATAAAACGAGGCATCTCTAGACAGACAGTGAAATGACACTAAAATAACCCCGTAGATTACATCTTACCCGGGTCGACAGACGCCTGAAGAAAATCAGAGGCCACAATGGCTGAAAGATTTTAATAGAAAAGAAGAGGTCATTACAATGTAAATACGCGTGAAACCTATTAAATCAGAAAATTCGAGACTAAAAACGAAAACCAAAAGGAAAAAACGTAAAATCGCAATAAGTTAAACTTTATGTAAAAAATGATTATTAAGCAATAGTGCATACAGTCAAAAAACAAAAAGGAAACTAATAAAAAGAAAACGTAATTTAAGAGAGTTACCCAAATGATAAATGAAAAGTTGTAAGGTCATTTTTTTTATAGAATAGCCTACGCCATTATTTAATCTTTAAGTCGAAAGTTAGAAAACCAAAATTGTAAATAGTGCCCGTGTAGACAGATAAACCATTCAACTTTTAAGGAGTCGTTTTGGCTCCGGAATATTAAATCAGACATGTGTGGGGAGAAACGGATCCAATGAGAATTATTTAAGCGACTATGAAAACTTATGGTTTTATCACGATGTAGTTACTAGAAAGGAGCAAAATGAAAACAATCACATATTTTACGACAAGAGACCAAAACTAGTTATTTGCCAGGAAACTATGTTTGAAAAAGAGAACGTTAAAAAAACAAACGGAAAAAAAAAAAAAAAAAAAAAAAAAAAAATGGAAAAAAGAAAAACACCAAACGCTTGAAAAATATGCCGTACTGATAAATCCCGGCCAAAATAAAAAAAATCTCAGGTCAGAGGAATGAAAAAAAAAAAAAAAAAAAAAAAAAAAAATCACGAAAACGATAAAGTAATATTGAAATGTTCGCTGTCACGTGATTTGTGGCGTGAGCGGATAACCTACGGCTGAGAAAGTCAACTTCGTAATCATAACTGTACTTGTCATCGGCAAAAAATACAAAATTGCTCTCCAATCACCGCCCCCATAGAGAATAATAAAAAAATAATAATAATAAAAAAAAAAAATAAATAATAATAATAAAAAAAAAATAAATAATAATAAAAATAATAATAATAATAAAAATAATAATAATAATAAAAATAATAATAATAATAAAAATAATAATAATAATAAAAATAATAATAATAATAAAAATAATAATAATAATAAAAATAATAATAATAATAAAAATAATAATAATAAAAATAATAATAATAAAAATAATAATAATAAAAATAATAATAATAAAAATAATAATAATAAAAATAATAATAATAAAAATAATAATAATAAAAATAATAATAATAAAAATAATAATAATAAAAATAATAATAATAAAAATAATAATAATAAAAATAATAAAAAATAATAATAATAAAAAAAAATAATAATAAAAAAAAATAATAATAAAAAAAAATAATAATAAAAAAAAATAATAATAAAAAAATAATATAAAGAAATAATAAAAAAAATCCACACATTAACAACTCTGCCAAAATTTTTAAAAAATACGCAAATGTACACTATTTACATTATTCGGAATGTTGTCCTCATCTTTTTGCTATATTTATCAACATTTCGGCCTATGTACTCTCCCGCCTTCTTCATGTGGTTGGAATGTCGAACTGAATCATTTATTTTGCTCGCTGGGGTAGACTGTTCGAGTTTCACGTCTAATGGATGTCAGTTATCATATATCTTCTCTTAAATCCCCTCTCTAATTTCTCCGCTGTTTTCACCAGGTATTGAAGTCACAACTCTGGATTCTAACCAAAGCCTTTATCCACTGTGCCATGTGTCCTTAAGGACAGTGGAAATCTAGACAGATACTGTGCACATGTAGTAAATAAAATATGATGTAACTCCGGATAAAATTTTTTTCACACTTCACACGTTTAAACGTTATGGTATGTCTGGACAATTTTCTGAACTGATTCAATCTTTCTTATGAAATTTATCTTGAAGGCTAACTCTTCTACATTTTTTTGCATTAATTCGGGTATGCCACGGGCTCTGTTCTCAGACAACCACCTTCCCGAGATCATAATTTTCTCAGTATTAGGCGAATCTTCCGCGAGCGCACCATATATTATGTTTAATAATTTGTTTAATAATTAATGTTTAATTTCCTTGTCATCTATACTAAAATTATTATAAATGATCCATGCAACCAGGCATCTGAAGTGTTTGGATATTGTTACTACCGCTGGGAAAGTCATACAGACACAGACTAATCAAAATTAGCTTTACCAGAAAAGGCCTGAATAGAGAGTAAACGGAATCGAAACTTTGAAACTCTTTTCCGTTAATACAAATGCTTCAGTTAACATCTGTAGACAATAAAAAGAGTAAAGTAATACTCTCTTCCTGTTTCAGATACATGATTATGTTGATTTGTCCAAATATCCTATAACGACCTTTTGTTTATAAAGTTTACTGTTTATATATACATACGACTAAAAGTAAAGTCAAATTGGCAGTTTTGTGAGTTTGTAATCCGAATAATTAATAAAGATTGGAGAATTCACCCCGATTCTACCGAGAACTTCATTATTCGGATAAATGACTCACTGAACCGCAAACGGAATTACTCAATCTCGGACAAAACTGCCATATTTACTCCACTTTTAAATAATTCTTGCTGCCGAAATGCACCTTATTTAAATAATATTGAATATCTATATTTATATTTCTATAATGAATGAATGCAAAGAAATCATTATTATTATTATAAAACTATGAACGTTGCTTGTGCGTTTGCCAGAATTCATATAAAGAGAGCGGGGGAAAGAAAGATGTAAATTTATTATCGTGTAGGAAGTGGGTAGAGAAGGAAATGGTGTGTGTTCCTTTCAGATGGTGACCTAATTTAACATCCGAATTGTGGACATAGATAGTTACATTCATGTCCGCTTTTCTCCTCACTTTCCACCTCTTCCTTTTCACTTCTCTCTTTCCACATCTGAGATTTCTTGCGCGTTTATTTATATTTCATCTTTCTTAAAAAACAAACAAACAAAAAAAAAACAATATTTTAATTATTTAAAGAATATTTTTGCCATATTTTAAAAAAAATATTTTCAACTGTATGATTCTAAAGTATTTTTGGCATACTAAAAATATATTTACGCTAATGTGATTTTAAAATATCTTAAGTGAATAAGATTTAAAGATGTATTTTTTTATTTCAAATCTCTTCAAACTGAAGATATTTTAATGTTGAAATCAACTTCAATGTTTTATAACCTGGACTGTCAGTGTACCAACGGGTCAGGTGTAATCTAGTAAAGCAAACCTAACAAATACGTCCTCAGCCGCTGAATATAATATAAAAAAAAAATAAGGAAGAAACTTAGCCTAATAAAAATTGCCAAAATGTAAAACGCTCAATCAAGTAGATCATTTTCTAATTGAAACTCATGTAGCCCTATAAGAAAATTCACTGATTTTTTTTCCCTATATTTTGCCTACTTTCTATGCACCGAACCATCCTTCCTTCCATAGCGCTGACAAAGAATACCATAGACGAGAACCGCCATATTTTTGCGTCATCGCCCACTTTGACATGAAAAAATATCTCCATCACCTCTGTGATAAATAATCAAAAGCCTATCAATATTGTTTTGAACATAAAATGAGCTGTGCTCGCGGAAGTTTCGTCCAAACTGTTACAAAATGAAAACATTAACTTAAAAACTAGTGTCACGTTTTTCAGTCGCCTTGAAAGAAGGTTTTATTCTCTTGCTGACAAGTCAGACAATTTCCAGCTTAAGTTTCTGATTTTATTGTCATTTTTAACAATGTTGTCTACCTTCTCAAAATCACCCAACATTATGGTAAAAGTGACTAAAGTATCGTCATTTTGTTCACTGATAAGGCTTGTTGATTTGTGATTGAGCTCTATCATCATCCATAGTGAAAAAATATGAAGACAAAATTAAGAAGAAAAAAAACAAAAAAAAAAACATAAAAAACTAAAAATAAAAAAAAAAACTGACTTGCCACTTTTTAAAGTGTTGTGACAATAGCTTCCTAAACGGTCGTGCAGAGTTCACCAGCCGGGCAAAACGGTCAATGCACAGTATTAGGTTGGTGCAAAAAATAATGACGTAATAATGTCGTTTTTTGATGTATTTTTTAACGTCAAAAAACGACATTATTACGTCATTATTTTTGCACCAACCTAATAATTCACTGAAAAGTTATCGAAAACTAATGGAAATAATTGCTATCAAATATTGGCGGAGATATCACAGTTTCCTTAAGTCAAAAAGATTGGTGCTAACCTGAAACGGGAGAAAACAAATTCTGATACAACTTCTCAAATATAAAGTGGATCTAAAAGAATAATACAGAGACCGTCAAAAAAAAATGTATGAACACTTAAAAAAAAAAAAAAAAAGTTTTTCGTAGTTTTTAAACTTTTATGTAATGGCGGGTATAAAAGGATGTCGTGCATCGCAGAAGACTGACTGCACTGGCGAACCTTAGATAAGAAATTGAAAATACATGTGCAGCAATGCTACTGGACACATTGGCGACATTCCAGTTCACCGTACTAAAGAAAGTCTGGAAGCACCAGTTCGCCGTACTAAAGAAAGTCTGGAAGCTGAAGGCCACCATTTTATTTGGAATCTCTTGTCCAAACTTGCATTAATCTGGTTATGTATAGATATTGTAATTCTAAATTTATTCAGACAAGTTTTTTTTCTTTCCTGAAATGTGTATATATTATTAGGTGGGTGCAAAAATAATGACGGTTTTTGACGTTAAAAAATACATAAAAAAACGACATTATTACGTCATTATTACGTCATTATTTTTGCACCAACCTGATATTTTTCGAGGCGAACTCTTTATATATTTCAATGTCTTTAGTAATGAAACAAGTTCATAATATGAGGGTATGTAGGATAGATAACGTTTAAAGCTCGACTTAATGATGTGAAAATTACCATGTTCGGAAAGACATCCACTCGCAAGTCGGTTTCACAAAGTAGAGGTTATAGGGAAAGAACTGTTCGAATAGAAATATGGTTTCCAGTGTACGTGATACAGCAGGTCTTAGATGTGACAGTGTAAACTGGTAAAATTAAGAAATACACCATGAAAAAGAGCGGCAATGTGAAAAGAGGCCTGTGAAGTTTTGTCCGTGAGAAAACGGTTGTAGAATGGAAATTAACTGACCTTCAACAAGCATCTGTACGTGCTTCCATGCTATTTTAAGGCTAGAAAGTGAGGATTTGGCAGTTCCACTTTAGATATGGTAATAGCAATCTATATAAAGTCTGATATGACCCTTGTAACTATAGAACACAATAAAAGTCAGGTAAATTCTGACGCGATACAACGAGCAGAGAATTTAACAGCATCTTTATGTGAGGAGGCACGGTAGAATAATGGCTCCGATTGAGGAATCGCAGAGTCGAATTCGTATTCCAGTCGAAGCCATTACATCCACTTACGTGCTAATGCTCTTGGGAAAGGTATGAATCCTCTTCAAGCAGGACAGACTGGGTTCTATAACCTTGGATTACAGCTGGTCTACCGCAGAAAGAAATGGCAACCTACCGCGTGAAAAATCTGCCTCGCCAGTCATGTATCGAAAGATAAATGATTGCCTAAGTGTGTATTACGCATGACACATAACTGACTGACTTTATTGATGTATCCTATAGGTTTGGGTTGAACTTGAAAATTTAAACGAAGGACCTTTTTTTTTTTGTAAAAAAATCGTTTCATCCCAAGAAAATGCCAATAGAACGCAGGGATTTACAGGAAGTGAAACATTTGTGATGTCAACGAATACTCTTGTAATATTCGTTGTAGTAGAGACTTTTGTAATCACAGATAGAACTATAGTAGGCCGTTGAACAATAGTGGTGTCAGATGTCTTCGAATAATCTCGCACTAATAGTACTTGCTCGAATAGTAATCACAGTATTGCTCCGAATGAAGAAAAGTATAGTAATAGACGATAGAGTAGAAATGCGATCCCAATAGAGGATAGAGTAGAAATGCGATCCCAATAGAGGATAGAGTAGAAATGCGATCCCAATAGAGGATAGAGTAGAAATGCGATCCCAATAGAGGATAGAGTAGAAATGCGATCCCAATAGAGGATAGAGTAGAAATGCGATCCCAATAGAGGATAGAGTAGAAATGCGATCCCAATAGAGGATAGAGTAGAAATGACAATCGTTATTTGTCAGCCATTTCCTACATATATGCATTTCCTCTATGGTCACGTGGTCTTCTTAATTCAATAATGGGAATGCTTTTGTTTGATAACTGGCGATCGATGTTCAAACTCAAGTGTCGGCAGCAACAATTTATTCCTATATTACTGAAAGCAAGAGAAAGAGAATGTGGGGGATTGAAGAAAGGTTTGTTGTTTTTTTTAGCGACATATCAACATCTCTATGGGTTATTTAATGTAGAAATCTAAATATTTTTTAAAAATGTTATGGCTTCAACTACAGAAAAAATGTATTGTTGGTAGGTTTTTTTTATATGAAAATGTATTGCGAGTATTTTTACTCTGAAATATTTTTATATTTTCAGTGTTTTGTTTTTGCTTTAAAGTTCACTATTTGCCCAGAGCTGTGACCCTAACAAGTACTGCCCCCACGGGTCAAGGTGGACCTGGGAAAAAAGTAACTGAGATGTGTTTCCATGCTCTTGAAAAACTGTAATATCCCGATCAGAGGCCTTGCTGTCGGATTTATTTTATCGTAATACCCAGGATATTTGAGGAAAGAACAAAAAAGAAACCGAGTTCAAGAAGACATAAGATTGCGATTGACGTTGCGTTGAAATATTTGAAGATCTTAGTTATCAGCAAATAAACGGAAGGGAGTTTCACAGGTGGGAAGAACGAGAAAGAAATTATTAGAGTAGAAGAGTGTGTGTGTGTGTGTCTATGTTGCATTTCGCTAGTTCAACAGTAAAACTAGCAACGTAGATGCCAGTCGAGAAGCAAGCATTTATTAATGTAGTCGAGGCACTAGGATGAAAAGAAAAATATCATCACAATAGTTGTAGAAAAGACAGTGGGAAGCCACATCACCTCCATGAGAATCTAACTGAAGTCGAGATTACCTGGTCGGAATCGATTAAATTACAGACCATTCTTTGGAATTTTTAAAAAAATTTCGAGATGTACCAACCTTAGTCATTGTATGGACGAATTGTAGATTTATAAATGTACAAGATGGATTCTGACGAGAAAAATCTTCTGACACTGCGTCGTGATTAGTTTGTTTTTATTTTTTTTATGAGATATCAACTACAAAAGGTTATTTAGTGCCGACAAGAATTTCATTGCTGGTAATATTTTTTTTTAAATTCTATAGTTAGTAATATTTTTTTTTTATTTAAAAAAATGTATTCCTGGTATTTTTTTTCAAGAATATATTAATCGAAAATTTTCAAAAAAATTTATTGATAGTATTACAACCTGTTTTTATACATTCATAGTGTTTTGACCCACTTTTGGTAGGTTAACTATTTGCCCATATCTGGAACCCTGACAGGTGCTACCACCACGTGTCAGGGTGGGCCTGGGAGCAATTAAGAGGGCGTTCCACGGTCCTCAAAACCTCCTGATCAAAGGCCTTGCTGTCGGATGTCGTTTATTTTCTTACCCAGGACGTGAATGTAGTTTATGGTCATACCCAAGACGGGCGGAACTGTGTGCTAAATTTCCTGACAGAAGACGTAGCAATTGATTCGATATAGTCGCACTTCTTTATGGCAGTGGAAAACGTGAGGCCAGCAAAGCGTATGCTGTTGGCCTTCTAGAGTTTAGCATCTGTGATAGTGTTTCTCTGTGGTGATTAAATGAAATAAGTTTATTTTAGAGGTGTTAAAATTTACGAGCCATTCAACGTTCTATTTAGCCACTGATTGCAGGTCCTTTTCAAGAGCAGTTGCTAGGTTTACTTTGTCACGACTGT
Organism: Acanthosepion lycidas; assembly: GCA_963932145.1. Lineage (NCBI taxonomy): Eukaryota > Metazoa > Mollusca > Cephalopoda > Sepiida > Sepiidae > Acanthosepion > Acanthosepion lycidas. Next base: position 44,678,118 of record OZ010602.1, read on the forward strand.
CGAATTTGCTATGAAGACAGGAGTAAATGGCTGTGTCATTTGCATAAATATCTAGAGTACAACTGGTTAGGACAAAACGGAAACGCAACTGAATTGATTCAACTAAAATAGAGCATTTGCAATATTTCACGTAAAGAAATAGGAGGCAGTATTCCACACGTTGGCCCGAAAGTCTAGTCAACCGTACATAATATAATTTTCTATTTCAGATGGTTGACATGAGCTCCTACACTTTCAAAGAGAGGCTGCTTGCAAGTGTATGGACAAATGATCCTGTGCATTCTGTCAAGAACATAGAGAATGTGCGATATTACTTCATTAATATTTCTAATGTTATTACTTTTTTTTGGTAAAGAGTGACAAGCCTTTCGGACCACGATGTAGATTAATGCATTCTTTAAAGCCTACAGTTCGAAGTTCCCTGTTTTTTTAAGTGCAAAAATAATGTCGTTTTCTCACAGTAACATATGTGAGAAAACGACATTATATTTGCACCAACCTAATAAATAATTCTTTGGGTATTAACTGATGGAAAATAACTTGTAAACCTGGTAAGGGGAATAACAACCCACCTCCGGGGGTTAAATAAAGGGTTCTCTTCCAATTTCCAAGGTTAACGATTAAGAAGACAGTCAGCAGATGTCTTCTTGAGGGTAAAAACTGCCGGAACGTTTTAATTATAACCACGAAGATGACCACGCTGATCCAGAAGAGTTAATCTTCTAATACGATAAAATCAGTCGCCTTATCCCGAATTCTTCTAAACCTGCACCGTTCTCACGTCCCACTAAACACGATACAGCAGAAGTGGCTTACGAAATGAACTAATTGAAATCGTTCATCTCAACCCTACACGTGTCAATAAATGTGTGAACACTGATTCAAGCGTATGCAGGGATTTCAATTTATTATTTTCCGTTGCTTAATCTGTAGGTGATATCTTTAGGTCACAAATATTGAGCAAATTAGAAACCTTTCTTCCTCAAGGTTAATACCTGCTGGCAATACCCAGAAGGTGAGAGGTTTGAATACAATTACTGTAAAATCGAACTGATATTATTGAACAAAAAATTATTACATTACAATTTCTCATATTGAATAATAAATCTCACTCATATTATATATATATATATATATATATATATATATATATGTGTATATATATATATATATATATATATATATATAATGCCTGATTTAATTGTTTCGCCCCAAATTAGGACTTTCTAATATTGCTACTTCCCAGCTTCGCCTGGTTCTACTTTTATATTCCTATCTACAACGGCAATGGATCGGATTAACCCAGATTTTCCATATATTCTCCTTTGTGTTAGCTTTGAGAAAGTATAAAATCAAATAAAACTTAAATCGCTCAAGTCGACCGTTTTTTTTTGATTTTTTTTATATAAATACAGTGATATATAAAATGGTGGAATGGATATTTAATCGTTAATTTTTATATTGAGTAGACGCTCCGTTTTTTTTAAAAAATAAACGGAGCGTCTAATCAGATGTGGGTATCCACTTAAAATAACGTATAAAGTAATTAAAATGTCGGATTGATAAATAAAATCCAAGAATTCAATTGAGCCCTCTCGGTCATTGGTGTATTTATTCGAAGAATGAGTAAAAATCAGTTTTCCTCAATACAGGGCGCTGATATCTCGGGTGTAAAATCTCCGACTAAAGCTAAATCGGTCGGGTTTCGATCTCGGCTTGAGGCAATCGAATGTGTAGCCACACCGATGAGCTGTGATAGAGCGAAACCGTCTTTGGATGACTATATATATATATATATATATATATATATGCAGAGTGCATTTGGGTAGCAATCCCTCTTTTATACAAGTTTCATTGAAGATGACTGATTCAGCTTTGTATTAATTTTTTCTTTTATTTGTACAAGTGATTTCATTTGTGTAAAAACAGTGCAAACGATCTGCACATAGGTGTCCTTTTCGCTACTTTATTGTCCCTTACTAAGCAGGTTTTCTTGGTTTGATAAAACAACTGACGTCCTGTGCCTTAAATTTCAAGTCCAAAGAAAAAAAAACCCAAGGGATTAATAAAACTAAAACGTAGAGTGCTCAATACACTAAGTAGAGCAGGAAAAAATGGAATAAATCCTGAAGAGCCAAGAACAACCAAACCAGGTTTCACCAAAACGGATTTTCAGGGTAAGGTGGCGAAAGAGAAATGACTCTTTAGCCAGCTTACTCTGAAGATCCGTTTAGCTCTTTAGGAGATATATATATATATATATATGAGAATGTGTTTAATTTCCGAACACGCCTTGAATGTGTTCACAGTTTGTATTACTTGATTTATTATTATTATTATTATTATTATAAACTTCTCTATTGTTTTAAACCTTTTTTTTGCATTTGGATGACCCTATTATGTTCTTAATTGTAATAAGCATGTTGACAACAGAGTTTGGTAGGTCTCCGTGTGCATTTAAATGGGTCCTAATGAAGCTATGATACAAGAGGTGTAAAGTACGTCTTCTTGATAAACATGTAACCGTATGTCCGATGAAATTATTCTTCATTAATTTGTTTTCGTCATGAATGTAGTTACGTAAGTACCATATAAATTCCTAAGTAATGTTAATCCTACGTACATTATTTACATTATTCAGACTATTGTCCTCATCTTTGTCGCCATATTTATTACAACGTTTCGGCCGTTGTACGCTCCGGCCTTCTTCAGGTGGTTATAAGGTCGAACTGAACCCTTTATTTCGCTCACTGGGGTGGACTGTTCTAATTCCACGTGCCATGTTTAATGGATGTCACTTATCAGTTACCTCCTGTTAATTTCCTTCTGAAAGTTCTCCACTACCTTAGCCGGATACTGAACTCACACACTTTGGGTCTTGTCACTGGATCTAACGAACGCCTTTATCCACTGTGCCATGTGTCCTTGAGGATATAATCCACATCTCAGAAATTGAGACAGATAATCCTTCGTAGTTTGGATCTTGCAGGTGAGATGTTGTTGACGCAATAGTTTGGCCGTTTTGGAATTTCTTAATAGATCATAAATTTAATCTTGTTCTGGCCAACTGGAGTATTTCACAATGTTTCTAAGAGGAAATTTATTCTTCGTGTTTCTTCAAAGAAAATTATTCCATATAAACATAGATAAAATAGACAAAAACAGTGAAAAATTATATGATTGTAGAAACCCAGAAGACTGCCTATTGGAAAATAAATGATGCGTCAAATCTGTGGTATACCAATGTACTATCTCATCCACTGAGAGTCCTAATACTAATATGATATACATTGGGTCTACGAAGAATGAATTTAAAGCCAGATGGAGGCAGCATAAGTGCTCTTTCAACAATATAAATAAAAGAAATCAGACATCTCTAAATATTTTTGGCATTTGAAGAAAATGAATAAAACACCAAAAGTAAAATGGAAAATTATAAACAAAACTAGAACTTGTAAAACTTGGGATGACCCATGCCCTTTATGCCTACATGAGAAACTACACATTATTAAGTTTCTAAATAATAAAAATCTATTAAACAATAGACATGAGTTAACGGTTTTTTGCCGACATCAAATCTTTGCATTAAATAATTAGCATATATTTTTTAAAAATCTATAGTCCTAATAAATAGCTTAAATACCCTACAAAAAAGATAACCCTTTATTAAATCGTCAAAAAACAAATGTTACGGTAGTTTTTTTATATACACTTTCAGAAAAAATAAAATAAAAAAATAAATAAATCTCCATAGACACGTAAACCAGACTAGACGAAATCATCTTCCATTTTAAATTTAGACACCCCAACCTTACCCTGACTTGACACCTATGAATGTAACTATAGTGATACAAATTATTAACACACTGCGCCTCTCTCTAAATAAACAATCGCGCTGGCCGTTACCATGGAAATTTTGATTTCAATAATGAATATGCTATTAAAACACGTAAATTTCAGAAATAAGTTATTCCAAAAAAAAAAAAAAATTCGCTTGAAGATGGAACAGAGCTTACTTTAATTCAATTTAATTCAAATAATTATATTGAAGTTTTCGGCTCTTGTTTTGAAAGATGAGAACTCTTATGTAGCGTGTTGGAATCATATTTTTAAATAAATAAATATATATGTCTTCAGTTAAACATCCTTGAAAATAACGAACAGACTATCCGAAAAAGCTAGAATCTACAGATCACTTGCGGAGTTTTTGCACTATATCCAGAAAAGTAACTTGTACGAATGCAATAAGAAAAATAAGAAAAGCTTCATCTCAATACCTTGTCAACCGTCTCCAATGAAACCCTGTGTGTGTGTGTGTGTGTGTGTGTGTGTGTGTGTGAGTGAGAGAGAGAGGAAGTAGTGTCCGTTACCTTTTTTTACTACATATTTCTTTCATGTCAAATCGATGTAGCTTTTTATTGCAATATAGTCGAGGTTTTAGTCAGGAGCCCTGAGTAATTAGGGAAAATTGGAAATTATAAATTTTAGAATTCGCATCTATTCTCCATCTTGAAACCTGTTAATATGTGACCGGGTTTCTACAATTTGGGCTACGATAGCTAACGGTTGAATCGAACACTAAATGTAGAGTTACGATAGCTAACGGTGGAATCGAACACTAAATGTAGAGCTACGATAGCTAACGGTGGAATCGAACACTAAATGTAGAGCTACGATAGCTAACGGTGGAATCGAACACTAAATGTAGAGCTACGATAGCTAACGGTGGAATCGAACACTAAATGTAGAGCTACGATAGCTAACGGTGGAATCGAACACTAAATGTAGAGCTACGATAGCTAACGGTGGAATCGAACACTAAATGTAGAGCTACGATAGCTAACGGTGGAATCGAACACTAAATGTAGAGCTACGATAGCTAACGGTGGAATCGAACACTAAATGTAGAGCTACGATAGCTAACGGTGGAATCGAACACTAAATGTAGAGCTACGATAGCTAACGGTGGAATCGAACACTAAATGTAGAGCTACGATAGCTAACGGTGGAATCGAACACTAAATGTAGAGCTACGATAGCTAACGGTGGAATCGAACACTAAATGTAGAGCTACGATAGCTAACGGTGGAATCGAACACTAAATGTAGAGCTACGATAGCTAACGGTGGAATCGAACACTAAATGTAGAGATACAGATTGCGTTAAGAATAGAACACTATGAATTCGTTTATTTTTGTCAGATTGCTTGGGTTTATATTTGGTTGTTTTAGTTTAAAAAACGTGCGTTCTTATAATTATCGTTGATGTTTGGTTTGATTTCTATTGAAAACTACGTTAAATTAGCATTAATTACAATTAGCCGGAGTCTTTATATAAGATTATTAAGAGTCACAATATAATGGTTATTAAAACTATAGCTAATCCCCCCAAAAAATGAAGATAATGCCGCATTTCAGAGTGAGTTGTATGATTTTATACAGAACGAAGTAGCCAATTGCCTCATTTTCGAACTTCGAATCAAAACGAACCTGAGGAGCGACTTATTTTTTTTTTAACTTTCAAGCACACATCCATCGAAATCAGGTTTTAGATAAATTGAATTTGCTCATCGAATTCAATTTAAAGTTCTGTAAATTCGATTACAATGATTCAGGTTTTTCGCTGGAGAGCGTCAAGATTAAAGAAATACAATTCACAAGAAAAATTATAAACATTTGCTGTGAAATACTTTATATTATTACGGCAAAAATTCTTTAATGTCTGCACCTACATTTAGGCTGGAAAACTCGATAGAAAGAAAGAACTCAATGAATCATTCAATGAAAGTAATGCAAGGGCATGGACTGTCTTCTTTCTGGAGCAGATCATAAACATCACGCAGTTGATTTTGTATGTCAAACACGCGTTATTTACAAGAATCGATACTCAACTGTTACACTAGAGCTTATTTATAAAGG
>OZ010602.1:44689035-44796535 GCA_963932145.1 Acanthosepion lycidas
CATTTAGCCTTGTCGTAGCACATGTTATTCTGCTATCGATGAGTTCATAAAATTCACAATAAACCATCAGTGATTGATTAACAACTGTCGGTCAGTACTTTGGGGTTTTCGTTTTCATTGACCCTGTGGTGGAAAGCTTGGTGGTTACTATTTATTCTATGGTGTTGGCGGCCTAAATGAATCCATACAATTTTTTTTTTAACTCTACGAATATGTAAAGCAAAATGCAAAAACAAGAGAAAACAACAAGAAACATTTGTGATAAAAAACAAAAGGCAAATATTTGGATTACAGGAAAATGATGTAATGAAATATCATCAAAATAATGTAATGAAAATATTTTAGAAAAATGTAGTGAATTGTTTTAGGTGAAATCTTGTTAGTTTATGTTGAACTCAAATTTGTTGAAAAATTAAATTTTGTTAACGAGTTCTGATTTGAAAGGATGTTTGTTAGAATCTGTTATTGAAGATTCCGTAAATTAATTGCAACAGAAATAATTACCTTTAAGAATTTAATGTTCATGTACGTAGTAAATATTTGTAACGTTGAATGCAATTTTTCTGATAAAAAAAAAAAACTTATCTTTACTTTGATTGTTTTGTGTAATACAATGTTCTCGAATGTTGAGAAATAAAGTTGATTTGTTAGCAGGAATTTGTTTAACTTCTGCGTAAGGAATTTGGTGAGTGAATGGGAATAGAGTTCCCTGGTGAGTTTTGGTGAGTGAGTATGAACGAAAAAGTTAAGATTGTGCGACGAAATTTAGTTGCAATTCGTTTGATGTCACAATGAACACTGGCGCGTGTGAATGAGTGTTTTTTTTTTTTATTTGCTTCAGATGTCTCCCAGAAACTTGGCGCGAACTTGGATATCAGTCACGAGCTGTAAAAATTAGTTAAGCGTGGATGGATAGTCACGCCTACTTGTGTGTGTGTGTGTGTGTGTGTGTGTGTATATATATATATATATATATATATATATATATATATATATATATTAACCATTGAGTGTTCGAGATTTTTTTGAAAATGTATGATGTTGAAAGTGCCCTGTGATCCACTTTTTGCACAGATTTGACCAAACTATTTTTTAGGTATTGGAAATAATGGGTTCTACAACTCCCACCCACAAAACATTTAATACATGTTCAAATTATTTGTTATTTCATATACGACGACGTAAATTCCAACTAGATTATACGGTTAAAAATACAGCAAATTATTGCAAATATATAATGATTATTTGAGAGAACACAGTCGAAACAATTGTTAACTATTTTACATGAATTAAACTCGTTAAGCAATAAACGAATTAAATGCACTTTGGAAAACAAGAGAAATCTCATACGACAATCAGTGGCAGTGCCTCACTCAGCCGGTTCTTAGCCGTTACACCAGATTCAAACACTTAGACTAATCACTTTTCTCTTTGTTACTTATTTTAGCTCCTTCAGTGATACATAATAATCGACATTTAAAATAAAACAACAAAAAAAAAAAAACAACAAACAAACGAAGAAACAAACGAAGAAACAAACAAAAGAAAACCTTGACAGCTGTCACAGGAGACTAGTTTCTTTCTCTCGATCAATATACATTGATAAAGATCTAAATCTTGCAAAGAAAACCTCGTGTAAAAACACACTACACATAAGGTACGTTGACATATCGTGGTGTGATTGCTTGAAAGCTAGTCTTTCTAGATCCAGAGTTCGATCTTCTGTAAGTGCCCCTAAATGAAAGTATAACTATAAATAAAGTCTGTGTCTACATTTCTAGTGTTTTCCGCGCCACTTAAAAATGTATTCAATCCAGTTTCCCAAATGTACAGTAACTTTCCTTTTATGGGCCATATCCTTTCATAGGCGATCATGGTTATCCATCTCCTCCTATCCCTTACAGCTCTCAACAAGTTCCTTCCCTCTGCTTCCTTCCTCCAGACCACGTTCTGTCATTCACTTGCATGTCCAACAGGTATGTCACGCGTTGTTCTCCCTTGTCTCTTTCCCTCTATTCGACCCGTGATAATCAGATTCTCCAAGCCCTCCTTCCTCGTTATGTATCCCAAAAATTTCAGCTGCCTTTTCCTTAAGTATAAGCCTCCTCCTTGTTTGCAACCTCTAACACATTTTTAAACTCAAGATCACATCGTTGCTCACACGCTCGGTTCATGATACATTAGCATCCTTCTGGAGAACCTCATCTCAGTCGCCTCGACTCTTCTTAATGTTTGAGGAAATCGTTCAACATTCGCTGGTGTAAAGAAGGACAGATGTCACGAAACAGTCAAGTAGTCTTTGTTACCAAAGAAATCCTTCTGTCTCGCAATACTCTGTCCAGCTTTTGGTATGTGTCGTTGGCCATCCCAGTACGCCTACGGATCTCTGTGTTGCACTTACCGTCCACTGTCAAGACGCTTTCCAGGTATTTAAACTTCCGCGCCTGCTTGATTCTAGTGTTCTTGACCTTAAGATCGCATTTCCTCTTACTGAGGACCATTAACTCTGTCTTGTAGTTTATGCTTAGTCCCTTCTTCTCACTCTCCGTCGTTATTGAAACTGGTCTAGGCTCTGATAATGTTGGGTTGATGCTTGAAACGGAAAAGGTAAGAGATCGTGTTTTTTGATTTCTGTGACCACTATCACACTTTATTACTTCACCCGTAAAATAAACTGTCGTATATATATATATATATTAGGCTGGTGCAAAAATAATGACGTAATAATGTCGTTTTTTGAAGTTAAAAAATACGCCAAAAAACGACATTATTACGTCATTTTTTCACCAACCTAATATATATATATATATATATATATATAAAGGTACGATGGATCAGTTGTCTAAATTATGCAAAAATTAAAATACTGCCATTTCATTTTAACATATATTTACTAAAATATCTTCAAATACAAGAGAGAAAATTTATTCAACACAATCGCCATTGGCTTCAATCACGGCCTCCAGACGATTTCGGAATCTCCTGCATCTCTTGTAGACGATCTCCTTGTTTAAGTTGGTAATTGCTGCCCTAATCCTGTACTCAGTTCATCTTTGGTGTTACAAGGAGTTTTAGTGGTCCCTCTGTCAACTGAGCTTCACACATAATGATCAAGCGGGGTACAGTCTGGGGAGTTAGGTGGCCCGATCTAAGGCGTGATGTGGTCGCAGAAACTGGCTGGTAGCCACGACTGGATTTTCCTGTTTCAGTGGCACGGCGAAGAGTCCTGTTGTCAGACATAGGATTTCTAGCAGCCACACTCTTGATCCAGGGTAGCACTATTTTCTCAAGCCACTTCATGTAGGCCCCTCTGTTTTGCGTCTGAGGCCCTGTGGGAAGATGAATGGCGGAATAACGTCACCATCACTACTGATCCCCCCACCAAAGACATTCATAAACACCATTTGACTCCCCCAACTCTGTTCGAATCCTCTGCATTGTCCTTACATTGAGATCCACTCTAAAAATGTTCGTATTGGAGCTTCAGGGGCGAATGCCGAAAAGTACTGCATACCGTTTCCAAATATCTGGCGGAGTGGATTGTATCAGGGTACTTTTTTGCTCACAGGCGGTACCCCACTGACCGTAACGTACAGTGCACTCTATAAAATAAAAAAAAAACGAAATAAAAAATAAAATGGCGACAATTCACCCATCGGCTGTTATAGCGAAAGCCACTCTCTGAACATCAGCTACCTTAGTCCAGTGACAAGAATACCGTGTATGACTGGTCATAGATTCGGTCACAGGATTTTAAGTTAAAATTTTTCGGTTGGTTGCCACCCAAGACCGAAAACTACAGTCTACCGTACTATTTAACTTATAGAGAATTACGCAAAATATCACAAACTCGACTAGAATTCGAACTCGGCCTGTCGTTTTCTTTTCCTCAGCCGCTAACAGCATGCACAAAACCACAAACTATCTAATAAAACCACTCAATCTTACATTATCCAGAATTTAAGGATGAAAAAAAAACAGCTATTGAACGAATAGGGATGTACCACATTCGTTAAAAAAGTTCCAGAAACGAAGACACAAAACATTTAAAAGAAAATTCTTCGATAAGAGCTCGTAAGAATGAAAATATTTAAGAAGCATTTCCACTATACGAACGAAGATACAAAATGCGAATCGAGCAAATCTAATTATTGTAGCACCGAGAACGTGTTCTGAAAATACTCCTTAAGTCGAGTACAATTATTAGGTGATAGAAAAAAAATCTCCAAATTCGGTATATCGGTGTTTAAAGCTGGAAGATAGCAGGGGAATTGAGTTGCGCCTAACGACACTTGAATCTTGGATTCCTCCAAGACTTTCTTTCTAATATTGGTATTGTTAATGCGCAAAGGTGTCAATTTCTACAGAAAAAAAAATGAGGGGGCGAACTTGTCAGGTAAAACATTACCAGCGAGATAGATCCTTCACAGAAACTGGTAGTTTCATTTAATAATACAAATAAAAAAAAACCCCAAAAAACACTACTCTTGGAGAAACATTAATATCAATAATGGATTTTTCTGTGCGCTACCAAATGTGACACAAGGTCAGTGTTTAAAGTGGGTTTAACAACAATATCGTAGAAAAATGGAGCTAATATTAATTTCCATCTAATCCTGTTAGTGGATGAATATCAATAATTCCAATCTAATAAAAGTACTTGAAATTTAAAGGGAAGGCAAGATTTTTCTAATCACTTTTCGCTAAATCAAGGCATGAAATGGAATTTACAACAGATTTACTGAGAGGGTATTTTGGATTTGAAAAGAAAAAATCGGCCCGGCCAGTTCGTTTTAAACTACATGGTGGTCCGAAAGTCTGGTCACACCGTATCAAAAAGTAATGGAAACAATTTTAGATTAAATATGAACTGAAATTAATAACACGTCAAGTTTACATCAGGTGTTATGTCATACCTTCAGAAAACAACACTCTCAGTGCTTACAATTCAAATATGTTGGGAAAAAAATACGCGTAAACTGCCTCCTTTAATTCAGAAAGTTTGAACTCAGTCTAAATCAAGAAAAAAACGTTTGTTGCTATCGACATCTCGCCATCACATCACGCGAGACAAGCTTGCTAAGCATTACATCATTTCGATTGACCTCGTATGATTTTCTAATGAATCCTATTCAAAATATAGAAGGAGAAAGACAGAAGATGGGGGTCACATAGGTAAGATCATTTTGATCAAAGGGGCTCCCCGGGGTGCACACCTTTCCGCCTGAAAAAAAATTTCCCCTTTGATTGAAATTCAATTTAAACTTGAACAAGGGAAAGATTCCAAAATGCAGAATACCAGAAGATGGAGGTCACAACGGCGAGATTAATATTGAAATGCAAAATTTTTCTTACACACAGAAAGGTAATATATATAATTCATCTAATTATATATATATATATATATATATATATATGTGTATGTGGGGGGGGGAAGAGAAAATGGATGACATTTGTATTTCTTCTCAATCCTTCCCTAACTGATTCTATCAACAATACTCATAAAAGAATAGTGAACTGTTACGTAATACCAGTGCTTCTATATGCCAGTGTTCGCCGTACTGTTTCCTCACAGACGACAAAGACTCGTTGAAATAGATATGTGGTCCTACAGAAGGATGCTGCTAATACCATTGAGTGAACATGTGGGTAATGACCAAATTTTAGAGAAAAAGGAAACAAAAATAAACACTGATACTTAACATCAAAAAGAGATATTTAAAATTTCTAGATGTGAAAAGAGAGCTTGGAAAATTTTATACTCACAGGGCATATTAATGGTTAGAGGAAAACTGCCCAAGATCTATCTAACGAGTTTGAATGAAAAATGGATAACAGAACAGGCTTCAAGAGAGAAAACAAAATTATTAAGGGCAAGAAATTCTGTTGAGTCATGATCGTCAATGTCCTCAAGGGACATGGCTATAGGATAAGACAAATATCTTCAGTTCCTTCTAAGGCAAAAAGTTTGTTTAAAACTTTTCACCGTCCAATTTGTTATTCATTTGATCAGTGTGTTTTTTGTGAGGCATATCAATGTTAATTTGTCTGTAACACTATTGAGATAAGATTTGGTGGAGGAAAGAAAGAATACGCAACAGTTACTTGTACGAGCTGCTATGAAAGTTTTATTTATTTCGGAAGAATATTAAAAGAATTGCGGTCCATCCAACATCGAAAAAATATTCAGAACCAACTACACGCTACGAAGAGATCTCTGGCAAGTAAAGGCCTAACACGTCTACTTCGTCCCTTGCAGTTGTGGCAAGAAATATCAAGATGAAAGAAGCCGCCCACTAAAGTTAAGACGAGAGGAATATTGAAAGTGAGAATGAAATCTGACATGGCTGCTCATATATGACAGGAAAAGGGTGGTGATAAGCCTCTGCGAAATTATGTGGAAATACTGGACAAGGAAGAACACTGATGAGTTTAACGTCTGAAAGAATCAGCGCATATGCTAGGCTATGAAGACCCCCTTAATAGGCCTAGCGTAGAAATAATGAGAGCAAACTAAGAAAGACAGACAGACAAGTAGCATTAAATCTTCGACAGCAACAGCAATGAAGTACATCAGGTACCAGCACACAGATTACATTTAAGATTCCAAGTTCTCCACAGTGACATTAGCCTAACCGATTGAAGCGTTGGTTTGGGAAGTTGATGATAGTTTTTCTGGGTTGGTCAGTGTGTCTTGGGCTTAGTGGAAACTGACAAGCAATAACTGAGCAATAGTAAAACTAAGAACTAGACGAGATATCTTTAGAGACGGGTAGCTGAAGGAGAACAGTCTACCCCCGAAGATTAAATAAAGTGTTCAGTTCAGAATTCTCTATGTTACCCTGATCGATATACACTTAATGAAGGCCAAAGGGAACAATGATTCATTATTTCTGACCACAATCTTAGCATATGATATGCAGATTAAAGAGTACTGATAGCAAACACAGAAAGAAAATTACATAGCCTACGGAAGACGGTAAAAGAAAGCGAAGAGAAAACATTAATTGTAAGAAGGCGATGTATAGTCGTCAGTCAAAGGAACTGCCGAAGATAAGAACTACAAATTGGAGTCACCAAAATCAAGCCAATGCAAATATTTAAGAATTATCTTAACAGAGGACGGAAAATGCGACAATATATCCACAGGAATATTGAGACAGTAAAAGATGCCTTGCAAACTCCAAAGAAAGTACTAAGAAACATGACGATTTCGTCAGAAATAAAGAAATGAGTACTTAACATTTATGCAGTATCGGTTGTCTTATGTTGTAGGGGAAGCTGGACAATTTCCTCGCAGATAAAGAGATTCCAGGCAACAGAAATGTGATTCTATGGAAGAATGCCTAAAATACCTTGGGCCAAACATGTGATCAACGACCAAGTTTTATAGAAAATGAAAACAAAATGGACAGTTATACTTAAGGTGAAGAGAGAGTTGAAATTTCTAGGATCCATGAAGAAAAAGCTGTTGGGTAATTTGAGACTCGCAGGACATGTTGAAGGCAAGTGAAACAGGAAAGCAGTGAATAACCCTCGTAACATGTCTGATTAACAGGTTGGCAGTACAGAGATTAAAAGAGAGCAAGTAAATCTTACTAAAAGTCGTAAATGATAGGCAGTTATGGACATCTCTGATCGCCCACTTCTTAAAGGGACGCGGTAAATATAAGGTTATCTCCCAAGGGGTGAATCTTCCCGAATAAAGAAAGAAAGAGAGAGAGAAAGAAAGAGAAAGAGAGAAAGAAAGAGAAAGAGAGAAAGAAAGAGAAAGAGAGAAAGAAAGAGAAAGAGAGAAAGAAAGAGAAAGAGAGAAAGAAAGAGAAAGAGAAAGAAAGAGAAAGAGAGAAAGAAAGAGAAAGAGAGAAAGAAAGAGAAAGAGAGAAAGAAAGAGAAAGAGAGAAAGAAAGAGAAAGAGAGAAAAGAGAGAGAAAAGAGAAAAAAAGAGAGAAAAAAGAGAGAAAAGAGAAAAGAGAAAAAAGAGAGAAAAAAGAGAGAAAAAAGAGAGGAGAAAGAGAAAAGAGAAAGAGAAAAGAGAAAGAGAAAAGAGAAAGAGAAAAGAGAAAGAGAAAAGAGAAAGAGAAAAGAGAAAGAGAAAAGAGAAAGAGAAAAGAGAAAGAGAAAAGAGAAAGAGAAAAGAGAAAGAGAAAAGAGAAAGAGAAAAGAGAAAGAGAAAAGAGAAAGAGAAAAGAGAAAGAGAAAAGAGAAAGAGAAAAGAGAAAGAGAAAAGAGAAAGAGAAAAGAGAGAGAGAAAAGAGAAAGAGAGAAAAGAGAGAGAGAAAAGAGAGAGAGAGAAAAAAGAGAGAGAGAAAAGAGAGAGAGAAAAGAGAGAGAGAAAAGAGAGAGAGAGAAAAGAGAGAGAGAAAAGAGAGAGAGAAAAGAAAGAAAGAAAAGAAAGAAAAGAAAGGTAGGTGTCAATATATTAACACAAAGAACATGTAAAAGAAAAAGAAAAAAAAAGACAAACAGTCAATCAATTAGGATTGATTGACCAAAAAGTAAGCGTTCCTGCCGGTTGAAAATTAAGATTTATTCTGTGATAAATCAGTTACTTTATAAAACGAAAATAGTTTCTCAAGTCCATTAACTGTTGTCGCTATTTCGCGTATTAATCGGTGCTCCCATTCTAACTTTTGTTTAGAAGGCAATATACAAAGACGACATCTTGATTATATTATTTCCTTTCTAGTTACATGTGCTACACATTTTAGTAGTTGCTTTTGCTGGAAGTCTTAATTTTTTTTTTCTTTAATAAAAGATCTTTGTGATTCTATTATGCCAGTCGAAAGCAACTGATTTATTTACACGTCTGTAACATCTGTGGAACTCACCCGGCATAAAATTCGCAATACCCCAACGTTACTTCCAAAACACTGAAGTAGATAACCATTTATGTACACAGGCCTTCGTGATGACGCGCGGGTGAGCTGTTCATGGGGACTTTCAATTCGTGTGGACAGTGTTTTGCACAACTGTTGGAAACGTCTTTTTTCGAACACCTGGTTGTCGCCACTGCTGAAACACATGAGCCACCCGACTGAGATCATACAGACTGTTTGGTTACAATATACGGTCATCAATGTCAGGTACAGATGTTTTTTTTCTTGCGGTGAGTAATTTACGTGCGGTCTGTTATGTCAGCTGTAATTTTGCCTGACTACCAGAACAAATATTTAAGAACAAAAAAGAAATTCATTCCACGAATAAGATTAATCATCTACTATACAACTAAGGTGTCAAATTAGAAGTAGGGACACATGACCCTCATAATTACTGCGAGCTACCATACACTTATCAAATACCCTCATAATTATCGCTTCCTGCCACAACCTCTCACATAAAAAAAAAAAAAAAAATAAAAGAAATAAAAAAATCACACTGCTCATTCAGTGGCTCTCCATTATGTTATCGGGTGAAATTTACTAAAAATATGAATTCAGTTCCATTTTCCTTTATACAAACGAGAATATTTAATTGTATACAGATGTACTCGCTTTTGTTATGTACACATTGTAGATTTTGCTTGGAAAAATATTTTAGAAAATACATTAGTCCTAATGACGATGTCAATAGCCTCTTTTCCTGACAAGGAGAGAAGTGCACAGCTATTTTGAAATATCGCTTAACTATTCTGATTTCCGCCGAAAATATTTATGGATGTTTACAGAGAAGTACAAAGATATCGATTATTACTTCGCATCTACACAATCGTCAGAAGAGAGAGACATCTATTCGTGAAGGAGGGTCATTATTCTCAGATTGACACAATCGTAATTTCTTTTTAATCATATTTATCCACGTCAGTAATGTTTTATACCGAAATCGACTAAAAAAAATGTCTATTCATATCTTATTACTTAGAATTCTCCATGACATTAATGTACAAGATCTCTAATTACATTCAACATGACAGTTTCGTTAGATTCGAGACTCCAAGTTCACCACAGGGACAGCTGGCGAACGGATTAAAACATTGCTTGGTTATGTTGATGATAAATTAATTTTGAGTTAAATCTCTGGGCCGGGCAGTGCGCTCTTAACCTGTAGATTTGATATTACTATTATGATTATTTTTTATTCTATATACCGCGACCCTTCAGGACATGGGTGGTCAGAGTAATGGTTATATTAGCCGTTTCCCTACAACACCGGGGAGAGTAGGATCAAGAACTGCGTGTACGGAATTCTTAGTAGTTGTGGCATAGAATATAAAATGTGAAACAAGCCGTTAGTGTCTTAGTGAGACGTATGACAATGAAATCGGGCATGTCTGACCATGTATTAGGGGAAAGAGTTAGTCATCAGCCCCTGTGAAATTAAGTTAAAATACTGGACAAAAAAAAACAACAACAAAAAAACAGTAGTGCGTATGACGTCTGAAAGAATCGGCGCATAAGCTAGGCTATGAGAACCTCTTTAGTAGGCCTAGAACACAATATGGGAGCCGCTAATAAAGAAAGAAATACAAATGACATCAAGTCTTCAACTGCATCAATCAAAACACAGGCAACAGCAGTTCCAATCTTATTAGTAGGCATGCTGTCTTTGAAATTCTAAGTTCATTACTGACCTTGTAGAGACAAGCATTGGTTGTGAATTTGTTGACAGTGGTTGTGAGTTCAAGTACTGGGTCGAACAGTGTGTACTTGAATTCAGAGGAAACGGACGAGAAATAACTGAACAGTACTAAATAAAATGAGGAACTAGACGAGACATCCCGAGACATGAGAAGTGAAACGAGTCAAGAACAGTCTACTGCCATAAATTAAATAAAGGATTTTTCTGCAAGTTTCCCAGATTGTTATACACCTATAAGACTGAAACGTCGTGATAATATATAATTGCGCCCGAATATAAATAGTGTAAATAAGGAAACATTTGTCTTCCATTGACCGAGCAGCCAGTACTGTCAAAGAGTGATTATGAAATCTTTCTCTGAAAACAGATTCCTCACGTCCAGTAGATGTTATCGCTCTTTTCAGTATTGATGAGGGGGTCCTTTTTAACGTTTTATTTGAAGTAGTGTGGAATGTAAACATCTTGATGTCATTTTCGTTTCGAGTTACATGCGCTATCCATTTTAGTTGTTGCTGCTGTTGGTAGTCAACAAGTGATGTGGTTTCTGTTATTTGTTAGTTCTTTATTTGTGGCTCTCCCAAACTACCTGTCTCTTGTTGCCCATAGCAGTGTTTGTCACTTTATCAAGCCTCCTACCGGCCATCCGTTCACAGAAACTCGTCACTGTCTTTCCCAATATGTCTTGCTCTCAGTATGTTCTGCAAGGGTTAGGTTTTCCAAATCGTCCTTCCTCGTTACGAGTCCAAGAAATTTATGCTATTTCTGATTGTGTCTAAATTCTTTTTTGTGGATATTTTAATCAGCCTCGTTTGGAGACATGCGTTGTTTTGCTGCACCAACATTTAAATATTCTTAAAATTCTTAGTTGGCAATTTTTTTTTGTTCTGTTACTTCCCACTACAATCCTGACTCAGAGAGGGTGTGTAGGACGTTGTGTGGCGCAGTTCTAGCTCAGTTGTGACGGGAGGAAGACATCGTTTTGTATTCGGGGTGTCCTATCCTCTCGCCTCACATGAGTAACGAAGCCGAGTTTCCATTATATAATATATATATATATATATATATATATATATATATATATATATATATATATATATATATATATTCGGTCGAGCACTTTATCGAGCGCGAATTTATAAACAATGCTGATAACGCAAAGTTCTTCTATAAATCGACCGCTCTGAGTCACTGGCGTATTTATTAAAAAATATATACGAAAAATTCACCTTTCTCCCGGGAGCTGATACCTCATGGAAAAAATCTCCGACTGATGCCAAATCAGTCGGTTTCGATTCTGGCTTGAGGCGAAACAGTCTCACTCTCTCTCACACATATATATATATATATATATATATATATACACACACACAGACAAACAAACAAGTATAGGATTATTGTATACGGAATGAATTCCAATAACCAAAGAGTACTATTCTTAAAAGAGTGCTCAATACAGAGTAGAGCAAACAAATTATTCGAAAATTATAACAAATATGTTATAAAATCACTACAAAAATAGCCATTTTGTTTCAACACTTCTGGTGTTTTATCAAGTGATGATGTTGAATGTCAATGTAATTTTCAAATATATATATATATATCTTTACGTCCTTTAATTATGAGTTCAGTTAATATAACATCTTCCTACATTGTAGGTATTTTCATAAATAAACCTTTTATCAATTTTTGCCTTTAAGTGTTTCACAATTAATTTACAGCATATGTTTATGCAACAAAGTTATGATTATTAATTCAATGAAGAATTCTTTTTAGTTCCAGTTTCGTTTTAAAGGAGATTCTAACGGCGTTTGCCTGTTATCTCTTTAGCAATACGGCAATATATGACAATTGTAAGACTATTAGCTTTTCTTTTGTCCTGGGGTGTGTAAAGCAGCGTTAAGACTTCCTCGTTGTTGCTATTTCCGTCCATGATATTCTCAGTATGCACCTGTAGTACAACATTTCTGATATTAGCAGAGCTAAAATATTGATAGCAGTTTGCAGCTGACATTTATACTCCATATTAATTGATTTCTTTTTACATGTAAAATTATACCCGAATGCAATCAACTTTTTGTTTTTGTTCTGTTAAAATCAAATGAATCGTGATAGCGCCTGAAAATTTGTTGAATGGAAATATCGATTTACGCTGCAGTAAGAATTTCTATCGTTTAATATATAAAAAATTGCATACTTAGAACAATTGCAATGGCGATTATATATATATATATATATTTTACAAACCTAAAAGACAATTTTGAGGAAATACGAAGTTTTAATGCAAATGGAAACTAAAAGGACACTTACACTTAAAATAAAAAAAAGACATTTTTCAAATTTGTTACTCATGAGGGAAAACGATTTGAAATATTTAACACATAAGGGATAATAGAATGTGCAAACGCCGAGTAACCTGTCTAATGAGAGAATATGAACGTATTACAGATATGAGATTAATAGAAATGGATAAGGGTTTAACGTTAAGGAGAGCTAATGTTACAGGAAGCTGTGGAGAACCATGACAAACGTTCCGAAGAACACGATACATAAAAGATGATACTTTCTTCAGATAAAAAGTGTAAAGAAAAAAATTGAGGACAAACGACAGAAAACTGAAATGGTTTTCGCTGTAGCAAAGGTTTTGCAAATTAAAAGCTTGCTGGAAAATATTAAACAGATTGTTCATTAAATCTGCCAATTTCATATAGAAACGGATGTACACAAGTTGATGAACACAAATTAAAATGAAAAACATCGAAAGGAAATGTGTTCCTTAAACTTAAGCGTTTCCGTTTCTTTGAACTCTCCGTGCGCCCCATTTGGCATTGAAATCTCGCGAAACGTGTACATCAATCTCCTGACGAGATCTTGCAACTGGATATTTATATAAAAGGTAGTACAGATCGTTCTGTAATGAGCCAACTCATCTTTCAATCGACTTCCGTTCTCAGGCGGTACGTAAACGTATGCAATTTTCCGTTGAATTTCAAAAGAGAAAAACAAAAAAGAAGGAAAAAAGATAGCCGGAATGATGATTATTCCGATAAGATTTACGGAGGCATACCGTTGCAATACTGGTTCCCGAGCGATCACCCAAATTAAGTAACATCGAACGTGGGCAGTACGTCGATGGATGACAGCTTGGGAATACAAGGTGCTGTAAGCTTGGATGCGCGGGTGTTCTAATGAATAATGGTGAGTTCTTAATCGGGTCAAAGAAGTTTGTTCTTTTAAGGAATTAAAGATTCCATTTACATAGCTTCACCCACACAAAAACGACCATATTGTAAAACAGACTGCCATGTGAATACTTCCTTGAAAACTACAGTTTTAATCTAAAAATCAAGTGTCAATCGTTATCTACCCTCCTTATCCTCATAAACTTTGCTTCCGACGACTTTCATTTTTTTTATCACATAACGAATTGCAATTTTAACAATAGCCTTCAAATACGCGTCGCTCTCAAGCGAATGAATTATTGCATCAATTTTTTTTCCCGCGCTTTCAGATTAGGTCAGCTTAATTTCAATTTCATGACACCAGTACAATTTTTAATGAACCCTCGACACCAATTTAAATGGATACTAATGTACAATTATGCTGTGCTGATCTAAAACAATTTTAACCGACTTTCAAAGCCCCTTCTGATTTAAAACACGAAATTAACATATTTAATTTTTCCATCATTATTAGCATGGATAACGGACAGAATTTTTCGATTTCCCCACCCTATACTGCCTCAATCATGGAAGGAAAAAAAACCTTAAGTACACGTTCACTACTACTGTTTAATAGTTTCGACAAGCGTAACTCTGAAGACCTTGATAAATGCATTCTAAAAATACCAGCCTTGTCTAAACAGTAGGAACACATTCGTTACTAATCAATAATATCTGATTTCAGGTTGCTATTAAAGATCGAATTGAAACCGTAACCATTGATTTCTTCTGGAGAGAAAAAGAAACTGTTTGCAAAAGAACATCTGGTCGCATGGGCAAAGACTAAGAATATGACACTTATCTCGAATTTCCCTGCTCGCGTTTTAATTTTCATTTGCGTCTTTGCTCCGATGTCACTTGTACCAAAATTTGCACACTAAAACTATATTAATCACCTATAACATACTTATGTGTGCCACAGTTTTTCTTTGTACGGTCTAGGGTTTTCTCACCCCCCCATTCTTCACACATATTAGTGCGTGATTCCATGTATAAATATCTGTTATCTTTATTTCGCTTCTTCTAGGGTTTTCTGGTTCGAAATCTTATCCTCATAATCAAATCTAGTTAGTGTCATTTGTCAGGCGCCGGAAACCAGGCCCAACGCCCAGAGTGACCGACTTCACATCACAAAGTCTAAATATGCTGGTTTGGCATTTGAGACTTCGTCCAACAACGCGTTCTTGAGAGCGATTTCTACCGACTCAACGTTATGCCTACACTGTGTGACGTTTCAAGCTCTTGTCTTTTCTCTTTAAAAGAAACAGCGCATATGGAATGGAACTCAACCCAGAAATCTAAAGTAATGGACGACAAACCCCTAGAGCAGGTGTCCTGTTCAAATACTTGCAAGCAATCCTATCAAATTCCTACAACACAGAAAACCTCACACGGATCCTTAAACCAGCGATGGCCACACTGGAAATGATAATGGAAGACAACTATTAACTTCCAGACCAAATTCAAGCTACTACAAATCACTGGTTGAATCCAACGTCCTCCTCTCCGGGTGTGAGAGGGACACTCCTGGTTGAGACAGAAAAAGTATCCAGACGTTCCAGAACAGATGCTTGAGAAATCTTCTCCACATTTCTTACTGAAAGTACAAAACCAATGATTACGTACGGAGTAAGTTTAAATGTTTCGTGGGCCGATAGGCTTCTCTCCTCACCACTATTGAGCGTCTGCAAAATTACATGGTTTGGCCACGTTACAAAGCTCTGCGTGACCATAATGCAAGGCATCATTGAAGGCGGTCGCAAACAGAGACAGCAATTTTAAGCTGAACAGACAAAATCAAAGAGTAGACGAACATCATTGGTTGGTTGGGTTTTATGGCAAATCAAACACTGTGGGTCGTTTAAGGTCAAATTAAGATATATATATATATATATATATATATATATATATATATATATATATATTAAATATACAGCACTATCAAACATATAGCTGGCAACATTATTTTTTCCGAAACCATTATCTGAGGCCTTGTTGTTGGAAGTAGTTTATCGTCATACCCAGGACGCGGATGTAGTTTATCGTCAGACCCGGGACGCGGATGTAGTTTATCATCATACCCAGGACGTTAGACGAACATAATGTTTTAAGTCATGAGACACTGTCAACAGATTATCTTGAAGGTAGTGGTCTGATATGGTCCAAGACCATCCAGTAACCTATACATTGACGTTTCTTGTATTGCATGAAACAAAAAAAAAACGTTAAAAAATTCAATTTTCAATTAATTAAAAGAAAGACAAAGCAAGTAAGTAATTTCATAATGAGGTTAGATGAATTCCTGCATATATAGACAAAAAAATTTCCACCGCAGAAACATGACCCAATTGACAGATAATAATCATCTTTTTTTGTAGAAATTACTGTTGTCGGAGATTATAGATTAGCGTCGTCATGATATACAAATGGACAGCCGCACTAGGTATGACTATAAACTACATCCAGCGTCTTGGGTAAGACGGTAATCTACGTCGAACAGCAGAGCATCTCATCAGGAGGTTTTAAGGGGTTTGGAACCAACCCTTAATTGCTGGTATTCACAAGTCCACCCTGAGCCGACTATGGGCAAATAGTTATCCTCCCCCAAACTGAGGTCAAGTATAAAAATAGGTTTTAATATTAGCAATACATTTTTGAGAAAAAAATATATATTACCAGCAATACATTTTTGAGAAAAAAATATATATTACCAGCAATACATTTTTGAGAAAAAAATATATATTACCAGCAATACATTTTTGAGAAAAAAATATATATTACCAGCAATACATTTTTGAGAAAAAAAATATATATTACCAGCAATACATTTTTGAGAAAAAAAATATATATTACCAGCAATACATTTTTGAGAAAAAAAATATATATTACCAGCAATACATTTTTGAGAAAAAAAATATATATTACCAGCAATACATTTTTGAGAAAAAAAATATATATTACCAGCAATACATTTTTGAGAAAAAAATATATATTACCAGCAATACATTTTTGAGAAAAAAATATATATTACCAGCAATACATTTTTGAGAAAAAAATATATATTACCAGCAATACATTTTTGAGAAAAAAATATATATTACCAGCAATACATTTTTGAGAAAAAAATATATATTACCAGCAATACATTTTTGAGAAAAAAATATATATTACCAGCAATACATTTTTGAGAAAAAAATATATATTACCAGCAATACATTTTTGAGAAAAAAATATATATTACCAGCAATACATTTTTGAGAAAAAAATATATATTACCAGCAATACATTTTTGAGAAAAAAATATATATTACCAGCAATACATTTTTGAGAAAAAAATATATATTACCAGCAATACATTTTTGAGAAAAAAATATATATTACCAGCAATACATTTTTGAGAAAAAAATATATATTACCAGCAATACATTTTTGAGAAAAAAATATATATTACCAGCAATACATTTTTGAGAAAAAAATATATATTACCAGCAATACATTTTTGAGAAAAAAATATATATTACCAGCAATACATTTTTGAGAAAAAAATATATATTACCAGCAATACATTTTTGAGAAAAAAATATATATTACCAGCAATACATTTTTGAGAAAAAAATATATATTACCAGCCATACATTTTTGAGAAAAAAATATATATTACCAGCAATACATTTTTGAGAAAAATATATATATTACCAGCAATACATTTTTGAGAAAAATATATATATTACCAGCAATACATTTTTGAGAAAAATATATATATTACCAGCAATACATTTTTGAGAAAAATATATATATTACCAGCAATACATTTTTGAGAAAAATATATATATATTACCAGCAATACATTTTTGAGAAAAATATATATATATTACCAGCAATACATTTTTGAGAAAAATATATATATTACCAGCCATACATTTTTGAGAAAAAAATATATATTACCAGCAATACATTTTTGAGAAAAAAAAAATATATTACCAGCAATACATTTTTGAGAAAAAAATATATATTACCAGCAATACATTTTTGAGAAAAAAATATATATTACCAGCAATACATTTTTGAGAAAAAAATATATATTACCAGCAATACATTTTTGAGAAAAAAAAAATATATTACCAGCAATACATTTTTGAAGAAAAAAAAAAATATTACCAGCAATACATTTTTGAAGAAAAAAAAAATATTACCAGCAATACATTTTTGAAGAAAAAAAGCGTTACCAGCAATACATTTTTGAAGAAAAAAAGCGTTACCAGCAATAATTTTTTTGAAATAATATTACCAACAATAAAAATCTTGTCGGCATTATATAAACCCATTGAGGTTATTATGCCTTAAAACGAGCCAAACCAACCGGACAGATGAAAGTCTTGCGTCCAAGTACCGGTGCTATTAAATGTCCCATCCCCAAACTCTGCTTTCCTAAACTTTGTATAAAACTAATCAGCCAAACTTTTATTCGAAAAGACACGGTTATTTATTTTTCAGTTGAAAAAATTCTCATCAGCATTAACATTCTTGAGGGCATCTCGGTTCGATACAAGAAATGATCTATTTTGTTTTTGTACACATCTAAGGACACGTTTAAAATTAGCCAACCTGTCCGATAATAGATCACCGTGCATTGAAATAAGTAACTATCATTCTCAGCAATGATTATGCCAGGTCACAGAAAAGCTTTTTGTGACGCCTGTTCTCTGGGATTTTAACCGTGCAGCAGCACCTCCCTTATTGCATTAAATATGTTGCGTTGGTTGGTTGATTTTGTTTAGCGGTATATCAACCTCTATGGGTTATTTAATGCCGAAATCTAAATATTTGGATTTTGATTGGTTGATTTTGTTTAGCGACATATCAACCCCTATGGGTTATTTAATGCCGAAATCTAAATATTTGGATTTTGGTTGGCTGATTTTGTTTGGCGGCATATCAATCCCTATGGGTTATTTAATGCCGAAATCTAAATATTTGGATTTTGGTTGGTTGATTTTGTTTAGCAGCTCATCAACCTGTATGGGTTATTTAATGCCGAAATCTAAATATTTGGATTTTGGTTGGTTGATTTTGTTTAGCAGCTCATCAACCTGTATGGGTTATTTAATGCCGAAATCTAAATATTTGGATTTTGATTGGTTGATTTTGTTTAGCGGCATATCAACCTCTATATGTCATTTAATACAAAAATATGAATATTTTCAGCACAATTATATGCCTTCAACTGCAGATAACAGGCATTGGTCGTAACTTTTTATATAGAAAAATTGTTCGTATTTTTACTATAAAATATATATTTTTATACTTAGTTTTTAGTTTGTGTTTTGGCGATTCCTTATCTGCACATAGCTGGAAACCTGATATATGCTAACACTTCAGGTCAGGGTGGATCTGGGAAACAACAGAAATGAAAAGGTCGTGCCACGCTTCTCAACAGCCCTCCCACCAATCTCTCGAACAGAGGCCTGGCTGCCGGTTATAGTTTATCTTCATACCCAGGACTAATGAAGCGTTGGTGGATACCAACGTGACAGACTGTGTGAGAAATGGGTTTTTTTCTTTGTATGCGTTTACGCAATCATTTAGCAACCTACTTTCATGGTGATAGGTCTTCTCATAGGACTTATTCAACAGATAGAGTGAAACGATTTTGAGAGAATTAGTACTCCCTACCAGTATTCATTATCGGCTGCCACAATCTTAATGACTTAAGATATGCAGATAATACCGTGCTGATAGTAGGCGCAGAATGAAAACTCCAAGGATTGAAGGAATGTAGAGGAATAAATTAAATATAAGCTGCAAGAAAAGGGAATGTATGGTTTTCAGTCAAAGAAACAAACAAATATGCAAATTAAAAATTAGAGAAAGCAAAATCAAGCAACTACAACTATTTAAATATTTGGGACATTTTTTTTTGTTTTTAAACAGAGAACGGAAAAATGCGACAACGAAGGCGTATTGGGATAAGAAGATATAACTTACAAATTATAAACAAAGTATTTAGAAACAGAAACAAATGTCCTTACAAAGAACATAAAAATACTACTTAGCTTACGTAATATCGGTGCCTCAAGATATTAGGTTGGTGCAAAAATAATATCGTTTTTTGACGTATTTTTTAACGTCAAAAAAACTATATTATTTTTGCACCAACCTAATAACAGTGAAAGACTGATAATCCCGTCACAATTGAAGAAAAGGCTTGAAACAACTGACATGTGGGTCTACAGAAGGGTCTTAAGAATACATTAACATTAACGATGTTTTAGGGAAAAGTGAAACAAAAAGGGGGACCCTTATACTAAAAATCAGAAATAGACAATTGAAATTTCTAGGGCACATAATGGGAAAAGACGGCCAGGAAAATTTGGCACTCACAGGAGACATATGGAAGGTAAGACGTACAGAGAAAAGAATAGTCTATAACCTACCTAACGGGCTTATGTAAATGGATGGCATATCAGGCTTTCGAAAAGAGAGCGAAAGACCAAATATATTAAGAGCTAGAAAGGATAGGAAATTGTGAAGAGCCATGATCCCTTACGTCCTGAAGGGATATGGCACACAGAAGCGAGTTTGATCCTCACTGGGAGCACATATTTCTGGTGTAGTGTACATATCTAACTTTGTGCTTATTTAGCGAATTACCAAGCCTATGCTGTAACTTTTTGGAGAACTATTTTTGAGGAGAGGCCTTGTCAAATATTGTAAATATATTTGGTTTTGTACGTGTCAGAAAATGGCTATCCTAGAGTGATTGACGACTTCGTTTCATCAGCTATTGCGAGTTATTTTGTTTTCATAGAATGTGATTTGAAATGTCCGAATTTCCTTCTTCAACGATGAGTAGAGAAAGAATGGGAATATATGACGTAATTAGGATATTTCAAAATGAGACTGGTCAACCCTTCAGTATCTGTTTATATTTCTGAGATGAGGTATTATGTACACTATTTACAGTGTTCGGAATATTTTACTCATCTTTGTTGCCATATTTATCACAACGTTTCGGCCGTTATACACTCCGACCTTCTTCAGGTGGTTGGAATGACATAAATGCAGAAAGGGGCCAGTAATAAAGAGTTCAGAAAGAAGCAGTAATGACAACGAAACTTACAATATGAGTTCTGGTAAAAAACATGCAATAATAACAGCAAAATTGCAATATGAGAACTGGTAAAAAATTCTACTGAAGACATGAAGTTTATAATTTCCAGACACAGTGGATCAGTGACAGGAACCAAAGAGTTCTTAGTTCAATAGTTGGTTAAGGCAGTGGAGAACGTAGAAAGGATATAACTGACATCCATTAAAACATGGTACGTGGAACTAGAACAGTCTACGCCAGTGAGCGAAATAAAGGATTCAGTTCGACATTCTAACCACCCGAAGAAAGCCGGAGCGTACAACGGCCGAAACGTTGTGATAAGTATGGTAGTAATGAATAGTGATTCCTTACTGTGTGCAATGAATGTTGGCTCCCAGCTACAAAAGGTCAGGATTGGAACTCGTAAATATACAGTACAGCAGGGGAAGCCAGATACCTATCGAAGCGTTACAACGATTTTTTTTACAGTATCTTTTGCAATAGTTAGTATATAATAATTTCACGAGGCCAGGCTGAAATTGAATCCCCAAAGACTTTCAAGACGAGTAGCCTCAAGAAGAGAAAACTCATTTTGAGAGGTGAAAGGTCAGATTCTGCTCAGTGAATGGACGTACTGATGTGTTAACTCGGTGGCGAGATCAGACGCTAGGTTTTGATCATTCGCATTTTTGAAGGTCTATCCATAAACTGCTGCATCAAACGCAAATATGTTCACGAATAACCCGGAATTAGCTCTCTGGTAGATCACTGATATAGATTATAAACAGGGTAAGACCGAGAAGAGAACCTTGAGAAACGGTGGCATTGATCTTAAGGGCTTCCCGTGTCTGGCCGTTAACAACGAATTTCATGGCCCTACTTAAGGGGGACTTCTGAAAGCCCTTCCGGAGATTCCATAGCTGGATACTTTATGTAGTAATTCCTGAGACCACACTTTGTTGAAAGCCTTTGATATATCTAATGGTATTACACGACATCAGTCCACCGTCACACCCCGGAAAATATTATTATGAAAGAAAAAAAGAAAAAGAAAATGCTATATCCTTTCATGATCTATGAAACTATGAATCTCCAAATTACTTTTCTATATTATGTGGGTTATGTTATATAGGAATAACGTGTCGCTGCCGACACTAGTTTGTACAGAGATCGTCAGTGAGTAAACACAGGTGATCATATTGAATGAAATAGATCACGTGACCATAGAGGGAAAGCATATATAGGAGGAAGCGTGTGTCTAATTGATCGTTATTACTACTATCGTCTATACTATATGGATCACTATTTCTAGTCTATTCTCTATTACTATTCTGTACTGTATTCACTATACTATTAATTTCAATTGTTAAAACCGCTCCCTCGAACAGATGAATCTTGAAAGAGAGAGAGAGAAAGAAGAAAGAAGAAAGAGAGAAGAAAGAGAAAGAAGAAAGAGAGAAGAAAGAGAGAAGAAGAAAGAGAAAGAAGAAAGAAGAAAGAGAAAGAGAAAGGAGAGAGAGAAGAAAGAGAAAGGAGAGAGAGAAGAAAGAGAAAGGAGAGAGAGAAGAAAGAGAAAGGAGAGAGAGAAGAAAGAGAAAGGAGAGAGAGAAGAAAGAGAAAGGAGAGAGAGAAGAAAGAGAAAGGAGAGAGAGAAGAAAGAGAAAGGAGAGAGAGAAGAAAGAGAAAGGAGAGAAAGAGAGAGAGAAAGAGAGAGAAAGAGAAAGAGAGAGAGAAAGAGAGAGAAAGAGAAAGAGAGAGAGAAAGAGAAAGAGAGAGAGAGAAAGAGAGAGAGAGAATGAGAGAGAGAGAATGAGAGAGAGAGAATGAGAGAGAGAGAATGAGAGAGAGAGAGAATGAGAGAGAGAGAGAATGAGAGAGAGAGAGAATGAGAGAGAGAGAGAATGAGAGAGAGAGAGAATGAGAGAGAGAGAGAATGAGAGAGAGAGAATGAGAGAGAGAGAATGAGAGAGAGAGAATGAGAGAGAGAGAATGAGAGAGAGAGAGAGAATGAGAGAGAGAGAGAGAATGAGAGAGAGAGAGAGAATGAGAGAGAGAGAGAATGAGAGAGAGAGATAGAATGAGAGAGAGAGATAGAATGAGAGAGAGAGATAGAATGAGAGAGAGAGAGAGAATGAGAGAGAGAGAGAGAATGAGAGAGAGAGAGAATGAGAGAGAGAGAATGAGAGAGAGAGAGAGAAAAAAAAAGAAGAGATTCCGAGTGTATTTATAATTCAATGTTACTTTATATTTGACGGAATACATCTTTACGTTCGGTCTGAGATCAAGAGTACGAAAACCTCGTTAGAAACAAAGCCTTAACTGTTATGTAATATTGTTATTTTATAGGGCAGTGATTGCTGGACAATCTCCTCACAGATGAAGAGATTTGAGGCAATAGAAATGCGGTTCTTTAGAAAGATTCTGAGCATGTGAGCAACGACGAAATTTTAGAGAAAATGGAAAGGACACCGATAACTATCGCCAGAAAAGAAAAAAGGTCGAAATTTCTAAGACACGTAAAGAGGAAAGACGGGTTAGAAAATCTGACACAAACAAGACAAAGAAGACCAAAATGAGAGAGAAACGCAGAGCATATCCTACCCAACAAAGTAGCGCAAATGGTTGGCATAAGAGGAATTAGCAGCGAAAAGACAATTTAATAAGAGCTGCAAGGGACAGGAAGTTATAGAGAGTCATTATCGCCCACGACATGAAAGGACACGGCATATGGAAGATAATTAGTAACATATAATACTAGATAAACGAAAATGACAAAACTCAATTAAATGCCTATTTTGCAGTCTTTGTTGGCTACGAGAAGTTTGGGTTTTTCCCGGACAAGTTTGTTTCTCTGTGACACTAGTTAAAAGCAATTAGTAGCATCAAATGAATAATTTTTAAAAAATGATTCATCCTGATGAATTTCTATAGTAAAAATTTTGCCGAGAAAATAGTTGGGATATTTCTTCCCAGTCTTTTACTAAGTAGAAAAAAAAAGTATGTTCCTCCCGTCATTAATAATGCAAGATAAATTATAACTAGATACTGACGGTTGTACATTTTACTAGTATTAAAGCTGAAATCATGTTAAAGAATGAAAAAAAAAAAAAAAAAAAAAAAAGAAAGAAAAGAAAAGTACCTATTATCAGAAGGAACTGATTATATTCAAACCTTTTCGTGAGTGGTATGATAATGCGTACCAAAAATATTGTGTGGACTGTACAATAAATTATTTAACGAAAATATCTAGATTTCACTTAGTGATAATGTACACACATGTTAAAAGCGAAGAAATTTCGTGCTCGGAAGGTATAGCAAGAAAGACATGCTGGTTACAGTCAAACAAAACCACCTCCTCTTCTACAGATATCAATTTTCTATCCTTTTTCAAGGCAGGGTTACATTATTGACGCAATGTCCGACCTTGTCAAATCATCAGGAAAAAAAAAATGTGAACTGAGGTGCATATCTTATGTGTTTTTTATTTCGCGACCTGAAGAAAATTCTACCCAATCCTAGTCCCTGTAAAAATGTCGATAAATTGATTTTCTTTGACATTATTCCAGCGCACTTTTTTTTTTTTTTTGTATTGCTCCATGTACTGTTTAGGATATCGTGAATAGAGTAGTATTTTATTGGAATCGTAAGATATGCTGGTATCCATTAGGCATTCTAATACGTACTAAGTCTGATCAGCAAGTATTGTGACTGATGCTATGGCTTGGCACTGATTGACCGGGAACTCTGTCGGACATTGCCATAACGTTATCGCTCATTTCCGTTGTTTATAATAGTGTTTCGAAGGAAAGTGTGTAGAGTGTGGTCGTCACACAACACCAAAGCTTTTTACAGTAACAATGGCTTGTGCAGCAGTTTTTGTCAAAAGACAACATTCCCCAGGTCCGACAGGCATCGTATTGACATGATTGCATCTTTCTCTTCAAAAATCAAATCCCGCTTTAATGGAACAAGATTTCAAGACGTAGAAGAAATCCAAGAGAATACGACGAGGCAACTGCCGGCTACCCACACAAATGAGTTCCGTGAATGTTTCCATCAATAAAGACGACGAGGGTTAAAGCGTGAGTCTTCAAAAGTGGGTGGGTGGGTTGGCTGATCTCTATAATTAAAAAAAAAAAAAAAAAAAAAAAAAAAAATCAGACATCGTATGAAGAAATGGAGGTACACTCAAATTTGTGTGCCTGTTTGTGTATATACATCTATGTATGGAAATGTATTTTGCTATGAGCGATTTTAAAAATTAACTTGCAAAACGTTAATATTCTGAAGTACACAATATATATTACGTTGGTGCAAAAATAATGACGCAATAATGTCGTTTTTTTTACGTTAAAAATACGTCAACAAACGACATTACGTCATTATTTTTGCACCAGCCTTATATATATCCGTTCTTTCAACATCTTAAAAGCCGAAAGATGTACAAAATGAAAGAAGAAACCGGTAGCCGGAATTTAATGGATAGGAAATTCTATGGAAGATTCCAAAGAAAAACAAGCTTAGTAAACAGGCTTAAATCAGCCTGTAGAACAGCATACATTATCTCCGAATACATTTGAATCTACCTTTTTAA
Organism: Acanthosepion lycidas; assembly: GCA_963932145.1. Classification (NCBI taxonomy): domain Eukaryota; kingdom Metazoa; phylum Mollusca; class Cephalopoda; order Sepiida; family Sepiidae; genus Acanthosepion; species Acanthosepion lycidas. Next base: position 44,714,516 of record OZ010602.1, read on the forward strand.
CCAATTTTGCTATGATTTCCCAAGGGGAAGTCAGATCCGCGTATTCGTTTCATAATATGGATTAATGACATGGGAGCTAATGTTAATATTATCTAATCGTCATTTACCCCAGCGCAGTGGTTACCAAGACGAGGTTTCAGAATTATAACCTCAGGCGCTAGTAATCTATTACATATCCAATATTTGGACTTTAACCTCTTTGTCGTCGTTAGCTAGGCCTTTTAAAAGGTCTCCTCTTAAGAATGCAATGAATAATAGCACGATATGTTGACATTCACTTCATGTAGGATGTGACTGGACTAAGACGTAGAAACATCTAAAAGCTGTTCTTCCGAATGTACAATATCGAAATCAAGATGATTTAATGGACACAGTTGAACAATGTGCAATGTTGAACAAAAAATGATAAAAAAAATATAAACAGGAAGAATCTTTAATGAAATTGGGTAGACGATATACCGAAACACATTAAAAGAAAAAGTTAAATTTAAAAGTTTAAAATTTCAGTGTATGCACCCACTTCATAAGCATGTAAGCGTGCTACTTGGTTGGCATCACGGTCCCACGCCTTCATTGTCGAAAGAGTTAAATGTAACCGCCTCTTCTAATCCACTTTCCGACAGTGGAACTCCTTTCCTCTTACTTGCTTCCCTGATAACTATAATATTCAAATATTCAAATGTAATGTCAATCGACATCTTCTCAAACCTTGATCTTGATCCTCGTCCTTCTCTTGACATTCACTTCATCCTTTTTCTCAACCACCCCGTCTTTTCTCTTGCTTTCACTCTTTGTAACCCATTCCGTGATTGTGGCACTCCCGCCTAGCTTGGATTGAAACGCTTAAAAAGAAAATTCTACCTTTACTTTAGTCAGATGAAGGACGAAACGAGATACACGAAACCGTTTCCACTTTGTTAATTATTTTTCTAATATTCAGTATCAAGAAAAGGACTGAACTGTATCTTTTTTTTTGCCCAGGATATCTATATGTTTGTAGGGTGGGGTAACGATATCTACATGTGTTTGTAGGGTGGGGTAACGATATCTACATGTGTTTGTAGGGTGGGGTAACGATATCTACAAACTGCATCTAGAGATTATATGCAAGTTATGAATTGGTATAAAGAGTTGTGCCTTTAATGTTAAAAGTCCTATTATGATATTGTTTAGATTCTACTCAATATTATTAACTTAGATTTATAGTGATAGAGAAAACTATTGTTTTTGGTTGGAAAAAATTTTACTAACAAAACAGACTAATTTGGCTGTCAGTAGTTTATTTACAACTATTTATTTTGATACTTTTACATTATTATACCTTGTAAAACTAACGTAAAAAATAATAATATGAAAAGATTTTAGAACAAATTCGCCAATTTCTTAAAGGAAAAACATAAAAAATAAGAAAGATATATTAACAAAAAATAATAAGAACCTCCTAAAATTTATTGCACAAATGCTCCTTTCTTTTCCATAACTCTTAGAAGCCTATTGTCAACATCTGATATTAGATTTGCAATTTTAGCGGCTGGTAGGTTGTTTGCAGCAACTTTAACTGCCTCCCAGAGATCACACTTGTCGAATTGCCTTCTATTAGAATAAATCTCTCTTGAGGATGCTCCACAGGTTCTCAATGGTATTCAAGTCACAGCTATTTGAAGGCCAGTCCATAAGAGAATCTTCAACAAATCCCTTTTCTTTCAACCAGGATTTAGTAAACTTTGATGCATGACTTGGTGTGTTGTCTTGCATAAAGATCATAGATCTACACTTGGCTAAAGACTGGTTATCAAGCCATTCAAAGAAATATTGCTCTAGAAAATCACAGTAACTTTTAGAATTAATTTTAACCCCGTCTTTCACTTTAAATGTACCCACGAGCTAATTACCAATAATCCTAGCCCATATCATGATCCCACCGCTGCCCTGTTGGCGTTTAATAATTTTCTTCAGTCATGTTGCTTGCAAATCCATCCATCGAGCCCATCGAGGGTGATCCTTGATTCGTCTGTAAAAAGCACTTTACTGAAATCACTTTACATGTATTTTTTTGCCCACTGCAATCTTCTTTCCTTATATTTTATTGTTAAAATGGGTTTCTTTATTTGATTTTTTACATCAGCAAAGTTTCCCTTGACACCATAGGAGCTCCAGCGGCCTCAAATATGAACGCACTTGACGCGTTTGGGTTTCTTATTAATTCTCTTCGGATATGTGATAGATCTCGCTTTGTTAAATTCCTGAATTCAGCCTGAGATTTTTTTTTCCTTGCTTGAATTCCCATTTGACATATTTTCTTGAATTGTTCGATGATCCCTTTTCAAATTTCTTTGATTATATAGTTGTTTTCATTCATTCTTAGTTCTTTTTTACAAGACATAATACTACATTCTAGTTCTTGCAAATAATCTCTTGACACTGCAAATTGCTATAATTACTTAAAAAAATTACTTAAATACTAAATATCAATCTGTAATTGAAAATTAGGACTTAATTGCTTTCGTGCTTACTTTCTATACATAATAGTACAAATTATTTCATTGAATAACACATATCTATGAATTTTACATAAACTATTTGACAATACCTCTTTTGCATATAATCTCTAGACGCAGTTTATGTGTTTGTGGGGTCGGGTAACGATATCTAAAATTTACATATCGAGAACAATATCAGGGAAATATATTATAATGTGAAAAGTTCAATGAAATACTTATGAAAAGCCTGACTATATAATAGATATTTCTATGACATAATAGATCATATCTATCAACTATTCTGCGTGTCCTGTGTCACGATAACTAAGCCAGCATACTTACTTGCTCGGGACGGTAACAAAAAAATATCCTACATTCTTTATTACTATGATTTTTTTTTTAAATATTGCTGGGAAATAATGTTTATTAACGCCCCCTATGTCTTCATTAGGCGCTTTTCACACTGTTTTGTTTGTTTGTTTGAGTTTTATGGCACATCAACCACTGCGGGTTATTTAATGCCAAATCCAGTTTATATGAATTTTAAATGCCTATTTTGTATGGAATAAAAATATATAGCTGGCAACATTATTGTTTCAAAAAAACAAAAAAAACAAACAAAAAAAAAACGTATAGCTGGCAAGACTATTCCTTTACAAAAAAAGGCATAGCTGGCAACATTACTTTTATACAAAAATCTTTGAGCTGGCAACATTGTTGTTTCAAAAATCTTTGACCTGCCAACATTATTGTTTCAAAAATCTTTGACCTGCCAACATTATTGTTTCAAAAATCTTTGACCTGCCAACATTATTGTTTCAAAAATCTTTGACCTGCCAACATTATTGTTTCAAAAATCTTTGACCTGCCAACATTATTGTTTCAAAAATCTTTGACCTGCCAACATTATTGTTTCAAAAATCTTTGACCTGCCAACATTATTGTTTCAAAAATCTTTGACCTGCCAACATTATTGTTTCAAAAATCTTTGACCTGCCAACATTATTGTTTCAAAAATCTTTGACCTGCCAACATTATTGTTTCAAAAATCTTTGACCTGCCAACATTATTGTTTCAAAAATCTTTGACCTGCCAACATTATTGTTTCAAAAATCTTTGACCTGCCAACATTATTGTTTCAAAAATCTTTGACCTGCCAACATTATTGTTTCAAAAATCTTTGACCTGCCAACATTATTGTTTCAAAAATCTTTGACCTGCCAACATTATTGTTTCAAAAATCTTTGACCTGCCAACATTATTGTTTCAAAAATCTTTGACCTGCCAACATTATTGTTTCAAAAATCTTTGACCTGCCAACATTATTGTTTCAAAAACCTTTGACCTGCCAACATTATTGTTTCAAAAACCTTTGACCTGCCAACATTATTGTTTCAAAAATCTTTGACCTGCCAACATTACCCAGGACGCGGATGTAGTTTATCATCATACCCAGGACGCGGATGTAGTTTACCGTCATACCCAGGACGTGCTTTTCACACTGCTATAAGGAATACGTATTTTCCAATGAAAATTACTTAGGTGAATCTACATATTTCTTTGTTTGGTTTTCAGAGGCTACTGTTTGATTGGGAATTTTGCCTTTCAGCGCCAAATTCATATATGATGTTATATTTTTTTTTTTTTTTTTTTATAAATTCAAATTCATAGGGTTTTGCCCTTTTTCCTACCAGCCCTAACTGTCAATATTCAAGGAAACGAATTGGAAAAAAAAAAAAAAAAAAAAAAAAACAGTGGCCATCATTTCAACTGAAAATTGTATCATTACCTTCCAACAACTCATTTTCTCTCTCCCACTAAGTAAACTTCTAAAATCATTTGACGCTTTAATTCTTTTGGTCCATCTGCAAACTTAAGCTGACAATTGAAAGGGGCGTAAGGCAATAATATGTCTTCTCACCGGACTTTCAACCTATAAAGCGAGGCAATTCTAGGGGACCTGAAAATCTTTCCAGGTTTCATAATTGGCGGCCATTATCTTAACATATGATAAAACAGATGAGACAGTACTGACAACGGACACGGAAAGGAAGCTACACGGCGACAATAAGGGACTAATTATAAGGTAGAATGCATGGTCATTAGGAAAAAGATGAGCCCGAAATGCGATTTACAGGTCTCGGTGTGGGGGGGGGGGACTCTAAAATCAAGTAAGTGCAGAGATTTAAATATTTGGGAAGTGTTCTGAAAGAGAACGAACAGTGCGATGCTAAGATCCGAAGATATATTGGGATGGCCAAAGACGCATTCAAAAAGTTTCGCGGTATATTACGAGACAAGAAGATTGCCTTGGTAACAAAGAAAAGAGTACTGAACTGCTACGTGATATCTGTCCTCCTTTACGGCAGCGAATGTTGAACAATCTCCTCAAGAATGAAGAGACTAGAGGCAACAGAGGTGTGGTTCTACAGAAGGGTGCCAAGGATATCATGGACCGAATATGGGAGCAACGATGATTTTTGGAGAGGATGCAAGCTGAAATTTATGGGACAAGTAATGTGGAAGGAGATCTTGGAGAATCTGATACTCATCGGACAGATAGAGTGTCAAGGGAATGCAACGCGTGACATACTGAACGGGCTTAAGCAACTTTGAGAAAAGTTAAAAAAAAAAGACAAAATTTACTGAGTGCTACAACGCAAATGAAGAAATGGAGAGCCATGATCGGAACACGGCACATAAAAAATGAAATTGCTCTTGGACTGCACAAACGGAGAGCGAGCGAGAAAGAAAATGATTATAGATATACGTGTGTGTTTTATATATATATATATATATATATATATATATATATATATATATATAGATATGTGTGTGTGTGTGTGTGTGTGTGCGTTTATATATATATATATATATATATATTTGGGAGAAAGAGAGAGAGAGACACACACACACACAGAAAGAATTATGATTAAGCAACTCTGACGAGAACTTTTTTCAACACTTCGAAGAAAGCGTAATTATCTCACCAAGAAGCAAGCAAGATCTAGGCTTATTAATCTGTAGTTTCAGAACGTGACCAAGAAAAAAATATTTCCACACATTTTGTCAGACCGGAAGAGACTCTTATATGTTGAAGGACATATTGATCGGGTTCATGACCTTTCAGCACTCCGCTTAAATGTGCAGACACTGATGCTAAATAAAAAATAAATAAAAAAAGACCCCATTAAATGGAAAGAATATTTTTTGCCTGTGAATTGGAAATTAAGGGTCCTTCCTATGTTCTAACACGCGCACAGATCATATCTAGAACCTATGATTGTGATCAGTCACTTCCACTTGACTCCTGAGGGCACCAGAAGTGCTAACTTAGAGCGAACCAGACTGTTCTTGATCGGAATTTCACAATCCTACTAAGAGAAGACAGCGATCCTGATTTAGAGACCAATTTACTGATGACGAGTTCGCTATCCGGATGATATAGTGTATTTATATTTGCGATAGAAATGATTCTAAAAAGAGAATCCTCGAAACAGGATTCAAAATAAAGGTCTCCTAAAAGGAAATTATGATGGAAAGTTTGAATGAAAGGAGTTATGTCACACCGAATCCATCATGAAAAATACCAAACACGTCAAATAAGTATGTATGGATCAGTTGTAACAAATTTAATACAAGAGATAAGGAAACTGAATGTTGAAAATATTGCGCTAACAGCGTAAATCGCTTAAGTAGGGGGAGAGGAGGAGGGGGAGAGGAGGAGGGGGAGAGGAGGAGGGGGAGAGGAGGAGGGGGAGAGGAGGAGGGAAAGAGAGAGAAGGAGGGAAAGAGAGAGGAGGAGGGAAAGAGAGAGGAGGAGGGAAAGAGAGAGGAGGAGGGAAAGAGTGAGAGAGACACGATGAGGGGGGAAAGAGAGAGAGAGACACGATGAGGGGGGAAAGAGAGAGAGAGACACGATGAGGGGGGAAAGAGAGAGACACGATGAGTGAGAGAGAGAGAGAGAGACACGATGAGTGAGAGAGAGAGAGAGACACGATGAGTGAGAGAGAGAGAGAGACACGATGAGTGAGAGAGAGAGAGAGACACGATGAGGGAAAGAGAGAGAGAGACACGATGAGGGAAAGAGAGAGAGAGACACGATGAGGGAAAGAGAGAGAGAGACACGATGAGGGAAAGAGAGAGAGAGACACGATGAGGGAAAGAGAGAGAGAGACACGATGAGGGAAAGAGAGAGAGAGACACGATGAGGGAAAGAGAGAGAGAGACACGATGAGGGAAAGAGAGAGAGAGACACGATGAGGGAAAGAGAGAGAGAGACACGATGAGGGAAAGAGAGAGAGAGATACACGATGAGGGAAAGAGAGAGAGAGATACACGATGAGGGAAAGAGAGAGAGAGATACACGATGAGGGAAAGAGAGAGAGAGAGACACGATGAGGGAAAGAGAGAGAGAGACACGATGAGGGAAAGAGAGAGAGAGACACGATGAGGGAAAGAGAGAGAGAGACACGATGAGGGAAAGAGAGAGAGAGACACGATGAGGGAAAGAGAGAGAGAGACACGATGAGGGAAAGAGAGAGAGAGAGACACGATGAGGGAAAGAGTGAGAGAGAGACACGATGAGGGAAAGAGTGAGAGAGAGACACGATGAGGGAAAGAGTGAGAGAGAGACACGATGAGGGAAAGAGTGAGAGAGAGACACGATGAGGGAAAGAGTGAGAGAGAGACACGATGAGGGAAAGAGTGAGAGAGAGACACGATGAGGGAAAGAGTGAGAGAGAGACACGATGAGGGAAAGAGTGAGAGAGAGACACGATGAGGGAAAGAGTGAGAGAGAGACACGATGAGGGAAAGAGTGAGAGAGAGACACGATGAGGGAAAGAGTGAGAGACGAGGAAAGAGAGAGAGAGAGAGTCGAGGGAAGGCAGGGTGCGAGAGACACACAGACAGATAAAAAAGAATTATAATTTAGAAAATCTACCGAGAACTCATTTCAACTCTTTCAAGAAAGCCTAACTTTCTAAACAAGAAACAACCAATGTAGATTAACTTGTGGTTTCAGAACGGAGGCGTGATAATTCCACACTCCGTGTGTACACAGACGTAGGTAAACTACATACTGTTATTTTAATACATTTTGTCTGACCAAATTATTTTTTCTTTTATTCGTCGGGCGACTTATTGGTCGGGTCTATAACCTTTCATAACTCGCTTAAATCTACAGACACTGATGAAGAAAACAAAAATAGCCTCATCATATCGAAATTTCCGTATGAATGTCATCCATGGCGCCAAAGCTGTTGAAAGTAGTTCAAATCTAAGCCGTATACAGCTACTTTTTAAGATCAGTAGTTAAAAAGGTTTTTGAGTGTGTAAAGTCTGAACATTGGGAACTGGCCAAAGAAATGTAGCAGAAACAACAGCTCAAATAGATATCACAGTAAACTCGAAGATAAACAATGGCAATGAAGTTGTTGACGACCCATTCTAGAAAAAATGGTTAGAAATGAAGCATTCATTAATAAAGGAAAGAACGATAACAACGACTGGTCAATTTAACGAAACCTATTTTCTTGAGGTTTTTTTTCTTTTAAGTCAAAACTTTTATAAATTTCAATCGTCAGCATCACTGGATGCGCGGTCAATGAATATCGAATATTACCATTGAACTTTTTCTTGTTTTGGTCAGATTTCGGTGGTTAAAGCTTAATGTGAAGAACAACTGCCCCGGATGGCAGATGACATTTCCCATAGAATTGCCTCTCTATGGGAAACAAATACACAAAGAACACCATTTGTTTCAGGAGTTCATTCTATTCCATTTAATTAGCTGTGAAGCTTTCTGGACTTTAAGAGGCCGCCGAAGATCTAATTGTTTACGATGTCAGGTTTGAGAGTCTGAAACAATCAGGACGATTTTTCTTAAACCTGATCTACCCGGTGACTTTTTGGGAAGCACTGATGATTAATTCGAATCTGTTTGCAAAAAAAAAAAAAATAAAAAAAATAAATAAATAGTTGGCCCTCACCTTAATATGTGTATGGGTAAATCATGTATATCTGAATGGTAGCAGAACGTTTCTGAAGGAAAAAAAAAAAGAAGATCCGTTTCGATCTCTGAAAATGTCAAGTACCGACACTGCAGAATGTCGTCTAAAATTGGTAAATTTATTTACCTACTCATTTTCCGTTTCACAGAAGCAGAGTGATTTAATGATTGAGAATAGACAACTTGGACTCCTGCTTATCCTTTTTCGTCAGTTAATTACGAAGAGCAAGTGGAAACCCTGCATGACACTTCCTTCCTATCACGGGAAATCAAACTGAAACAATAGTTTCATTAGAGACGAAAGGAAAACAGTTCGACTTATCTAGCTCTCGAAACCGTCCTTTCATTTCAATGAGTTTTCCAACGCATTTGTGAAAATAAAGAGGTATTGTTGCAAAAAATATGAGAGGCTATTAACTTTCAGGGTTTTGAAATTTTTTTTTATTTGTCGAAAAGCTTGGTCTGATCAATAAGTTTTCAACAACCATTCAAACGTATGAACCAACGAAAATATGTAACGATTTTGAATTTTAGTTCAGATTTTACACTCGGTAACAAAAAAAAGTTAAGACTGACAGACGAACACGAGCCCTTAAAATCCTGAATATTGGAATCGTCCAAAAATTGGCGATATATTTATTATGCAAAAGATAATATACAGGGTGTCTCAAAATAATTTATACATTCTTTGAATGGTTATAACTTATTCTTTTTATGTATTTTGACTTGTAAATAAGATTAATACAAGAGAAAGAATACATATTTAAAGAATTTGAGAGTAAAATACACAAAAAAACAAAACAAAACAAAAAAAACAGAAAATTAGCTTTAATAGGATAAAAGCTACTTGGGGCAATGTCAAAATGTTCATATAAGGATTTAACATCAAGTGCTCAAACTGGTTGCTGTTCTGTTCAATACACTTTTCATATCTTTAAGAAATATTAGGTTGGTGCAAAAATAATTTCGTTTTCTCACATAGTAACATATGTTAGAAAACGAAATTATTTTTTGCACCAACCTAATAGGTATAAAACGTCCAGTATAATTTCCTCTGGTATTTGATCACGTTCTTCTTCAATTGCTACTCTCATTTCAGAAATTGTTTCAGGTTTCCTGCTGTAAACTTTATCTTTTAGAAAGCCACACAAAAAGAAATCCAAGAGTGTTAAATCTGGTGATCCATGTGAGTATTCAACTGTCCCTCTTCTTCCAATTCATCTGTTTTTCATATTTTCATCCATGTAAGTTCTCACATCGCGGTAATGTATTATTAACTATTAATATTTAAAGAGTGCATACATTATTTTGGGACACCCTGTAGATAACAATACCGAATGAGACATTCAAACTTATAGCTCCATCGGAGACAAAAACCTGCTTTTGGGAAGAAGAAAAAAAAAGTTAACTAGACATTGTGCTCGTATTGATGAAGACATTTGACTGCCAAATGGTGAGAAAATGTCTATATAGTTTATGGTTTTGGAATTCATGAAACAGTGCCAACATCTCTGATAAAATATTAAACGTTATAATGGAGGAGATAGCAATGCATATGCGGTTGAAATGTTTTTTACAAGACAAAGTATGGCAGTATTGACTCGTTTTAAAAGTGAAAAAACTGTCGCTGTATGATTTCATAATATCAAACAGTCAAATATGACATTTTCGTTCCTATGAAAGTCCCGCAAGATATATCTAATATCGAGGAACATTCCTCAAGGGAAATGATATATATATATGTATGTTAAAAATTGATTACCATGACCCTCTGGAAAGCAAGATGTCTCTTCGGAAAGAGAAAGTGACCCTCTAGAAAGTTGGAGTGACACCTTGGAAAGACAAGGATTTTACATTTAACGCATGAAGAATACAAGAGACGCAGAATGCCCTCTGGGTGACTGTAGCGGGGAGGGAGAATATATCACCCATCAAACCGATTTTAATGCAAACAACCTGGATGTGGAACGGGCTACAACGTGTGATTGCGGCAGAAGATTTAACGGTTTACGCGGTTTGCGTATCCATAAGGCACGCTGGTGCAAACAAAGTAATTCTCCTATCGGAGAATGTAAATCGAGTGATGGGATTATGAATCTGGACTACACCCACAGCGTTCAGGATTCCATCTTTGAGCGACAGCACCATGGAGAAATCCTAAGTAAACCAAGAATCCAGTGGCCCAAAGGTAACCAGAAGGCTATTTGGACAAATCTTGACAAAGAGCTTTCTTTTATCCTTAATAACAATCTTAAGGGTCCGATAGGGCAACAGATCAGTTCCTTTTGTGGAATAATATACGACGTTTGCTTTGAGTGGTTTGGACCAATAATGGAAAAAAAAGATAAAAAAGAGGAAAAACGACCAAATCGACGACAAATCCAGAAAGGAAAGTTACGATCAGAACAAAGATTACTGAACCGCCGTTTTAAAGAAGCTTCAGTTCATGAGAGGGCAGGCCTTCAAGAACTCATGATCGATATCAGAAGGAAGATTCTAGTGATATCCAGAGCTGAAAATCAAAGAAAGCGTCTGAAGAAAAAGCGGCAGTCTCAGAGATCTTTCTTGATAAATCCGCATACATTTGCTAAAAAACTTTTCGTGAAAGCAAAGAGTGGCAAGCTTGATATCCCACAGGAGGAGTTGGAGAATCACTTGAAGATGACGTATTCAGATAATATGAGAGATATACCAATCCCTCCTATAAAAGATTTACCAAGATCTCAAGATCCGACAGTTATGTCTGATGATAGTGGAATAAAATTAAGTCAAGTCCGAGTTTTTGTCCGAAAGGCACGCGCTGGTAGTGCCCCTGGAATGAATGGGATATCATATAAACTCTCTAAAAACTGCCCATGCGTTCTAAGGAAACTTACTATCCTCTTTCAGCGGGTTTGGAAGCAGAGTATTGTAACACAAGAATGGTGTTTGGCTGATGGGATTTGGATATCTAAAGAGATGGATTCAAAAGGCATTTCCAATTTTCGCCCCATATCACTCCTTAATGTAGAAGGAAAAATATTTTTTGGAGTCCTCGCTCGTCGCATGACAGATTTTCTTATAGAAAACGATTACATAAACACATCTGTCCAGAAGGCTGGGATAACAGGCTTCCCTGGTTGTCTGGAGCATGCACAAATGATATGGAACTCCACACTATCAGCCAAAAGAAATGAAAGAACTCCATGTAGTATGGCTTGATCTTGCCAATGCATATGGGTCAGTCCCGCATCAATTAATAGGAATGGCTCTTGTCTTTTTCAATTTCTTTGGCAAGATTAGGGAAATCATAATGAAGTATTTCGACTCAGCTTCCATGAAATTCACCGTTAAAGATTATAGTACCAAGTGGCAACCACTTGAGATTGAGATTGATGGGCTGTGTGATTTCCCCGCTTCTTTTCGTTTTGGCCATGGAATTGATTTTACGAGGCAACCACAGCCAAAGGAGTGATGACTGAAGAATAGCTAGTCATTCCTCCTAGGGCTTTTATAGATATCACAATTCTCGTCTCTTCTAAAATTGCTGCCAATAACCTGTTAGAAAAGTATCACGATCTTTTCATATGAAGGTAAAGCCCAAGAAAAAGTCGAAGCCTGTCGTTACTCAGGGGATCTGTTAAGGAGATTCACTTCAAAATTGGTGATGACACGATACCAACAGTTAAGGAAATGCCAGTAAAGAGGCCCGGACGGCTGTATACAATCCCACTGACTGATCGACATCGGGGTGCAGAGGTTCATAAATCAGCTCTAAAGGGACTAATTTCGATCGATAGAACCTATCTGCCCGGCAAAATGAAGGCGTGGTGCTAACAACAGGATCTATTGCCCCGCCTTTTGTGGCCTCTGCAAATGTATGAAATTGCATTATCTCGTATTGAGCTCATTGAGCAATTGATCACTAAGTACTTGAGTAAGTGGCTTGGAGTTCCTCCTTGTTTTTCGAAAGTGGGTCTATACACCAACTCCGAACATCTGCAGCTCCCTATACATTCATTGGTGGAGGAATTCAAGGTTGGGAAGGTACCCCTTCATATGATGATGAGAGACTCAGCTGATGATTGCATACGGAAGGTGCATCCAGAGATTAAATCTGGTACTAAGTGGTCAGCTGCAGACAAGAAGCAGAAACCAGCCTGCGTGTCAGAGATATCATAGGCGTGATTCAGAATAATCGAGCTGGATTGGGAAACGCGACACACAAATACTTCTCCAATGTGAATGCAAAGTAAAAAATATGTATGGTAGTTGAAGAAATCAAAAGTTCGAAGAGGAGCATAGAATAGCTACTGCTATTACTCAAGCGAAACAGTGTAAATGGACAACATGGAATGATATCGAACCCATTAAGCTTTCGTGGAATTCATTAATTGCGTCGGAACCACTGGCGATATCTTTCCTTCTTCGATCTACATACGATCTTCTCCCAAATGAAACAAACCTCAAAATGTGGGGATACACTGATACAGATCTGTTTTTCGTGTCAAAAAGACCGAGGTACCTTGCATCATGTGCTTTCTACTTATCCACAATCGCTCTAGATGTACACGTGGCGATACAACAAGGTATTAGACGTGATAAGGGATCTAATAAGAACACAATGTGGGACAGCAAATCAACAGCTTGTGGCAACCAAGGAAACTAAGATCGAATTCCATAAGAAAGGGGAATGCCCTGCAAAGAAAAAAAACAAACAGCCCCCAATATAAAGCTGCTGAGTGGTGCCAGTGATTGGAAGGTTTCAGTGGATCTAATGACATCCTTAGAATTTCCAATACATATCACACAGAGAGACAAGCGTCTCGACATTGTGTTGTGGTCAGACGCAAAAAAGACTGTCTTCCTAATAGACTTAACGGTCCCTTGGGAAGTGAACAGGGTGGAGGCGCACGAACTAAAGAAAAACCGGTACGAGTCACTGCGTGCCGAATGTATAAAAAATGGTTGGACGTGTAACGTCATGCCTATTGAGATTGGGTGTCGTGGGTTTCTGGGACATTCGGCCATTTCCTTCCTTGCAAAAATAGGCATCGCTGGCCGTTGGTTGAAAAGCGTTTCGCATGGCATTCAAAAAACTGTTCAACACGCGTCAAGTTGGATTTGGTCGAGATCAAAACATGCATGCACATAAAATGCGCGCAAAATCACGACCTAACATGCCTAAGTGAAATATTTGCGTGGTCGTCTATAACGACTTTTACGAGCGCGTCAATAACGGCAAATGCGTTCAGGAAACTTTCATTGCAGATAGAATTTACTTAAAGGAACGATTAATTAGCTTATCTTCATACCCTGCCTGGTGGCAAACGCTGCTGGTGGCGCCAGGTGTGGCGGTCTCGCCATAGCCACCTAAACCGTGATATCACCCCTTGTCGGCGGCTGATGAAGACAGAGTATCGCACGTGCTAACACACGCTGTATGTAATATATATATATATATATAGAGAGAGAGATAACAGATTGTTAGGAAGTCTTGAGTCACTTAGGAAGCGGAAAGAAAACAATTACAAGCAATACAGGATGCTGTTTCTAAATTTCTGGTGGAGTTAATTGCGTCATGGTGGTCTTTCGTTCACAGTCGGTGCCCAACTGACCCTTCTGTACTGTGCAGTCGACAAAATAAAAAAAACAAAAAACGCGCATACGCTCTATTAAAAAAAAAATGAAATGGCGATAATTTACGCATCGCACCCTGTGTGCATGCATATATAAAATTTTGTTCATCTTTCTGTGCATCCATACACAAATAAAATTGGACCCGAATATTTTGCTGTTCAATGGCGTTTCAGTTTTTAGATACAATCCTTTTTTTTTTATATATATATTTCATTCCATGGAGGTATTAACAAAACAACCTAAAAACAATCTTCCTTGTACTGGAGACATAAAAAATTTAAATAGGTTACAAAATATACGAATAAACTTTGGATACTGCACAATTAAATAAGTTATGTTTTAGTATAAAAACAACAACAACAACAACAAAAAAAACATACCCAATTTCGATTGGTAGATTTCACTACAATTATCTTTGTATGACAAGAAGGATTATGTGTAACCATCTTTACTATTTAAATCACAGCTTGATAGTGAGCCCCTACTCATTGCGCAGGTCAGCTGTTTCTAACTATTTCTACCGCTAAATCCACTGAAACAGTCAGAGCCGATTAACGGCGACAAGAGATTTTTCTATGTGCCCGGTCCGTTTGGGCTGTCGACCAACATAGCTCTCACCGCAACTTCATGTTGTTTGTAGCTCTAAGTAACACTTAATCTCTTTTGCTCTCTAACGTAATCCCAGTTTTATCAAGCCATTTACACAAGCTCGCTACGCGTATCGTTTCATATTTTTCGTCCGCAAATAGATATACACAAGGTTATTCGCTACTCTATCCTGCCATTCTTGCCTTCGTTATGCCCTGTGAGTATCAAATTTTCAAGCCTTCTTTCTTGATGCGTGCCTCTTTTTGTGTCACTGTCGTTTCTCACATGTGCAGTTCTTCTGTGAAGAAATCGTCCAGTTTTCGCTGCTATGTCGTCGGACCGATGTTGCATAAAGAATAGCTGTTTTGAACTATGCTTTCATTCACTTACATAAGCACATCAATCAACATTCTTTTTCTCGCTGACTTTGAAAAGGTTGCCATCTATTCGTCTTCAGCCCTCACGGAACATCACCACTTTTAATTTCTTGATGTGAAGTCGAACCATCTGTCCTGTGTACCCAGATAAATTTACTTTCTGTATTCATTCTTATCTTGAAGTCATTCGGAATTTTTGTTGTATAATTCAAAATCTTATCCAGACAGTTTAAGATGAAGTTGTAGAAAAACCACAGTGGGCAAAGATCTTACAATACCATTTTTTTTTATGTTAGTGATTGCTTTCGATACGTGTTAGTCAGTGATGTGCCATGCGTGATACACGCGTATGTGATCATGTATCTTGATACGTGAGTGACGAGGCAGATTTTTTCCCGCAGTAGGTTGCCTTTTCTTTCTGCGCGAGACCAGGTGGGGGTGGTGAGGAGGATTCATACGTTTCCCAAGCGTATTAGCACTGAAGTGAATGTAATGGAACCGACTGGAATTCGAACTCGGCTCTCCGATTCCTCAATCCGAGCCACTATCCATTACTCCATCATACCTCCGTTCCATATATATATATATACAAAGTAATATTTTTACGGTCCCCTTTTTAGCCAGCCTTAATACCAACGATAAAATGCCGAAATAGTGTATAAAGGATTCCACAACAAGCGTTTACACTCAAAATATAGAGTTGCTTCTCAATATGTTTAAGAGAAAACGTGTCAATTTTAAAAATCCTAGTATTACATGGCTTAGCGGAGTCATCGCCGTACACAGCAAATTAGCTATAATCTTTTGTTAACTGTTAGGTTAAACAAACAGCCTTCGGCATAGAAACAGGAAGAGGAAAATGAATCGTATGAAATGTTAGGGATAAGCTCAAATGCCTGTTATCACTTCGATGTTTTTTACTGGCGATACGAAATCGGCTTGGAATGTAAAACCAATTCCTTAGAATTTTCATGGTTTATTGCTAGTAATTTATTTTTTACCTCAAAATAGTTTCTTCTTTCCTCGAATAGGTTGCTTCCGAGGAATTTAGGTTTAAGCTGAAGCGAACTGAGCAAAATTAAAATTCCTTCCGTGTAAGGTTTTCGATCAAACTGGCTATTATTTGAAGAATTTCAACTGGAATTAACACTTTCACTGCTATATTGTTGCCTAACTGTGCTTGTTCGATTTTAGAAAAAAATAAATGACGATGCTGATAATGATTCCACATGCATGCCCCCATTTTGGTTTGTATCGGATACTCTGCACGACAGAATAACCTGGACGATCCTCTTTTCGATAACGTAATAAAAACATAACAAAACAAGTCACATTGAATACTACTAAATATGTTTATACTGGTTTGAAAATCGCGCCAGTTTATAGTACAAACGCTAGGGGTTGACATTTCACAGTGTCTAATAAACATATAGACATTGATGACCAGTAATGTTTTGTAAAGGTATAAAAGTACGCCCACAGCAGCTGAAGTGTTAAAAAACGAAATTTAAGACAAAATTGGCGTAAATAATTTATTTTCTCGAACTGAAATAAATAACTATATATATATATATATATCTCGCAAAGTTGCTTCTTTTTCTGTCACATTAATGATATTGCAGAGTCAATCGACCGAAATGCTGTGATAACTACCCGAGCACAAAGATGTTCAATTGTCTGAATAACACATTACTTGAAAGTACTCGCGTTCATTTAGCGTTATGAACGCAATTAACTAAGACGGGAATGATATGCCAAAGACAGATATATATATATATATATATATATATATATATATGCGAAGGTTAGCTTTCTTACAATGAGACCCGGGTTCGAATCGCGCCACGACCGATTTGTCAGTAATGTGACTTCTTGAAGTTATCGGTCTGGGATCGCAGCGTGCGGCACCTTTGCCAAGTGCCTGAAAACTGCAACGTAAAGCACAATTGAGCCCTGTGGGTGTTGAACAAAAGGCGCTGCAATAGGGATTGGCTTCTTGCTCTAATTGACGGGCATCCTCGGATACGAGTGGCATCCATTATAAAGATATAATTGTTAGGACTGTAGTACTCATCTTTGTCATATTCACGACGTTTCGGCCGTTCTATGCCGATTGAAAACTGGAATTTCGAATGAAAGCCTTTATTTCGTCCACCGGGATAGATTGTTCTAGTTCCACGTGCCATGCCTCTTCCGGATGTCTAACTTACCTCTTTTTAACTCATATTTCCATGTTTTCTTCAGCACTGCAGTAACCAGGTATTGAACTCAACTCAGCTACCCTATCACAGAAATATATCTCTTGGATAATTTACACAAGTTTTTTTTCTTTCCTGCCCGTTTTCAATAGGATACCCCCGTATTCACGGAAAAAAAAAAAAAAAAAAAAAAAAAAAAAACTTCTCTAAATGAGACATATCCTAATGAAAACATTTGCCAAAATATACACTCTTATATACATATTGTTATAGTGGAACACACCTATTCTATAGTTAATAGACTCTCCCACCTATAATACGTAGGAGTAGTAAGCGTAACGTACGAGTCGCTCAGTGAGTTGGTCAGTCAGTCGATGTCAGACGACTGTTAGTCGGATATTAAAGTATCAGCCACTACATCTAGATTACTGCGTCATTACTTATATCAAGTTCCTAATGTTTTGTACATCGAACCTATTTTAGGACCGACTTAGTACAAATACAAGCCTCCACTGTGAAACCACAACATTATATATATATATATATATATATATATATATATAAAGCAAATACTTTGCCTGAATGCACGCGTCACAAGTGAAAACACAATGTGTAATGAATAAATGAAAATTAGTTAAATATCAAGATCATTATTAGTATAAACGTAAAGGCTGACTGCGTGATCGATAGGCCAGAGGGAACAATACCGAAATTGTTGCTTTATTGTATAAATTTAGAAAATAAAACTAAAAAGATGCACAACTTAAGTCGGTTGAGATAGAAGCAATACCACCCCGAAAAGAAAACCCAACAGCTTCTACAAAGACAAAACCTGCTGACGTACAACAGCATAAACAGGTTAAAAAAATTCGTAAATTTTTCCTAAGTTGTTCGTTACAAAAACATTTAACTTTTTTTCTTTTTTTTACAGTTTATTCAACTTAAAAAAAAATAACATTCTGATTGTCGGGAAGAGGGGAAAAAGGTCTAAAATGCCAGCTACGAATAAGAAATGTTAAAACAAACACAGGAGTTAAACTACCTAGGAATTTTTTTCGCAGATAACTAAAATCTGACACCGGAGCCCGAAGACGCATTAGATAAGGAAAATCAAATATGTTAAATCTCGAAGTTACAAAGATGCTCTTCTGTTGTAGAGCGATTTCAAAGTGGACGCTTGTATTTGTACTAAGTCAGTCATAAAATAGGTTCGACGTACAAAGCGTTAGGAACTTGATATAATAGGTAATGACGCAGAGAAATCTAGTTGTGGTCGCTGATACTTAAGTATTCGACTAACTGTTGACCGACTCGCCGACTAGTATTTAGTCACCCCCCCACAATGGTATCATGTGGCACAAGGCCAGTTTAACGTGAGATCTCCGAGCCCGTGGGCTCGGCCAAAAATATACCCTTCGAACCCGTATAAACGGATTCAGGGTCGGTTTACCTCCCCAAACGAGAGACTGCCCTTCTGCATAGCCTCGTTCGGGTCCCTCCCCGCCCGAAGGTAGAGAGTTCAGCCAGTCGTCTCACCGATTGACACACCGACTATATTTAGTCGCCCTTCCCCACGTGGGCATCATGTGGCAAAAGGCCAGTTTAACGTGGGACCTCCGAGCCCGTGGGCTCGGCCAAAAATATGCCCATTGAACCCGTATAAACGGGTTCAGGGTCGGTTTACCTCCCCGAAAGAGAGTCCACCCTTCGGCGTAGCCTCCTTCGGGTTCGTCCCCGCCCGAAGGGAGAGAGTTCAACCGATCAACCAGTCAACTGACTGACCGTCTTCCGACCCACTATATTTAGTCAACACCCCACGAGGACATCATGTAAATTTAAAGGACATGTAATGGATTCACTTTTACTGAAGGTCTGTTTGATGAATATTTTCATAAAAAAAATTTTAAAAAATGATGCCGCTCTGTGTTTTGTGTCATATTTAACGAAGCTGTGATTTGTTGATTGTTGCAAAGGCTCTCTGAACGGCGTCCTTCAACTGATTGGTATTCTGGTATCGTTCATGTAAAACTCCTTGATAATACCCAACAGAGCTTTGAAATAGAAAATTATATTATGTAGGGAGAGGATAAGACTTTCGGATCTCCCTGTAAATTAATTATTTCTACTAGTTCTAACCTTCACGTCTAAGACCCACCATGGGTTGCAAATTGTAGCGAACTACCCTCATTCTCTTCTGGTAAGAATTAAGTTCCACGCGGGTAGCTCCTTCCCACAAATCGTTGGTTTGTGGCACCGACTCTCCAAAATTTTCACTATCACTACAATCTTAACCTTTCCAAGTCAAGGGTTAATCGTTATCTTATATCCCCATAAACTGTGACTCTCACTCTGTATCGACTTCTAGTGTCTCTTGGGTCTTGTACAGGGTGAATATTGTCAAAATAAACAAATAGATGAATAAATAAGCAAGGAAATAAATAAATACGCGCAAATAAATTACTTGAGCGTCTTGTCATCGCCGCCTTCTTTTTTATTATTTTTTATCCAAATTTACTTATTTGTTTGATTCTAACATTAATTTATTATGGGACAATTGCTCTTATAAGAAAGCTGGCCTCGAAAAATGGAAAGGGTACATTTTTTGAAAGTTTTGTTTTTACTTCAATAAATATAAATTTATAAAAAAAAAAAAAAAAAAAAAAAAATCTTTAGGTTAATGGGATTTTCCTGACTTGACAATCTCAAGTTTGGCGAATAGCAACAAGCCAACGAACAGTGTGAATTCAGTGTTTGAACTAATCACAGTTCATCTACTACTCTCCAAGTATATATTTTTTTTATACTACCCCATCATGGATTCGTTCAAAGTGAACGTGGTAAAAGAAAGCTTATTTGTGATGGCCACATCAATATGTAGCAGAAATAAACGGAAAGTAATGTTATATCACAGTAAATGTAATAATAGTAATTTTAGCGGTATAATTATAGTGATTTTAAAATATAACTCTTACTGGATAATTTTTCTTGGGCATTTATTATTAGATACTTATTGGATAAGGGATTAAACATTTAAATAAGACCCTTATTAATTCTATTAGTATTTATCAACCCACCCCAAGTTGTGCTTTCTTTTAATTTCCTCGAGATGATCTCGGGGGTAATTCTCCTGATACCCATTAATCAGGAATTAAAAAAAATACTTATCAGTCGATTATGTTAGAGAGGTTTTATTTGAAGTTGAATACAAATTCATTCGGACACAAAAGAGAAGAATATTTTATGAGGATAATGCTAGATCACGTACTTTTTAATAACCCAGTAAATTTCGGGTTAAAACCGGATTCACAAAATCTTGCAACTTCCGGGAATGATTTACTTTGCGGGCTTCTTCATGATTAATAACCGAATTCTTTGACAGGATGCCAAAGAACTAATTCAGGCAGTTAGAACACATTTTCCGGAAAGCTGGGTTCACGTACCACTCCGAGCGCACCGTAGAATTACAGAGGATACATACGAACATGATGTCCTTTCCCTCCAACACACGGAAGAAATTGTCAATTTGCTTTCTCTACTCTACGTTGAATTTTACACGTTGGCTTATATATGACTGCTGAATTTGTCAGTACAGTAAAACCTCGAATTAACGGTCCCGGAACCAACGGACTCCAGATTTAATTTTTAAACTTTTCAAACTTTATGTAAAGGTAGCTTAAAAATAAAATGCACACACACACACACACACATATATATATATATATATATATATATACACACACACACACACTGTATTTACATTTATTTACAATCATTTTGTACTGTATACTGTGTGTATTTAGGACATGAAAAAGTGCTTCTAATTAATGGACAAAGTACTTCAACGGACGATCCCCCCCCATTAGTCCGTTAAATTGCGGTTCCTCTGTACTTAAATGGTTTGGGGGGCATTTCGAAACACATGGTACTGTTGACCAAGGGGCTAGCAATTTTATTCCGTAAAAGTTTAGCTGCTGTGGAGACCACAGCAATAAGTAAGTGTTGCTGAATGGTTTGGACTTTCTTTTTGCGGCATATCAATCTCTAAGCAAGCGTTGTTAAGAATTGTGGTCCCATACTCTTCAGTGGAGTCTACGAGACTAAAAGTGGGAGGAGGTAAAAGTACTCCTTTGATTATCACCTCCTTCGTAATGACTTCGGCATTAGCTATGAAGTTATTTTAGAAAAAAAAAATCCAATTTTTAATTATTCACTTGTCCAAGAATTTTTTTAAATTCCCCAACCCCGCCTAGCCAATGTTTACTGTTCCATAGAGAAATCAGCCCATCCGTGCCTAAATACTTTGCAGTAAGTTTCCTGTTTTTCCAACTTACTGCACTTTGTGAAAAAGTATTTTTTAGCAACGGACATAAACAGAATGGAACATGCCCGAGCGGTGATAACGTTCGCTTTCTGACCAGCTTCAAAACTCATCATAATCGAATTAACACAAAGGTCATTTCTTGAGGTTACCGTCTGGGAAAGGCGATCCCAGCGTGTGGTTTCTGAAAAACAGGTTGACTCGTGCCTTGTAGGTAAAATAGGGTAGACGGAACTATTTGGGAGGTAGCACGAAGTTAGAAGTCATTAGTCAGGTTTCGTTCAGACTGTTGGTCTCGCTAAATAACGCCCTCTCTCGCAGAAACATCAAGGTCTGTTCAGCAGTACAAACCACGGGCGGACACTGTGGGTGTTGAACAAACTGTGCCTGAACACGAATCTGCAACGGGGATTGGGTACCGCTTTAACAGACGAGCATCCTCGGATACTAGTGGTCAGCTATTTTATTTAAGTTAATATAGCCAGATTTCTAAAAGTTGTCTATGTATACATATATATTTGAACCATTTTTCAATTACTCATATTTCAGCATACAGTTCAACTTTTTAGGAAATCTACAATCATGGATGGTTTTATTTTCGTAAAAAAATTTTTAATTACTCGGTAAGATTTTTTTCACACAAGATCAAAATTTACACTAATATTTATATGTTTGTATAGCCGGTCATGTTTATTTTCAAAATGCATTGCTGGTAACATTTTTTTCAAAAACGTATTGTCAGTAACAGTTATTTTTTTAAAAATATATTGCTGGTAACATTTTCTTTCAAAAAACGTATTGTTGGTAACATTTTTTTAAAAAAAATTATTGTTGGTACTAGTTTTTATTTCTTAAAAACAAATATTGCTGGTAATAATTTTTACAAACTATTTCTGGTATTAAAACCTATTTTTTCACTTTTATAGTGTTTTTACCCTAGTTTCGGGGTTAACTATTTGCCCATAGCTGGGACCTTAACAGGTGCTACACCTCGGATTAGGGTGGAATACTAGGGACACCAGCAAATAAGAGGTGGTTCCACGCTCCTCAAAGCCTTCTGATCAGAGGCCTTTCTGCTGGACGTAGTTTATCGTCATACCCAGAACGGGAATGCGTGAGAAATATATTGAATAAACAAATACTATTTGTCGGTGTTATATTTTATGGCATCCATACGTAATCAGCTACTTTCCCACCGCCGTAATCTTGCCTCCCTGTGCCTTTGCTATAAATGCATTCATGGTAATTGTTCTAAAACTGACCACGAGGTCTCATCAATTTACAGTTGTTATGGCCCGAGGAAACACAAATTCTCGGTTAACAGTTTCTTTTCTCGCACGTGTAACTCCCTTCTGGCTTGATCTTCAAAACATTAAATACAGTGACAATCGCTATCTAATGTCCTCGATCCTTAACGACTTTCTTACTCTTCTATACACAGTAACCCGTTGTGCCTCATTGGCTTTACTGACTTGCATCGGTTGAACTATATATATATATATATTCGAAAATGGCAGGCCAACAGACAAAGCAAAAGGGAACGCTGATTAGAATGTTTTGAGAGCCCCTAGTTTAATTTGTTCCTGGACTTCGGCAATAATTATTAGGTTGGTGCAAAAATAATGACGCAATAATGTCGTTTTTTGACGTACTTTTTAACGTCAAAAAACGACATTATTACGTCACTATTTTTGCACCAACCTAATACTTTCTTAAATGAAGGAAAAATAGCTCTAAGTTTAGAATGTTTTAAGATTTGATTACTTTAATACATAAAATTTCATCATGAATTTCCTTTTCAAATAACGTCTTTTCTTAGAACATATCCATCTCAATGCAAAAATTAAATGTGCATGGTGACAATGTTACTACTTCTTTAACAGACACTTTCACAAGGGTTTGTGTGCTTCAACTAATTATCACTCCAGTACGCAACTATCATAATTAATAGAGAAAATTCAGAAGTATTAACTAGTTTATATCCTTCACCTTGCATTAATAGTAGTGTCAACTAACAGACATTTTACTCAAAGAGACTACAATTCCTCGAAATATTGTATCAAAATTACGTGTTCTTCACAGACCTCTTACCCGGTAACGGAGACTGCATAATTGTCTAAGCTAAGTAAATAAAACGCATATTGGGATATTAAAATATACTAGGAATTTTAATTCGTCTTACAGATTTTACAAGTATATTAGTATATTACCTGACTGACGCCAGGAAATACAAAGAGATGAATCGAATTTAATTTCCATTAAGAACCTTTGATGTAGGGCGAGTTGATCTGCGATGACTTTCAATATTTATCGTTCCTCTCCACCTAAGTGGTACCTAAATTGTGTACTCGGTGTCACCTCATAGGGTCAAGAGATATAGGAGATGGCTTAAAAAGCCACGAAGTGCAAAATCAGGTCTCAGAATATATTGCTCGGTGAAACAACATTGACAAATACGTGGGCCAAGCTGGCTAAGGACAGACAGACAGACAAGATAAGCGGATAAGAGGAACTTATCTAAAGATGCTTGAATATTTGATGACGTTAATTTGACGGAGTCAGCTAATGAATTCGATGTTATTTTCGTATGGGAAATTTAGTCTAGTTTTTTTTTTTTTTAATCATTTCACCCCAAGCAAGGCAATAAAGCCGCGAAGGCAAGGTTTTACTGCGTGTGAGAAAATATGAGAAAAAAAAAAAAAAGTTAACATTGTTTAGAAAAGCGAACAACAAAAAAGCAGGAATTAAAAAAAAAAAAAATTGAAGATAACGATTGATATTGGTATTGAAAAAAATAGATACAAAATTGTCTTAGAATCAAGAGAGTTCCACAAGAGGGGAAGTAAACTGTTAGCCAGATTTAACCCTAAGTTCTAGGCTATTCCAACTGTAAAATGTAGAGGCCGTGCCGTCAACACTACGATTAAATTAATAAAGTCTAGGTA
This sequence comes from Acanthosepion lycidas, assembly GCA_963932145.1. Taxonomy (NCBI): domain Eukaryota; kingdom Metazoa; phylum Mollusca; class Cephalopoda; order Sepiida; family Sepiidae; genus Acanthosepion; species Acanthosepion lycidas. The sequence continues at coordinate 44,739,054 of OZ010602.1, forward strand.
TCAATGAAGAAAGCTCATCAGAACAATTATAAAAATCTCTCACTACGTTTGTTGCTAGGAAAATTGATTCACTTTGTTGTTCTAGACATTTTTTAACTAATATATATATATATATATATATATATATATATATATATTCCTTTTAAGTTAAATTAAATTTAAACAAGGGAATCGGACCTATCCAAAATATAGTAGGAGAAAACCAGAAGATGGAGGTCACATCGCTAAGATCATTGAGTAATATGGAAATGTAACATATTTCTCAACAAATTATAACAATGATTTCCTTACAATAAATGTGTGACATGCAGCAAGGCGCGGGTAATTCAGTTCGTATTTATATTTAAAAAAATGCACAGTGAAGCTACGTTAGAGCGGTGGGAAAGTGACTGAAACCGACATTCCAGATTAAAACAGGATTGGACAAATACTATTCAAGAGTCTTCGCATTTTGTCAATAATCTCTTAATATATAGCAGAAGCACTAAACCAGATGTGACAGCAATATTTAACGCATGGAAAAATGACTGACTTATAAATGCGTAAGATAATGGCGAAAAAAAAAAAAATGTCTAAAACAACATGGTGAATCAACTTTCCGATCAGCAAACGCAGCAACTGATTCAATATAATCTTTCCAATGTGAGCCCCAGATAGCGCCATAAATCAGTCTCTGTTATATACCATACCTGTGGACACTAACGATTATGTCCCAGTCTTCATAAATACGTTGGATATTATTGTAAGTGAGGGTAATATGCAGTCTAAGTAGGTCACCACTGGCAGTGGTTTACCTACTTCACGCCGCTGGCGAGTATTGTATTTTTTTGATGTTATAATGTTTACCATTTTAATTCCAACCTCTATTTTGGTTATTCCTCATTCAGTAACCTTTTGTAGGTTACAACAGTCTACTAGAGGTTATATCGTAACCCCTCGCTACTCTGATCACGTAATCATGGCTTACGCATTATTTTCATCTAGACTTGACCTTTTCCTTATTGCGTCAACCCACTCGCTTCAATTTAATACAATGTAACCCGGTTATAAGAGACCCGGATATAAGAGAGATTTTCTCTGGTCCCAAATTAGAGCCATACTAACCTAAACAAAATAGATCAAACACGGATATAAGAGAAACCCGGATATAAGAGACTCCTTCTCCGGTCCCGACAACTCTTATATCCGGGTTAGCAAGTTTATTTAGATTTATAATCAACCTAATTTCTCTTTAGTCAGTTGATTATTACTAACTTGATCGAAATAGTCTTTGTTAACATTTTTATACTTCCTAGCAACTCTGGATATAGTTTTCTTTAAATATTAAGTAGGTACGAGGACCCAGTTAACGTTATTATACTCCCTTGTATAATCCGGCGACTTTTCGCATGGAGGAAGAGGAAGGCGGAGGTTGCTTACTCTTCCTCTTTTGTCGAACTCTACCTCCGGGTTGTGCGAACCTAGATGAGGCTATGTCAACGGACAGAGTCTCATTTAGGAAGATAGACAAATCCGACCCCGTGTTTACGGGATCTACGGGCAATTTTTACCAGAGACTACGGGCTCAAAACGCCCTACGTTAAAAATTGGCCTTGCGTCACATCTTACTTTATAGGGAGGTTGGTATATAGTAAATAGAGAGAAAGAGAAATGTGGAGGAACGAGAGAAATGTGGAGGAACGCAGTTGTCAGGGCGCTTGTACGGGTTAAGTATTGAGTTACATGCCCTTTATTTTCGTCTGCCAACTGGAAGCGAGATGGGCTTTTCTGCTCACTCTTACTTCTGACACTCTTATCATTTATTATTTCCAGCTACCACGGACCCTTATCTTCGGACATTAGTGGCCTTTCTTCCTTCCGGCCCTTACGTTAACCTAACTCACCTGTTTGATCTGCGTTAATGGACCCGTTTATGACAGGTCTGAACTTCCGGCTACATAATGGTACCTATTTCCACTATTCCTACCACAACCTAACTCACCTGGTTTCTTTTGGAAGTTGCTGCATGCATATCGTCCAGACATCAAACAACCTATTCTGTATACTTGGCTCGAATATTACATAAGTTCCGTCATAGGATTTAACCAACAGCTACTGGGATATTTATTTTCTGCCGTAGTAATTTATTAATTCATATGGTCAGATGTACCTCCTGACATCTTTCGTTTTCGGTCGAATGGAAGCTTATTTAACGGTTCGTCATGTCGTTCCAGTGATTCTATCTCGCCGTTCCTTGGTTAATACTTGTCGCCAACATAGCAATCGTGATAACCCCGATCTTCAACTATCAACTTCAGGCGTTTCCTGTCAAACTTTCTCGCCTGGTTTAGGAAGTTGTTGCATGCATATCGTCCAGACTTCAAACAACTTATTCCGTAAATTTAGTTTAAATACTACGAAAGGTTCTTCGTTGGACTTGACCAGAAAATATTCAACACTTTCACCGGACATTTGAACTAAACTTTCGAATTGTGATAACTTACATGAACTCTACTTTTAAGATTTAGACACAGCTATATTTTTCTAGCCGATCAATATCTCACAATCTATTTAATTATTTCTCTATTATTCATTGTTTGTACATGTTCCTTTCATTGAAACACTACTTTAGTATATAATGTAACTAGAATCTGTCACAATTTTAAGTTTAACGTTTTGTTACCCTCTTGTTAATCTGTCAGAAATCACGTCTTTCCTTTTTAATATATTAGCGGGCGTCCTGTGACATCTTTATTTGGGTGCACGGACCATTTTATATCGACCCCACCTCCAGGTGTCTTCTACAGATAGCATGAGCCATGGAAGGCAGAAAATGTTCTCTCAGACGATTACAAGTGATTCTCATCAGACGTTAATAATTCAAGATTACATAAGCCTGTTTTAAAATTGGTTGAAGATGACGGATGTACACTCGACAGAAATTGCCCTGAACACCCGGTAGATAAAGTTTAAACTTCTAGTTTTTGTCAACCCAAGTAACTTCGATTTGAATATTATCAAAAGAGAAGATCGAAATTACATGGATTAACAGAAACGAAAATTACAGCGTCTTTCTTAATGAGTTTCAACTGTAGAAAACTAGAAGGGATTATTATAAAAAATAAAGACATAATATGTCAATATTCGTTGTAACCTAGGGAAGGCTACTGAATAGAATAATTTGGTAATGAACGATAATTCTTAGGACAAGAACAACATATATTAAATTTGCCACCGGCGCGTAGAAGTAGTAGTAAATTGCTAGAAGTGATTCAAGTGAATTCCACAATGAATATTCAACTGTAGAATGTCTACTAACCACTCGGGGTGGTGAGATGTGGCACAAAGACGAATTTTATATCGGGTATCCGAGCCCGTAGGCTTGGCCAAAAATTCCCCGTATAAAACGGGTTTGAGTAGCTGTGTCCCGACTCAAGACTTCCCTTCTGTTGAAGTCAAGTGACTTGGCTGCCTCCTTCTATTTCCTTGTAAAAGCTGATTTTACCTTATTTTATAGGAGAGCGCCTAATACACCAGTTGTGTTGGTCCATTTTGCTAGAATGGACCTTCCCAATACATTTGCATGAGGGGTCTTTGTTCAGCTATATATTTCTCCATAAATGACTCAAGTCAGTTTTGGCTTTGGCTACATTTGCCTACTTGTGTGCTAAACCTCTGGCAAACTAGCTAATATTCAACACCTTCGACATGGCCTCGTCTGGGGATCCTCTCTGTCTCAGCTGGTGAGGAATCTCCAACTGCAGACCAACATACAGTATTTACTATTGTATTTATGTGAATGGGAACATACACATTATCGTTTGTAGGTGTGCTACAAAAATATTATTCAATGAAATATGCTGCCTAAAATATACTTTTTCGTTGCTGAAGCTGCCACATACGAATCAATCTTTTTTGTTTATGCTTTATGAACAGGAATCATGTCTCGGAAATGATGCCTTATTCACATCAAATAATGCCTCGGAAATGATGCCTTATTCACATCAAATAATGTCTCAAAAACTTGTATTTTATCGGACATCCCATTCGATAAAATATAATGCTTCAGAGACATCATTTTATAGCAGATTAATATTTGAAGACATTTCATTTAATTCATACATTTTTTTAATTCACCAATAAATAAATAAAACTTACAGTTTACAGCTTCGCATAGCACTTTTTTTAAAAAATGTACAAAAAAAAAACAAAAAAAAAAACCAAAAAAAAAACAACAACAACAACTACACTGCGCCTAATACAGTCGTATTACGGAGATGGCCATATGTACTAGTAGTATCATTCAGTAAATGATTTTGCTTTGTCTGTATTTTAATGTAATTATCTATAAGAATTCATTCACTTTTATTGTACTTTACTGCTTGCTACATATCACTTCACTTATATATATATATATATATATATATATACACCGGTGCTTTGGCAATTTTAATTTTCTTTGAAGTTTAAAGGCTACTTTTTCGATATTGTAATTGCATGCACAAAATCTTCAAATTTCCCCCTCAAAATATATTTTAATAATTATGTAAAGAATCATACTAATATTTTCTTTCAAAATAGTTTAGAATCGGCGTGGCACCTCACATGATGGTGCATGTTGTGCGAAGGCATATACGGTACCTATAAATATTGGAAAAGTAAAATTCACGAATCTTGGCTTTAAGACATTTCGAAAAAAAAAAAAAAAAAAAAAAGAAGTCAGTTTGCGTTCAGTTTCGCCGACGTCATCACAGCGGTATGCGGTCACAATGTTGAGCGAAGGTGACGTGTCGAAATTAGTGACCGTACTGGGGTTAATAGGAAACTAAGCATGGTAGGCGTAACTCAGAATTATTAAAATCCTCACTAATTCACAGTTCGAACTAATCCCCTAATCTGAAAAGTTTTATGCGCTTGTTATCGATCGAATATCTCTAAGGAAGTTGGTTTGAAATACGTCAATGACGCATTCGCGCAGTTAGGATGCTAACGGGACGTCATTTTTTATGTTTCTCACAACTGTATACCTATCCAATTTCGTCCACAGATAAAAATATGTTGCGATCATGATTATCGTGACGGTGATCATGGCAATTATGATGGTGATAATGATGATCATGACGGAGTTGTTCTCTTTCTGTCTTCGGCAGTTGTAATCCTTGAGATTAGAATTGTCTTACAAACAACGACCTGAATTTATTCTTACCGATAACTCATGACGAAGTTTTAAGTGACCTGCTGAGATTGTACGAAGAACCTCAAGCTTCCAAAGATAGTTGCATCATTAAGAAAACCTTTCATATTCCAAAATATGTTGATTCATATCTTTCCCAAAGGCTATTTGCGCGTGAGTGAATATAAGAAACCCCAACTAGAATCGAAATTCGGCTTTACACTTCCAGTAAAACACCAGCCCAGCGAAACCTACAGCCTCTAGTATTCCCAAGTTCGACGCTGCTCAACTATGGTGGTCTTTCGAGAACCTTATTGATCATAATTAGAATAATAAAACAATATTAGGTTGTACTCCACTTCGGCCTTCGTCAGTTGTAATCTGTGGGATTAGCATTATCTTAGAGGTAAAGAACTAACTTTGTTCTCTCGGATAACCCATGACAAATGTTTATCTACAGAAACTGTACAAAGAAATTTAAGTTTCTGACATAAACGGATCATTAAGAAAAAATTACATTCTCTTTTATTCCGTAACCGGTAGGGTCATCATGTGTACTGCAGCCGCAGTAGAAATGTTGTTTCTTGGGCAAAATAGCATCCAGACCGATTTTGAATTCAGAATTTTTCATTCTCCTAGATCAGTTGCCACCCAAGGCTATAGAACGTAATCTGGTCTATTTACCCATAGCTGGAGTGAGAAGAGGATTCATAACTTTCCCAAGGGTATTAGCACGTAAATGAATGTTATGTATAGATCAGTGGCTATTTCTTTTTTTTTTTTTTTTTTTTTTAAACTATTTTTATGAATATCAAAAGAGAAAAGACATAAACAAACAAGAAAGAATTAAAGATCATTTTCTTTATTCGTACTTTTGCCTAGTGCAATTCAAAATATGCTCTCCGATTGATCAATCGGAGCCGCTATCCATGGACACATGGCGCAGTGGATAAAGGCGTTAGTTAGATCCAGTGACAGGACCCAAAGAGTGAGAGTTCAATACCCTGTTAAGGCAGTGCAGAACTTTCAGAGGGAAATTAACAGGAGATAACTGACATCCATTAAACATGGCATGTGGAACTAGAACAGTCTACAGCAGTGAGCGAAATGAAGGGTTCAGTTCGACATTCCAACCACCTGAAGAAAGCCGGAGCGTACAACGGCCGAAATGTAATAAATATGGCGACAAAGATGAGGACAAAAGTCCGAATGATGTAAATAATGTACATAATACCTCATCTCAGAAATATAGACAGGAAACAACAAGATTACCCTCTTTGCCTGTTCAACAGACTGGGGACGAATGTAAACCGGACAATAGGCGAATGCATCTCAAAGATGAGAAACGAAAAAAAAAGAAAAGAAAAGATACTTAGCACACGAATGGTTTTATTTAATTTCTGACCATCATTCTTTCTGAAACCATTATTATTTAATAGACCTCTGAAAATCAATTATCATAATTCAGTATTGCATAAACGGGTTACCTTCTGGAACGAAACAATACTTGGAAAAAACACGGCCGATCCAAAAGCTACAATTAAAAGAAACCTTGTGCTACATCTGACCGCGTGGAGCGGTTGGTAGATCTTCTGCAGTTGGAGATTCACTGTGCAATTCCCTCGATTCCCTTCTGACAGTTGACTACTACTTCTACGCACAGCTGGCGAATCTTATACATGTTCTTGTCCTCACTATTATCGTTCATTACCAACTTTCGCGTGATTATTCTATTTATTAACCTTCTCAGGTTACAGTATAAATATTATTATATATAATATTGTTACATGTATCTGTCCTTCTGTATAACTGAGTGCTGGATGATCTTCTCAATAATGAAGAGGAGACTTGAAGCAATAGAAATGCTGTTCTACAAAAGGATGCTGAGGATACCATAGACAAAGCTTTAAAGAATTTGGAAACAAATATATATCTCTGCGATGAGATTATTATTATTTACATTATTCGGTCTGTTATCCTCATCTTCATTGCCATATTCACAACGTTTCGGTCGTTGCACGCTACAGCCTTCTTCAAGTGATTGGAATTTCGAACCGAACACTTTAATTCGTCCACCGGGGGTAGACTTTTCTAGTTCCACGTGTCATGCCTCTTCTGGATGTTTCAGTTATTTCCCTTTAAATCTCCAAGTTATTCTGGTTCACCACTGCTGTAGCCTAACCTTTATTCACCGGGCCATGTACCCTCGAGTAATGTAAATAAAAGGGAACTAACACTTAATACCGGGAAGAGAAAGTTGATGTTTCTGGGGCATGTAATGAGGGAGGAAGGCTCAGAAAATTTGATACTCACGTAAGAGATAGAGGACAGTAGGGATAGAGGAGAACAACACATAACATACTTGATGAGCTTGAGGGAATAGATGGAAAACCAAGGCTTAGGAGAAAAGTTTATTAAGAGCACCAAAGAACAAGATGTTGTTTAGAGACATGATCGCCTACTTCTTGGGGGAACACGACACAAATTATAACAACAAATCTGAGCATGTTTGTCTTTATAACAAGATGTGTAATATTTATTATTACTCAGTCTATATTTCTGAGTTCAGGTATCGTAATTTTATACACTACTCATTGTTTGGACTGTAATTCTCATCTTCGTTGCCATATTCACGACGAAGCAATTTTTTTTTTTGCTCTTCAGTAACTTTTAACATCTTGTCGCCTAACGTTATTTGTTTGGTTCGCTATACGGAATACCAACCTCAATGGAAATATCAATGGTAATATTTTCGGTAATATTTTTATCAAAAATGTATACCTGGTAATATTTTTTTTTTGTTCAAAAAATTTATTTCTGGTAATATTGTTCCTTCAAAACCTATAGCTCGTAATGTATTGCTGGTAAAAAAAAAAAAAAATTCCTTCAAAAATTTATTGCTGGTAATAATTTTTTTTTTTTTTTTTTTTACAAAGTATTTCTACCTTGGTTTGATTTACGGCGTATTAACCTCATTGGGTTTTAATGCCGACATTATTTTCATATCTGGTCATATTTTTTTTTCCAAAAAAATGTACAGCTGGTAATATTTTTTTCCAAAAAAATGTACAGCTGGTAATATTTTTTTTCAAAAATGTACAGCTGGTAATATTTTTTTTCAAAAATGTACAGCTGGTAATATTTTTTTTCAAAAATGTACAGCTGGTAATATTTTTTTTCAAAAATGTACAGCTGGTAATATTTTTTTCAAAAATGTACAGCTGGTAATATTTTTTTTCAAAAATGTACAGCTGGTAATATTTTTTTTCAAAAATGTACAGCTGGTAATGTCTAGCTGGTAATAATTTTTTTTTACAAAATATTTCTGGTATTAAAACCTATTTTTACGTTTTTATAGTGTTTGAACACCAGTTTGGGGGTTTAACTATTTTCCCATAGCTAGGACCCTAAGAGGTGCTACCGCCTCAAGTCAGAGTGGACCTGGGAACACTAACAATTAAGTGGTTCCACCCTCCTCAAAACCTTCTGATCAGAGGCCTTGCTGTTGGACGTAGTTTATTGTCTTACCCAGGACGCCGCCTAACGTTAACAAAATTTGTTTTCAGATTGGACAGCCGTTTGAGATGGAATGGCAAATAGTCAAGAATGATTATGTTCGGCATTTTCTACTTGCTTTTAATCAAGGTCAAAGCTGGTACAGACATTTGTGCTGCGTACGGAGATGACTTCATTACCGACAGAACGGCACAGAAACGGTTTTCCACTTTCAAGGAGGGGTAAGTTCGAACACGCAGACTCTCCCCGTTTTGGCCGACCTCTTCAGCTTGATGAGAACCAGTAACAGACATTGATTAAAGAGCCGCGCCAGACCACTAGGGAATTGGCTTAGAAGATGGCAGGCTCTCATTACTGTCGCTGTTCATGTTCAGTCAATGGATAAGGGCCAGAAACATAGCGCGTGGGTGTCTTATTGATCGATGGAAAAAAAAACTCCGGCGCTTCTCCACTGTCGCTCGTATACTCGCTCGACAAAAGGCTACACAGAATGAGCTCAATTTGGAAGTTCTGTTACACCCACCATATTCTGATTAAACGTCTTCAGCCATTTTAGTTTGCTTTATAACATTTTGAAGAGGGTTCCATTCAACAACGACGTAGAACTTAAAACGTGGCTTGAATTTTTCCAGTCAAAATTTAGTGATTTCTATCGTCGAAGCATTGAACATTTAGTTTATCGTTGTAAACAAAAGGGAACGAATTGTTGAAGGTTTCGTCAGAAATACTAAGGAAAAATATTAAATTTGCCTTACTATGTCTCAACTCTTGCGATAGTTCATATTTAGAATCACTGATTAACTGGTAAATATCAACAGCAACACAAGTGGTCCACGAGCTATCCCTCGTTTTGCGTTTCGGTGGGGGTGAGTATCGAAAAACGGCGGCGACGGCAAAATCCTGCCTTCCAAGGATGTCCCGTTTGCGTAGGTCACCACTTGCAAAGCCACTACCGAACACTGTTACTCCAAGTGATAACGACAACAGGCTCCAGTGGGACGAAAAAGAAACGCTATTCATAATAACCTGGCAATGTCGCTCGTTCGGTCGGTCGGTGACGCAAACCGTTACACGGAACATAGGATTTCTTTCGTACTGAACGGGATGGGGAAGTCCAGCTTTATACTAATCGATTTTTTGTTTTTACAGTACAGTACAAAACTCGAGCCTGTTCGACCTAGAAGGTTAGGTTTATGGGTACGAAAGCGGGGGGGAGAGAGAGAGAGTGTGAGAGACAGAGAGAGTGTGAGAGACAGAGAGAGTGTGAGAGACAGAGAGAGTGTGAGAGACAGACAGAGTGTGAGAGACAGAGAGAGTGTGAGAGACAGAGAGAGTGTGAGAGACAGAGACAGAGTGTGAGAGACAGAGACAGAGAGTGTGTGGGGGGGAGACAGAGAGTGTGTGGGGGGGAGACAGAGAGTGTGTGGGGGGGAGACAGAGAGTGTGGGGGGGAGACAGAGAGTGTGGGGGGGAGACAGAGAGTGTGGGGGGGAGACAGAGAGTGTGGGGGGGGAGACAGAGAGTGTGGGGGGGAGACAGAGACAGAGAGTGTGGGGGGAGACAGAGACAGAGAGTGTGGGGGGGAGACAGAGACAGAGAGTGTGGGGGGAGACAGAGAGACAGAGAGTGTGGGAGGAGAGAGAGAGACAGAGTGTGGGGGGAGAGAGAGAGAGACAGAGTGTGGGGGGAGAGAGAGAGAGAGACAGAGAGTGTGGGGGGAGAGAGAGAGAGAGAGACAGAGAGTGTGGGGGGAGAGAGAGACAGAGAGTGGGGGGGAGAGAGAGAGTGTGTGGGGGGAGAGAGAGAGTGTGTGGGGGGAGAGAGAGAGTGTGTGGGGGGAGAGAGAGAGTGTGTGGGGGGAGAGAGAGAGTGTGATAGTGGAAAATAATTTTTTTCTATCAACGAATCGGACACGCGATCATCCCCTTTCTCTTAATCTCCGGACAACAAGTCGAAAACTGCGCTCGTCCCTTTTTGATGTTTGGTTTTTTGTCTGCAGACTCCTATTCTCACCGTACTCAAACCATAAACTTGGTTGCAAACAGTTTCATGTAGATTCAGGATTTGACATACGATATCTTCTTGTGCATAAATGATAAATTTAGCTGGTTAACTAATTTGTATATCTAAATGACTTATTGCTACATTTAATTTACTGCTCAGTGCCTCACTTTAGCCCCAACTTATTTTACAAAACAGCCCCCCAAATCTAAATCACCGACTTTAAAATTTAAATACTTGACGTTCAAATATACCACCCACGAGCTAGACACCCTTCACCAGTATTTTTTTTCAGTATTTCTTTCATGGCGGTAATTATTTAGTTTCCAATGAATTACTTGATCTGAATCTCGTTTACTAACTTATGTGCGGAAGGTGTTAGCAGTGCCTAAATTTTAAGGAAAATGACAACAGAAAGGATATTTTTTTCTTTTTAAGTGAGACAACTGAAGATTTTGAAAGATAATTAGAAGAGAGTGCTTGAGAATTTTATACTCTCACAGTATACTGAAGGTAAGAGTACAAGAGGAAAATATCGTCTAACTTAATGAGTTTGCTTAAATGGATGGCAGAAGAGAAATTGAAGGATAGGAAGAGGACAAAAATCGTTCAGAGATTTGAAGGATAAATTGCAGAGAGCCAGGATAACCGATGTCCCTGTTGTAAAAACAATACTGCTAATACCCCACTTGAACAAGCCCTTTTATTGCTACATTAAACAGCAACCTAATTACAGAACTAATAGATTCCAACTTAATTGTGCGAAACAAAGTTACAAATAATGCAATACATTGGCTTTTATCGAAGGGGTGTTTTGACCTAGCTGTCAACCACAATTGAAAGTTGCTTTCTTCGCTCACGACGAAGTTCCCGCACTCAAATCCAATTTCACGCAGAACTGGTGCAGGAGCCTGATATTAATCCATTTTGATATGGCTCGTTTTGCAGACCGATGGTGGTTCATCTCTCTCTCTCTCTCTCTCATACTCAACTGTGCCAGATCTGAAAAAAGTTCTTATAAAGTCTTGGTAGAATCTGAATGAAGTGGTGATGAAGTCATGCATTTCAATTGAGAAAAGAAAGCAAACGGCAGCCATTTTGAATATGTATAGGAAGCACGGTGTAGTAGTGAGTGGATAGCGGCTCAGATTGAGGAATCGGAGAGCAGAGTTCGAATTCCAGTCGAATATTATATTCATTTGCTAATACCCTTGGGAAAGGTACTAATCCTCTTCTCCCTCCAGGTATGGGTAAATAGCAGGACAGTAAATGAATATGCCGCACCTATTGGACAGTACTATAAACCTGATGTCGCTTAAAGCGTTTGGAAAACGCTAACTTCTCTCCTTGTATTAAGCATTTATAGATTACGTTACACGCTAAGCATATGGCAAAGCTTGACGCCACAAATATATCACCGAGCACCCGCCACTCCGGAAAAATATGCATGAAATTCAAGACGCATATTTTTGTAATGTCGTCAGCAATTACCCTGCCATAAATCACAATGACAGGAGAATATCTGGCCACAAAAAAAAAAAAAAAAAAAAAAAAAAAAAAATGTACGTCGATAAATCAAACAGTTCAATAAGGGAAACTATAAAAACGGTACTTTTACTTCATCCAAAAACCAACGCACTTAGGGATACATTTTCGCACGTGTCATCAAATTTCAACATCCGTAGTAGATTGGCTGTGAAATCATGGATACATGTGTATTCAGAAGGGAATATGAAGAATTCGGTTTCGTTTCGGGTTTAATGTTTGTTCACAAGAGTTAGCTTTTTTTTAGCAGCACCTTGATGAAAAGCTAACTTCCTTTCATTGATACCCTACTTCCGTCATTGAAGTTTCTTGTTCAACTCGTTAACACTGTAATCCATTGGCTACGTTTATTAGAGTAGTAAATGCAGGCATATTAAAAAGCAGTGACAAGGAAAAAATTCATAGCAAAATCGAAAGTTAAAAAATATTACCGCAAAATGGTAAAACAGAAAAATTGATATTAAAAACAAATACACTGGTATATCAGTCCTCTCTCATGTGAGTAAAATTCGAAAAAAAAAAAAAAAAAAAAAAAAAAAAATTTTCAAAAATAGAGTAATTATACAGCCCCAGAACAATACCTACAAGAAAATGCCCAATAATCTTTAAGCCCAGCAATCACTCCTTACGGAGAGATGGCTGATAGGCCTTACTGCTTACAGATACCAAAACTCTGAAGTGATAATCTCTTTTAGCCCAACACAGGACAGAGATCATGTTGGATTCTTTTTCAATATTTAACCTATTTTTTTTTTTAGTTGGGTATGACTCCAAGCCAATTGTGAAAATTATCAGAATGAGCTGGCCTATTAAATTGCTGTTCGAATTATTTTAAAACTAGATCAATAACATATGTCCAGTCCTAATAGGATTGGAGAATAGCTTTTTCATGATAACAGGGGCGTAATGGGTGGAGTCTAATGCTAATATAATTTTTATTTTTTCCAGTCATGAAGCAGATTTCGAATTTTAAAAAGACAGTAATTGAAACATTCCTTAATGCTTACAAGATAACCAAAAGCTTGTGGTCGCAGGAATTTAAGCTTTTTCAAATACCTAAGCCATTAGAAATCCTTGGCTTTTTTGTTACAAAGGATTTAGAGTTTAAATATCATGTGTCAATGGAATTAGTGATTTCTTTGATAAAATATTTCTAAAATGAATTCCCCATTGATTTTAACGTCGCACAATGTAAACTGACATCAGTTATTTTATTGACTTTGAGAGAATTATAGCAAAATAGAGACTTTGTAATATTTTATGCATGTCAGGTACATCAAACTCTGAGCAGATCATGAATGGATTACTATCTGGAATAATTCCAGCCGCTTGCGCCAAATTTTATTTATCTTTCAGACCTAAGGAGAGCAATAGCGTGGCATATTCAAGTCGATCATTTTTTTGACATAAAGGGCTGGGCTGTTTTCGGGGGTATTAGTCGCTTGCCACGGCGACTTCGAGATACCATAACGAGCTGAAGACTTTCGATAGTGACCTGTCATCTGTAGCCAAGAGATCGATTGTCTGACAAAATTTTTTCATCTGGTCAAGAATATCAAGCAAGACCCAAAAAAGCCGATGAGAGATGTATAAAAAAATAAAAAAAAAAAAAAAAAAAATGAAAAAAGAAAAAAAAAATATAGCTGACTACTGCGTACCACTCAAGGCGTCAGCTGACATAAATACACAGAACACTTGTTAATCCCTGTAGATTAAGTTACAGTCCCAAGGAGACAATCCGTATTCCAACATGATTTCTGCTTCAACATGACCAACGTCATCCAGAGGTGACAGGCCGAAAATCTCACGCTGAAGACACGCACAATATCTGACTAGCTAGCACTCATTAGAACCTAATAAAATATATCATCAGAGATGGGGACAAATGAGAGGCTGAAATGGATATCATGGCCCAAATAAACGAAACCGGCTTCCTCTCTGACCGGGCAGAAAATTGCTTCTTTATACGCCCAGAAGGTGCCGGTGTTTATGAATAAGCGTTTCTTATTCAGTAAAGTGTCGGGTTACATCGATGTTTTATCAACTTTTCTTTAACACCTAAAAATGAAAATACAAGTTTCACTTTAATTTGTTCTGTTTTAAAAGACAACTGAGGATATCTGTTGCTGAAATTACGCCGAATTGGAATAAAAACAGCTGAATATTATTAAGCATAGCCTTTGTGTTACTGAGCACAATATGAGACTTGAACAAACATGAAGCCCTAAGACGGAGATAGGAGTTAAGCGGACCAAAAGACAAAAATCCCCTGGATAGGGGTGAAAAGCCAGTGGACCATACGAAAAATAGCTTCAAGACGGAGATTAGTGGAACAAAGGAAAAAATAACCCTCAGACAAGGGTCGAGATGTCACTTCACTAAATGTAAAGAAATGGCCCAAGACGGATGTGAACCCCGCTATAATTATTGATGTGCGTAACATTTAGGATTTTCCAAGCACACGTAACTCCAGTATCACAATCGTTTCGAAAGCCACCCTCAATCATCAAAAACCACTTTTTAATTCATCAGGAGATCGATTCATAAATAGTTGAGTTTAACGTTTTCCAAGAGAGAGAAAAAAAATGTCATTTATAAAATACGATCCCGTAAAGGATGAAAAGACCATCACAACCAAAATTCATCGAGGATAACTAACAATCGTATCTTCGTTTTTGTCATGATCAATGTTACATGACCGTTGTAGAGAACTATGCGCTGGAGTCGAGGCCATATCCTTAGGCACAAACGAAAATCTGCGCAAATAGATCCATATCAATCGTCTAATTTCACTCGAGACAATTTTATCTGGTTCAGACGCTATTATGCAAATGATTAAAAAATGATGATGTCTTCTCTCTCCGCCCCAAAGTAAAATATCTGGTAAAAAACTATGACGAGAAAGTAATATTGCACCATAAAAATTAAAAAATAAAAATCTTCAGCTAATGTTTTCCTGTTACGTGAACTAGAATGATCATATTGAATCAATAGGTAGGTCTTCTGCTAAACAATATTTCTGGACCGAATGTATTCTACCATTCGTCCATACATTGAATATTGCCGACACATATAGTCTGATGTATTTACTATGGATTTAGATATTCTTGATAAAATGCGAAGAATATACAATATTATTGATTCTAACCTGGCGTCTCTGCTTCCTTCTCAGTGCCTTTTCTGAAATTACTTCGATAGTAATTGTTCTGGTTAGCTTTTCTCTTCTGTAGCTCCATTTTAAGAATTTAACCCTAGTACTAGATTGCCAGAAAGTCGAAACGGCTAGATATAATCTTAATTTCTATGGTAAAATATTCTAGCTGTCCACTCAACTTTGACCTTCAAAAGTTTAAATGCAATATCAATGTTTATATTCTGTCTTAGTTCATGTTTTATCTTATTCTTCTCATTCTCTTACCGAGACGTGAGGAGTTATTGAGCGAGACTTTTTGCATTACCTGGGGTGAAATGATTTTTTAAAAATTGTGAAAATTTTAAGACCTAACGTCAGGGATCAAAAAGGTTTGATTTGGTATCTCATCATTTCGGCCGCTGTGTCATTCAACCTTCACTTATCTGTTAAGGAAGGTCAACTTCAAGTTAATTTGAATTTAATTGAACTAAAGAATGTCAAAGACCGATCATAGAACTTACGACGCTCGAGTATATACGATAAGATGTTTAATTCAAACTTAGAATTAGCTTGTTTACGAATATATTACAGCCTTAAACAACATGATAGTTATAATGAAACATTAGATTTTAAAGCCGAAGTCACCGAATGTGTTATTTGATTTAAAAGATTCAAGATGTACTCGCTAACAAGTGTGTAACGAAGTTTATTATAATTTGGTTCCAAAATCGTAATTATATATATATATATATATATATATATATATATGTGTGTGTGTGTGTATATATATATATATATAACAGCGGAAATGTACGTCTCCAGAGATAAGATTGGCGTGCGAGCGAATCTAAGACATTAAAGGCTTTTACTAGGAACATTTTTTTTTTGTATTTTTTTTTTCTTCGGTTCCGTCTAGATCTGTAGGTTCTAGTTTGCAAACTTTTCGTACAGCTACTCTCAAAAAAAAAAAAAAATTACCATAAGTGGAGAGGAAAGGAAAATGAGGAAAGGAAGCACTCAGTTTTTCAAAATTATTTTCTATCACAATCTTCTTAATTTCCAACTCTGCACAAATTTATGCCTGATCGAAATTATGAGCAAACAACCTGTATCTGAACTGGTACAACGAGTGAATTTTGTTTTCCTGAATTATTGCCAAGTTATAACATAACATTATAATGAATGACATGCCAAGAACGAAACTATTTTAATTTACAATTAAAAACTCCTGTAAAATCTTGCCTACTTTTACCAGTTTTTATTTTAAGCTGTTTGTCAGTAAATGTAAACTAACTGAAATCAATGAACCTAACCACTGAATTCGCTTACCTCGACATAAGAAATTTAAAAACAGTACAATATTGACAGCGAAGTCTCAATTGCATTGTTGAAATTGCTTGGTGTATGCATAATCTCCACGTGTATAGTTTAATTGAATTGTTTAATACTCATAGGGCATATTAAAATAAAAATGAACGGTGGAAAGGAGCGAATAAGCTAACGCGATGTAGGAATAAAGTGTCGCTGTCGACATTGGAGTTTGAACACAGATCATCAGAGAGCAAACACTGGCGATATCATTTAGATGCTGAGATGGTAAAGGAAATGTATATGTGGGAATTAGCGTCGTGTCTAAGTGATCACTATACGGATTGCTTCGGAAGTGTATTGGTCAAACTCTCTGCCTCCGGGCAGATAGTATCCCTGGACGAGGCAATGACGAAGGGCAAAGTCTCGTTTCGTCTCGGGAGACAGCTACCCGACCCCGTTTTTTTTTTTTTTTCGAGGTCTACGGGAAATTTTTGACTGAGCCTACGGGCTCGAATATCCCACCATATAACTCAGCCTTGTACCACATACGATCGCGTGGGGCGGTTAGTGAATATAAACTTTATACGGATTAGTATTCGCATCACTATTCGTTGGTTAATTTTCGAGCGAGTATTATCGTGCAAGTATTATTAGTGCGAGTGATATTCGAAGGCGTCTGATACCCGTATTGTTTCAACGGCGTTACTATAATTGTATAGAGTATAGAGTTTCTACTACAACGGGCATTACGAAAGCGACGAGTCTTCGTTGACATAACAAAACTTGCGTAAACGGTTGGCTGAACAGAGATTAGGTAAGACAGAAAATGATAAACCTAATCAAGCACTGAAAAGGGCAGAAAGTTGCACGAGTAATGTTTGCCTACATGCAGAAGAAAAGCAGTACAGAGGTATCGTAACGAAGCGTGCGACAGTAAGACGAATCGGAATAACTAAAGATGTTTTATTAGGGACATTATATATATAATTAAGACAACCAACCTTATCCTCAAAAATAACACTCCAGCTAAGTCAAAATTACAAAGAACGAACATTATCTATGAGTTCAAATGCTCCTTAAGGAACTGTGTTCGTGATCAAACCGGATTCATAATTACATCGGTTACACAACTACATGCTTATCCAGACGTCTTACGTTACCCCTATCTGATCACAGCTCCATTAGAACCCATTTAAACACACACAAATTTACCAGACTCCATTAGGAACATACTAGTAGAAAACACAAATATATTAACTGTACCCACCTGCAAAAAATATTAAATATAATGGAAGCTTTAATAATAAAAGAAAAAGCCAACAATATTAACTACGAACAAGGCCACAATATGCTAGCCGTATTCGGAAATTCAAAACATCCCTACCACACACTAAGACATACACAGAACGCACTCACTAAATCTGAAAAATCTAGTCATCCTTGATAATGGCTAAGAGGTAAAGCCGAAAGCGAACGGAAATATAGAACATTTGGACAGTTTTTACATACTCTTTGTCCAGAAAAGAAAGCTCTTGTTCGGACACAAGAGAAAGCTCTTGTTCGGACACAAGAAAAATTAAATAAAAAGCTTAACCATAGTACCTTGTCTGTCGTTTTTAATGAAATAGATATGTGTGTGTGTGTGTGTGTGTGTTTCCGTTTTTGAAGCACAAATAAAATTTTGTACCCACCACAGATTAAGTGTTTAAAGGTCAGGCACGATTAGGAATTAATGAGGAAATTAATATTTTTCAGACTCAGTATCAAATAGTGAAATGTTCTTAGAAACAAAGATTACTGAAATACTATGCAGAAATTCTTGACGCACTTGGGGAAACGGAAAGAAAAACAAATCTGTATCTTTTTCACTTTCGTTTTTACACACGGTTGCGCCATCAACGCGAAACTACTTCCAACAGCTAGACTGCGTGTATGACGAACTAATCCTGCTTTAGTCATTCGAGCTCGGGCTTTGTTTCAGCGAGACTATGCGAAGCCACACACTGACATGTTGACTAAGACGTTCAAAGAGACGGACATTGTTGAGATTCTTCCTCACCCACCATTCACTGCCTATGTTGCTCCGAGTAACTATGACCTATTCCGCTCAATGGCACACTTCCTTCACGACCAGCGATTAAACGCTTCTGATGAATTTAAGGAAGTTTGATTACAGTTATTTGATTCAAAAGACAGCGGATTGGTATCAGGGACAGATTCAGATGCTGGTTGACCGTTGGCAGAAGATAGTTGATTTTATTTTCAAGAATAAATCGTTTACTTTCCGCTTCCTACGCGAGTCAGGACTTTCTGGATAACCTAATAAATCTTCAATATGGCAATGAATGTCGGGCAACATTCGCACTGAAATAGGGACTTGTAAAGTGGTTCAATCGATGAATGTTAAAAATACTCATTAATTACAATGTTCTATTAATGTTAAGCCTTAAAAAAGACAGAGTGCACACCTCGCCAGCAATACTAACAAAGAACGATACGAGACTTGAGAAAAGATACGAGACTTGAGAAAAGATACGAGACTTGAGAAAAGATACGAGACTTGAGAAAAGATACGAGACTTGAGAAAAGATACGAGACTTGAGAAAAGATACGAGACTTGAGAAAAGATACGAGACTTGAGAAAAGATACGAGACTTGGGAAAAGATACGAGACTTGAGAAAAGATACGAGACTTGAGAAAAGATACGAGACTTGAGAAAAGATACGAGACTTGAGAAAAGATACGAGACTTGAGAAAAGATACGAGACTTGGGAAAAACTATTTTCCTGAGAAAAAAAAAAATTGTTTTAAGAGAAAGATTTTATAAATTTCAACCGAAAGCAGTACTCGGTCAGTGAATGGCAAATGTTTCTTTCAATATGTTTATATTTCTGAGATGAGGTATTGTAACTATTTACATGATTCGCGTCTTTATTGCCATATTTACAACGTTTCAACTGCTGTCCGCTCCGGCCTTCTTCAGGTGATACATGTTGTAATTTCGAACTGAACCCTTTATTTCGCCCACCGGGGTGGATTGTTCTAGTTCCACGTGCCATGCCTTCTCTGGATATTCCAGTTTCAGTTATTTCCCTCTAAAAACGCTTTTATCCAGTGGATAAAATCGTTGGTGGAAGTAATTCAGTGACTTGATCCAAAGAGTTGTAAGTTCAGTACCTGGCAACAGCAAAAGTGAACAAAAACTTGAAGAGCTAAGTTAGTAAAAGTGAAAATGAGATATCCACATAAGGCATGGCACGAGGAACTAGAACAATCTACCACGGTGGGCGAAATAAATTGTTCGATCGAAATTTCAAAGTATATCTTTTGAAGAAGGCCGAAACGTCGTGAATATGACATAGCTGAAGACAGTAATCCGAGAAATGTTTCCTTGTACGGAAACGGTTGATATTACCATCAGCATTTAAATTAAAGACAAATTCTAACAATAAAAAAAAGTCTGAGCTGAAATTTACGGGACACACAGTGAGAAAAGAAGGATTGGAGAATTTGACATGTACAAGTCCATAGCAGCAAAGAGAAACAGATTGTACCGTATCATTTGAGTGAAGTGTCGGTTGAACAAGGACAAAAACGGTGTTACTTTCCAGAGAGAAAATTCTGTGGAATCCATGATTGCCAACGTCCTTAACGGACATGTAATATAATTATCAAACCGCTCATATCTATCGTATTTTTTATTTGCTATCGTTTCAGAAACTTAGCATTTATTAACAGCTTTATCTTGTGGCAGCGCTTAGACCAACTTAATATTTCCACGACAGTTCAGCAAACCCACGGTGCGAAGGAAGATAACAGGTTCGATAATTGAATTTCTACCGATCAATACCGGATCCCCAAAAGACCTCGTTGTCAATTTCAAAATATATTGATTTGTAAACAGCTTACACATTTCCCAACTAAGTTAATTCAACAATGTAATAGCTGGTGATATTGACAATAAAACCTCTATCCTGAGGAGATCACCTGTGAGATTTTCGCACTTAGGAAATATGAAAAAAATCCTTGATTTTTGGTAATTTTTCATTCTGACAGTTGGAGTTGTTGCGAGGCAAGTTAAACAAACTTTGGTTTAAAATGTATAATTTCAAAAGAGTGCAAAAATCTAATTTTATATATATATATATATATATATATATATATATATATATATATATATATAAAAAACAAAAAAACTTTAATTTTAAATTTATTAGCACGAATTAATACTGGCGATAAGTAAGTTTACATTATTTTGGGGTGACTTAACAGAAGAGATCCTATAGGGTTAATCTTTTTTTTTCTTTTTCTAAAGACTTTTGAGAAAAATGTAATTTAAACTACATTATGCTCCTTTCCAGGCTAAAACAAATAAAAAAAAAAATAAGTCGCTTAAATGCTTTTACAGTCCCTTCAATAACTTAAGCAGATTTTTTAAGATGCTATATAATATAAATATCTTCAATATTATAGACTATTAGCACTTACAGAAAATCAGACCAGCCTAACCTCATAACTTTATTCAACGTTTCTCTCGGGGATGATAAACGAAGTCAATGCAATACATTAATCGAGTTGGTGGCTGTATATCTATGAAGGCAAAGCTACCAATCTCTAGCTATGTGTAATTTGCATATTACTTATACGTATAGAGGAGTGCTAAAAACATTAAATATACAATTGAAAAATGAAGTAAAATGTTCACTACTCAGAAAGGACAATGTTATACAACGAAAGTAAGAAAGGAAAAACAAAATTATGAGAGAAGATTTCTATGGGTGCAACTAAGAAATAATTTCATGAAAGATAAAACATTTGGTATCATAATACGGAAGATAACATCGACACCTTCATATTTTAAATCTTTCCTTTGTCTTTCCTTTCTTCCTATGTTCCTTTTTGAATATATTTTCTCTATATCTCTCTACTTGTCACATCCGGTGCAAAAGAGGTCAACCCGTCAGCATTTTCTCCCTTCCTTTCCTTATATTACTCTCTCCGTCTCCCTCCCTCTCCCTCCCACTTCGTCTCTCTCTCCCTCTCCCTCCGTCTCTCTCTCTCCTTCTCCCTCCCACACCCTCCGTCTCTCTCTCTCTCTCTCTCTTTATATTAAAACTTTATTTTAAAACCCATTTTATGTTTGATATTTTTTTTCGCTTGTGCCTGGATTAATTTAAAATTCATTTATTGCTGTGAAATTATTTGGTCTGAGGAGACAAGACCGATTATCTGGTCTCGCGAAATAAAATATTACCATGGTTTCTAATGTCTTCGCTTTCATTATTATTATTATTTGCAATGTTCTTACATTGAGCTCTCTTTGGAGTTATATCCTATTTGGAAGTATCCATACTAATTATCAAATATTATATATGTGGGAACTAAAAAAAAAAACACCATTAGTAAAATATTATACAAGGGGTTTTAAAAATCTATGTCATATTCCAAGAAATCATATGTCATGAACTACAAATTGTAGCATGATTGAACTGGTACCTTTTGAAAGCTGAAAAGGTAAAGTTTTCTTCTGTTAATTTAATTTTAATTTAATTAAATTTAAGTTAGAGAGCATCTGAACACCACTCTGCCGGGCAGATTGCTCAGACTCATCGTGTGTTTCTGCAATGGCCACGTAGGTTTCCAGACCACACGCCATGCTACTTCCTTTCTGACTTTTGAAACACCCTGTATATTTATTTATATGAAACAGATGGAAATTGCAATCTACACACAGTGGAGAGACCGATACAAACATTTTTAATACAGTGGCGTACCAAAGCGGAGATTTAAAAAAAAATACTAATGTTTAATTAATACACGGCCCAAGAGTCACTGAATAGTTTACTGAATAGGTCTGTTTCATGAATGTATAAATTATACCTTATGAGGATATGAAATACAGCTAATTGCTGATCATCCATTTGAAGAAGTTAAAACTGTAATTGTCGGGAAAGCATCCTGTCAAAAATATGCTCTCTAATATATCGGGTTTCGGAAAGAAGGAACTTGCCAACTAACAATACGAATGGAATGACGATGACTCGGGCCTCGATATTAATTCTTTTAATTCTGAAAGTTTTTTTTTACTCTTTTAATGGATGCTCATTTCCCTGTTCAGATTTTCTCAAAAGCCTGTATTTGCTCTGTTTGTACCCAAAAAGTAAGCAAAGATTTTTCTGAAAAGTTAATGGACTTATTTTAATTCGATATTTTTATTGCTTTTTAACGTTATTATGAATACCCGCATTTGAACAGACGGCTTTCTTTTATAGTATTTACTAGGGACTATCGAACAACGCTCTAGGAGAAATATTCTTTATTAAATTTTCACCAGGGCTCAGACTGGTCGTCGTAATACACACCGTTTAAAAACGGTCGCCTGACGGGCCATATCCAAGGCCGGCTCGCCTGACGGGCCATTCAATATATTCAACGTAGATTATAAAATTCCCTGATAGTAATACGTATTTGGGAAGACATGCAAAACATTGAGACCAGAAAACTGATAAAATCGTTGGGATGCTGAAAAGCTTAAAACAATACATTGTTTTTATTACATCTTTGATTCAACTCGCATATTCGTTCTATCACTAAAGATGCTAGAAAAATGTTATGTTCACTTACCGCTCTACAAAGTATCAGATTCCTACTACCATGCTTTGAATTTACAAAGAGTCAGTTCAAAGCACAAATGGCGTCTTCGTTGTCCAGACTTGACCGGGTTCGAACGTCTTTTCAGCCTTGTGGTTGATTATTCAACACCCTGTAAACCCTTTCCCCAAACACTCGAAATATTCCTTGCCACTCGCTACTCCATGGGAAAGGTTCTGATGGGCTACATTTTAGTTCCATCAGTCCAGACTGCTTTGTGAACCAAACTCCCGAGGGGATGCTACCCCATTCACTTTAATCAAGTCTACACTCAACTCTTATCTATCTTTCAGATCCCCAGGCTATATACTTGTCATTCTCTTTATTTAAGGCTTTAATATAATCTCATTCAGATAATCCACGACCTTGACGCTTGCGGCCACATCGCATTGAAACACCGGTTCCCGTATGCTTACCGAAGTTATGTAACATCAATCCTGGTCAATACTTAGACGGGTGACCGATTGGGTATACCAGGTGCCGTAAGCTTGGATATTCGGGTGGTGTAATGGATGATGATTAGTAATTGTTAATCGGAGAGCCGAATTTCAATTCCTTTATACGCAACTACTCAGCGGAAAAGGTATCGATCAACTTTCTCCCCAGCTTGTATCACCAATCAATTATCTAAAATAAAAAATTATCTATAAAGTAAAATAAATACAATATGAAATATTTTCTGTTTTTAAATAACATGCAAGGGCTGATAAACAGTAGATAATCAATCAATCCCTACCTTGAGTGGCGCTTGAGAATGGCATTGGGTCAAATATAGCATGAAAATGACGGGTTAGAAATTTTATTCCAATACGAGATCGCGCTATATCATACACGTAACCGCCCATTTCTCCCTGACCAGGCCATTTCAGTGTGTAACGATTGACCTACACAAATCCCTGACCTTTACGTAACTGTAAATATGAATAAAGTTGAAATTCCTTGTGTATAATAAAAAAGCTTAAGGGTTCTTTGGAGGTGGGTATCGATTCAAGTCGGAACGTCAGAAGATTCCTTTAAAATATTTTCAGTTTATATTCTGATGGAGCACATCGAGGGTTTGTTTATGGGACGGTGTTAAATATTTAGTCAGTTTAGTCTCTCAATCAATTGAATCAATCAATCTTTACTCGAGCCTATGTTCCATTATTTTCTTTATCCATCGCTGTATATTTGAACAGTATAGCGTAATGTGCTAATGTGTATGCAACGACCTGCACAACAATTCTCAATGACCTCAGATACGACATTCGAAAACCCACTCTAGAACACTTCGTGTAAAAATGTTTTTGTTACCTCGATGGCGCATTACATTCGATCACTGTTGCACTTCTATCTCAAAGAGAAAATTATTTCTAATACAGAAACGGAGTTTTTATTTTTAATTATTTCACCACAAAGAAGGCAACGAAGCCATTAACAGACAAGGGGTTACTGAGTTTTTGAGAATAAAAACAAAACACTATTGAGGAGGAAGAACAATTAAAATAAGAATTAAGACAGCATGTAACGTTCGACATTGCTTTTAAATTTTTGAAGATCAAAATTGATTAGTTACACAAGCGAGAGGTGCGATAGAAGTGAGCTGTAGCATAGAATTTACATCGGTGCGTTTCAACTGCAAAACGATGACATCTTGCCACCAACCTAGGTACTATAGTGGAAAATGCATTATAACAATTATCATGAATGTATTTATATAGAGGGCACAGAGAGCCTACGTTTAGGTGGTGGAAAAGTGACTGATGTCGTGATGCAAGATCAGGACAATCAGGTTGCAGTTCCTTTTGTATTTTCTCAAGTATATAGTTACTTTTTTTCCCAGTATATAAATTTCTCTATATTTTAAAAAAAAATATATATTTAACAACCATTATCTTCCCAACATATAGTTTTAGTAATTTACCAGTTCAAATGTCAGTGACGCTATATAGGTAGAAAGAGAAAGATTCAGAAATAAATATATAAAAGCTTAAGTTGGAAGTAACTAGTGCTACAGTGTATTATCGCTATTCTGAAAATGAAAATTTGAAAATCTCAAAAGACGTAATCGAGTTTGTTTTTACATTCATAGGGCAGCTGAGTTATTATTTTCTATATGTTTGTATTAGAAACATTTTAAATAAATTGTTTTTTTCAAGAAGCTTTAAATATAAAGCAAGAGAAGAAAACCAGATGTGGCAATAGTATTCAAAGGATGGACGAATGATATTTATTTTTAGATGAAAAAATAAATCCAAATCTATTGCGCCAACACACGTTTTTATGTACCAGTCAATTTAGGTGAACATCACGACAATTAATTAAATGCACATTCAAATTCTTCACGTATTATTTTCGGAATACTACAATTGAATCTTATATATAGAATGCATACAAGATTGAAAACAAAAATATTGGGTTCCGAGAGTTCTGAGAGATCTGCAACCCAATTATGAAGAAAGGCAGAACGGTTGTGCTCATTAAAACAAACTGTCCCGGAGGCATCGTTCTCCTCGAGAGATAAGGCGAAGTTCTTCGGCTCGAAAACTGTCTCCAATTCAAAGTTAGATGACAAAGGCAATCATCTTCACAGTAATATTTTCATTATAGCTCGAGAAAATTTATTAAAACCCTTGACTCTAAGAAAATCTGGCCCAGGCAAAATCCCTAGGATCGTCCTTAAGAATATCAATCCGGAACTATCCCCGTATCTCGCGAAGTTATTTAATAGCTGCTTGAAGGAGACATCTCCAATCCTGTGGAAAGTGCCAAGCCTATCAGCGGTTTTCAAGAACGCAGCGAGCTCTTGTCACTCATTTCGGTACAGAGGCATCAGTATTCTCAGTGACATTAGCATGCTTTTTGGGGCTATAATCAGCAGTAACATTGAACATCCATATACAATATCATTATCACAGAATCAGTAAGGCACAAAGTATTACAACTCTCTAGCTATGGAATAACTGGAAGAGTAACCTCAATAATAATGTCGTTGAAGCTAGTTGTTAAAGGCCAGTCATCGGGGCCCCTAGAAATCAACGCAGGCGTCCCATAGGGGTCACCACGGACCAACCCACTTTTACTTTACATAAACGATCTATGACTGAGTAGATTCAGATCTTTTTTAAAATGTACGATATATGAGTGCACCTTCAAAACTCGTGATGACTAGAGCTTAGCAACTGATTTATCATCCGATCACAGTAGGAGTACGGAAAATTGGTTGATTGCATTCCATTATCGTCGATCAATTTACATTCACCCCAGATTTCAAGTGAGACTCGTATATACGATCCATCGCTAAAAGGTACAGGAAAAAAAAAATGGACGGTTCCTTTTACCACTCCAGTAAGTACCTGACTCCAAATGTTATTCTCTAATTTCACAAAAGCTAGATCAGGACTAAAATGGAGTAATGCACATATTAGGGAAGGAGTCTTAACGAGCCTGCGTTCTTATGGGCAACAATTTTCACTCTGCGACCCCTTTCTCTGCTTTATCTAAGGAGACACGGTGAAGTAATGGATAGCAGCTCGGACTGAGGAATCTGAAAAACGAGTTCGAATTCCAGTCGGATCCATTACATTCACTCATGTGCATTCACATAGGAAAGGTATGAATCCTCTTTTTAAGCTAAACAGGTAAATAGCAAAACGTTTTATTCTTAGCTGGCAACAGGTCTAGGAGGTCAACAAATGATGCTCTATTGTTACTTCCAGGGAAACAGATTGGAGTAACTGCATTCCTTGATTCCACTAATTATAACCTTCATAAGGACCAGCCATACCAGTCAGAGTTTAGTAAACCACCCTCCATATTCCATGAGTGATAAGATCCACACGAGCAGCTTCTTCCCGCAAACCACTGACCTGTGTAGTCAACTCTCAAGTGGATCTTTCACCCGATCACTGTCTTCCCCGCCTATCTGCATAAACTGTGCCTATTATTCTGTAACCTTCTACCTTGAGTGGTTCACCGGTCCTTGGACAGGGTGAGCTTCACCGTAAAAAATAAAGTATATCTTCGAATATAAGTGGACCTCAGTTATAGTGTGACACCTCCACAAAAGATAGCCGAGTATAGTTCAACCGAAAGACGTGATTTAAAAAAACAAAATACGGTACGGTGTTGACTGGGCGTAAGACCCAGACACCGAATGCAAAAGGATGTAGGTGTTGGATTTTGTTTAGCGGCATATCGAACTCTATGGGTTATTTAATGCAGAGATCTATTTTGAACACATTTCTATGCCTCCACCTAAACATATTTTAAACATAATTGTATGCCTTCAGCTATAGATAAAATAAAATGCTTTATCCTGAATCAAATATTTAGTTTCATAATGCTTTCCTACACAAAAAATTCCACATAAAAATCATTAGACACACAGAAGGCAAAGCAAGCAAAGAAGGCAGGAAGGAAACAGATAAAAGTAGTTCAAGAAAAGTGGCGCTTCTTTCGGAAAAAAAATTAAAAGACCTTTCACAAAAGAGACGCCATATTACACATTTCTTCAATCGTCTATCATACCGTGAATATAATCTATGATGATGCAGACTCTCTTCACCGTCTCATTTTAGAATAAATTGTCCGTTTGCTTTCTTTATTCCCTTTTGTCTCATTATCGAACGACTATTGTTACTATGATTTGGAATGAACAGCCCAGAAAACTTGTGACTACGCTTCACTATAGAGCTTCACGATCGAAGTGATGAACACGATCTTAAATGTATTTGTAAATTCGCTCGCGGGTTTTTCCTTTTCTCAGAGCATTTTACCCTTAGGAATCATCGTACTTATAAACTAACACAAGCAAACCAACCGTTAACGAATATAGATTCCACATTCATAACATTGATCAAAGACGCTGGTCATTTAGGCTTGTTTCTTTGCAAATCCTCTCATGACCAACAACAGCTGTTTGTTGCTGAGGAACGAAGAGCTTACCATTACCTTCTTGTTAAGTCTCAAGTGTCAGTTATAAAATATTTTATTCCCCGCCGAGTGAATGATGACAATTTAATGGTTTCCATGTAAAGTGCTACTCACTCTGACAAATCCGTGGCTTTTGATTTATTCAAATAATAATCAGGTCCGTAGAAGATTAAATGTCTGAGCGCATATGTTTGTATAAAATGAAAAAACAAGTTTAATTTCCTCTTATCCATGGATGTGAATAACTTTTTTTTTACAGAGGTCAATTGACATCGCAATTCATTGATCGTAATTTATTCCCGTTAGTGCCTCGAGTATTTATGCGTATTAAAAGCACGGGTGAAACCTGGATTTATTAAAAAAAAAAAAAAAAAAAAAAATCACGATGACCTATTAATTTCCAGTCACATATTTGATACGCGCGTCATTGTTGTACGATAAACAAAAGTCGATAATTGACGGCCGATTGTTTCTAGTCGGGCGACAGCCAACGTTGACGGCCGATTGTTTCTAGTCGGGCGACAGCCAACGTTGACGGCCGATTGTTTCTAGTCGGGCGACAGCCAACGTTGACGGCCGATTGTTTCTAGTCGGGCGACAGCCAACGTTGACGGCCGATTGTTTCTAGTCGGGCGACAGCCAACGTTGACGGCCGATTATTTCTAGTCGGGCGACAGCCAACGTTGACGGCCGATTGTTTCTAGTCGGGCGACAGCCAACGTTGACGGCCGATTGTTTCTAGTCGGGCGCCGATAATTAACAGACGATTTCTGCCATAGTTGAATCAATTTATCCTCGGGTAGGTTTGTAGATAGATTTGATTATTTTTTTTTTCGTCGCTTCCGTTTTGTCAATGATATTCTATTACTCTGTAGAACCACATTTGTCGCTTAAAGACCATTTCCATGAGGGAAATAGTCCAGCGTAAAGTGCCATAACCGATATGAAATATTCCACAGCAATTCATCCTTTTTTTTTTTTTTTTTAAATCTAACGATATTTAAATTTTAATATTGAATTGTCTAAAAGCCATCTTTCGCTATTTGGATTTTGCATTTCTGTATCACATATTCAGTCATCTACTGCACTAACTAAAAAGCCAACTTTCTGTATTCCTTTCTGGTTTGACGTCCCCAATACGTAGCTTACACACTGGCCTGCCTCTTTTTCTTCCAACCATGCCTTCTATTTTATTGCAATTCATCCTTTATTCATTCTTTCCATATCTAAGAATCCTTTCAATCTCCTGAGTTTGCACAACGACGTTTTATAGGTCTTGTGATGCTAAGAATAGTCTCGCTGTAAGGTTAAATAATTGTGACTAATTTGTTTTTTATGATATCTTATCAATCCTGTATATGTGATTTATAGCTGAAGCATATTTTCGAATATAAAGAACATTTGGGAGTAGGCGGGGTTGTGAATATTTTTGAGGATGATTTTCCAAGATTCAAGTCCTCCCGCAAACTGGGAAGGGATGCGCGTCAGTGAAGGTAACTAACCAGACGAGTCTGATTTCTCATTCTGACACGCGTAAGGATTAAATAAATATTGACAGTAAACATCCTTCTCTTCCATCTCTTTCTTGATGTGCGTCTTCATATGCAGGCTGTTGTTTGTGCATCGATGTTTCCGATTGATATATCTTTCATATGTAAATCAAGATTTTGTAGTCTTCAAAGTAGCTCTTCATCTTATGAAGTACTTTCAACTACATTTAAAACATTGACCTGTATTTTAACTTCAGTACTATTTTGAGGAATTCTAGATTTTCGGAACAAAGGAAAGCTTCCTTCGACGTGGCAGTTTATTCCAAGACATTAAGACACGTTGCTTCTCCCCTCGGACTGAAGAGGTGGGCGCCAAGTTTTAGAGAAAAAAAAATCGAATATTTATAATAAAAACAGAAATAGCAAGTTAAAATTTCTGAGATAGGAAATTATTCCAGTAATATTTGACACTGACAGGACAGAGGAAAAATACCAAGTCACCGACCTAACAAACTCCTGTGAATGGATAACAAAGATGAAAAATTTAAAGACTGAAACAGTAATTGGATCTACAGAGGGAAAGTCGTGGAGACCCGTAATTTGTTCACATCCTGAAGTGACGCAGCGCAACTAAGAGGCCTTGTAACTGATTTTATTTTAAGGCTTATCAACCTTTTACAGGTTATTTAAAGCCAGAAAAATATTTTTGGGTTTTAAATTTGTTGTAATGGAATGTCCCACACTCCCTATCGGATATCTGAACTGACTATATCAGTAGTTATATATAGTATGCACAGGATGCACTCAGGGGCATACTTCGGCAATTAGATGGAGATTCGTCTCCAGCTTAACTAATTGAACTCTGCCTTCAGGCAGAGAGGAACCCAGACGAGGCTATGCCGAAGAGCAAAGTCTCGTCTGGGGTGGTAGACAGCTACCTGTTTTTACGTGGTTTACGGATAATTTTTGCCCGATTCCACGGACTCGTTTTTAACCCCGCATTAAAAACGGTCTTGTGCCACATCTGACTGCGTGGGGGTAGCAAATTTACTTACTTCGGCAATTAGTTGGAGATTCGTCTCCAGCTAAGCTAGTCGAATTCTCTGCCTTTGGACAGAGAGGAACCTAGACGAGACTATACGAAGGGCAAAGTCTCGTTTGGGATAGTAGACAGCTAACCATTTTTACGGGGTCTACGGGGAATTTTTGTCCAAGCAAACAGGCTCGGTCTTAACCCCGCATTAAAAACGCCTTGTGCCACATCCTGCCTCGCGGGTAGGTGAGGTAAATAACCTTGCTTCGGAAATTGCTAGCCTGCCACCCGATTCTCTGTCTTTCAGTAGTGTATTCTTTTACAATAAACTTCTCTTTCATCTACGCGAGTATTGCTGTTCCTTCACTCGACTACCATCTTTGTCTGTTTGTAACCTGTTTAAGGATACTACAAAAATTTGGTGGGGGAGAAGATGTAAATCCATAGCTTTTCCAAGTGTATCTGCACCGAAGTAAATGTGAAAGAACCCAACTGGAAGTGAGATTCTCCGATGAAAAAATCCGAGCCATAATCAGTTACACCTGATATATCTACGCTGATATCACCTGGGATTCCCAAGCGGTCACCCATCAATGTCATGACCAGGTTTCATTTTGCTCAACTTCGGTGATTATACAGGGACCGGTGTTTCAACGTGATGTGACCGTAACAATAGATTGCAGAAAGGAAAAACAGGAATTTATAAAAAGAAACAGTGCTTCTACATGCAAAGGACGGATTGTTGTGGAGAGCCATAATTTATCCACCCCCTGAATAGACACGGAAAATAAAGGTCCTTTGGAACTTTTTTTGAAGCTTGCCAACAGCTTGCAGGTTATTTAAAGCGAGAAGATATTTTAGATCCTAAGAATATTTCGGAGATAAAGGTTCACCGATACAAGTCTTAATTAACCCATAGCTAAGGGGGGAGGGATTAGATAGATCCATGCCTCTCCCAAGGATATTTGCTCGCAAGTGATTATAACGAACCAGACTGGAATTGAAAGATTCCTAATTCTAAGCCCTTATCCATTACACCACACGCACATTTAAGCTTTTAGCACCTGGCATTCCCAAGCAGTCACCCATTCAAGTACTGGCCAAGCTCCACGTTGCTTAACTTCGATGATTGATCGCAAACCTGTGTTACACCACGATACGGTCGTAAGCCAACTTAAATAGATGTTAAAGAGTTTGTATTGAATAACTGCAATTGAATAACCTAGTCCCCTGTACAGACACCTTGCTAACATTTGAAGTATTTTCTACTGGGCTTCGACCAACACAAGGATCGAGAACCACTCAAGGTG
The DNA here is from genome assembly GCA_963932145.1 of Acanthosepion lycidas. NCBI lineage: Eukaryota > Metazoa > Mollusca > Cephalopoda > Sepiida > Sepiidae > Acanthosepion > Acanthosepion lycidas. The sequence continues at coordinate 44,771,111 of OZ010602.1, forward strand.
TAAGTTACATTGAAAGTGATTATAAGTGAGGTGTGTAACATGAATTCTCCTTCCTCTTCCTGGCTGGGGAAAACGTGTCGGTGGGCAGCTGAGGACGTGCGCTAGGACAATCAAGGATGACCTAGCAGTACTATCGGATCCACAAGTAGTAGTTTGTCTTCGACGATGGAATCGCGATTGGCTCGCCATTCCGTGTGACTTGGCTCAGGATCAGTGAGCGTGAGCAGCGAGGGTGCGTGATGCTGTACTTGCAAGGGAGGAAGCCGGTTCAACCCGGCCAGGGTGAAAACCGATGCAAGTAACTAAGTGTGACATGAATAAAAAGGTGGTGAAGAGTATGAAGATGTGGAGGATAAATAACATTCGACACTTGACCTATGTCAAGATCGTTGATAAAATAGGCGGGGGGGTCACTCAGACGCAGTTTTCGAAAACGCCGAGGAGAACCTGTTAACGACTAAAAAAACAAAAATAGTAATTTGTAAATCCATTTTTGACCGTGCTGAGTGTTTATCAACGCCCACTTCATGTCACAGCGCAACGAATATTTTGAGTTTTGTTTGCAGGCTCATAATCAAGCCATAGTTAACGAGCTATCGCAAAGCAACCATTGGTTTCGTTATCTAGAAAATATTAATCGCTTTCTAACATTCTTTCGTAATGTCTAAACACTGCCTTGGCGGTGATGAAATTATTCACCTTCACTTTAAACATTCTGCATTAGTTCTTTTAGAATTTTTTGAGCGCAGCATATATGTGGGAAAAGGCCGAATGTATGGAGCACCCAGTGAGGATCGAACTCACTATTCAGTCATAAAAGATCAAGGGAGACAAAGTAGATGACCATTACATCACGTCGAAGTGCCCAAAAGATTTTCTAAATGTAGTTTAGATGTGGCTCAAGGCCGATATTATGAGGGCGTTTAGCGAGGATAGAACTTACTCTTCAGTTGTAATTGATCTAACGAGACAACCTTTTTAACGATTACATCACGTCGAAGTGCCCCTATCAGCTCTTTTATGGGGGTCCGCTGAGACTTATCCATTTATCTATGTTCGAATAATAGACTACCTTATCAAATCTAGTATTTGTGAAGGTTATCGATCTGAACTAACCGTTTTAATATCTACAGAAGACCGCACTTGTTTACTATTACGTATGTATTGTTTATTAAGAAACCTGCATAGAAGAAACCTGCATAGAAGAAACCTGCATAGAAGAAACCTGCATAGAAGAAACCTGCATAGAAGAAACCTGCATAGAAGAAACCTGCATAGAAGAAATTTTCTCTGGTCCCAAATTAGAGCCTGTGTTAATGTATATAAAATAGACCAAACCCGGATATAAGAGACTTTTCTCCGGTCCCGACAACTCTCTTATATCCGGGTTACACTGTATATCTATTCTATACAATGCTGCTGCTGAGTTTCTTTTGTTTAAACTGCTTCTATGTGCTGTGTTGATTCGAGACATTGGCGGTCATGGCTCTCCACTATTACCTTTTCCTTTGTAGCTTTAAATTAAAGCGTGTCTTTTTTGTTATCTTTCGTAAACGTTGCTCTATTTACTCAAGCTCTATGTAAGTTATGCCTTGTCCCCGCCCCCGTCCCTCTTGCCTTCAATCTGTCCTGTGAGTATCGGATTTTCCGAGCCCTCCTTCCTCATATGCCCTAGAAATTTAAACTTTCTTCCTGATGCAAAGTATAAGTGTCCTTTTTGTTAACACTGTCTCTAGAACTTCCTCGTTGCTCACATGTTCAGTCTATGGTATTCTCATCATTCTTCTGTAGAACCAGATTTCTCTTGATTCAAGTTTGTTTTTTCATCTGTAAAGAGTGTCTAGTATTCATTGCCATATAGGAGGACTGATATTACCTCATATTTCAGTAACAAAGAAAAGAGGACTCTGATCTGTGTACACTTAGTACGTTTGAACACTATAAAGAGATGAATTACTCGAATTATTTTAATTACATATCCTTCATGTTGGAATAGGTACCGACTTCTAGCGATCACTCAATCGATTGACAAATGTAACATAAGTCCTACTATCTGTCAGCGAATGCTGCGAAATTTCCACCTACAGATTTAGAGAAAAACTGAGGCAATAAAAACCTTGTTCTACAGAAGGATTCTGAGAATGACATGGACGGGGGCACGTTAAATTCTCGTGAAACCAAGGTAATGATGGAAATCGTTACAGGATAAGTTAAACCCCGTTATGCATGTTGGAACAAGTTCATACTATATTTAGGGTGGGTTCAATGTTGCGTCGGTGTCTAACTTGAAAAGGCGTCTTTAATAGAATCAAGTGTTCAGTTCCCATCTATTTATCAACTGCCAATTCCCGGATTTGGACATCGTCACAACAAGTCAGACGACTGCATGAATGTGGCTTTAGTTTCATTATTTATTACTGTGTAGAAAGACTGAATAGCCTTTTCTACATCTATTATTAAAACGAACTCGTCTATCTCCTATGAGCAGAACGTCAACTCATGGAAGAGTGACAAAAAGTCGGTCACAAAGGCCTAGTGCTTTTCAGTCGTATGCTTTTCGCACGGAACTACTGTATTCTCAATCCTCGTTCTCATGTGATTAACTCTTCTTCGCTTAACCTTTTATTCCCAGTGTTTTCCTCACAGCAACTATGAGCATTATACGAACTGTACATTTATCGTCGCAGTGCATCTTGCATTTACCAGTGACGCACATGTATGTCCAGTGCACACTTTTTGAAATAGCATGCTTCCATCTCTTTCCCTACTCAAGCTCTGGCTTAAATAGAAAGGCAGACGTCGCTTTCAAGCCTTGCTTTGCAACCAGTACAGAAAAAGGACAATTGAAATTGAAAAGCATTTGCGCGTGAATCTGGTAACTCCACCCTGTAAAAACGTATAGAATCTACAACGTCAACACCCAAATGCAGCTTCCCTAGGCTTTTTCTACAAATATTTTCACGCTAATTGTTCGGATGAACTCTTAGCTATGGTATCTAAACTTGACGAATTGAAGCGCAATACTAGATTGGCGGTAAGGTCTCATCAATTCACAGTTGAATTGGCTAGATTTAACCTTAAATTACACGCTAACATTTTTTTTCTCGCATTTCTCGGTTCAAAAATTTAAATGGATTGTCAGTTGCTATCGACTGCTTTTATTATACTTCTATTCTAACTTCCTGATGTTTCCTTTTTTCTTGTTGTTCTGCATTCAGGAACCCCTTGTGTCTTAGCAGCTTTAAAGACTTGCATGGGCGGGATATGATTAAAAACAAAAGAAAAAAACAGGAGCTTATAGAATGAATGGACGTCAAAAAATAACTGAAATTATGCAACTTTAAAGTAATCATAGAAATGATACGTGCGTGGCGTAACATTTAACAGAACCGAAAGCGTTGCTCGGAAGGCATGAACTCTTCTTCAGTTAGAGGTTAATTAACAGAGAAGATTGCTATCCAGCACTGGGGAGCCAAAATCGCCAAGATAAGGAAACCTTGTAGAAGTCAAGGGGAAACCACTTCACAGACAAAAGACAAAATCAGCGGAAATGTCATGGTATCTTACGTTCTGAAGGGACATAATTATCATAAAAAATATTCAAGTTTATAACAAATGTTAATTCGAACCAAATTGATTAAAAACAATACCTAAACATGCTTTAAATCTCGGAAAATGGCTCTAATATAGAAATTGTTTATGGAAAGCTAACAATTAGATTCGTCTCAATGAATAACAGTTCTATGTTTAATTGACGAAAACTATCGCGGCATAATTGCTCTGCTGTTTAGCAGCAGATCAACATTTATAAGTTATTTAATGCCAAAATCTAAATATTTGGATTTTGGTTGCTTGATTTTGTTTAGCGGCATATCAACCTCTATGGGTTATTTAATGCCGAAATCTAAATATTTGGATTTTGGTTGGTTCATTTTGTTTCGTGGCATATAAAACTAGGGGATATTTAATGCAGAAATCTACATATTTTGTAATCAATTATGCATGTCTTCAATTAAAAATATTTTGAGCATAATTTTATACTTTCAAGGCAAATGTATGTTTTTTTTTTGTTTTGTTTTTCAGATGTATTGTTAATATTTACATCATTTGAACTTATTACCAGATTCGCGAAGTTTCGGCTGTTGTACACTCCCACCTTCTTCAAGGTATCTATGTTGGAATAGCGAACCGTACCCTTTATTTAGCCCACGGGGGGTAGACTGATGGAATTCCACGTACCATGTCATTATTTATTGTTCGAAATTCCAAATTCCATCACCTGAAGAATACAACGCCAGAAATGTTGTGAATATGACAAAAATGAGAACAGCAGTCCGAACGATGTAAATAGTTATATCTTATCTCAGAAATCTAGATAGATGTGTAGTTTATAAATGATAAGATATATTTTTGGTTATTTTTAAAAAAATGTATTGCTGGTAATTTCACTACAAAAATGTATCGTTGGTATTTTTTTTTAATAAAAATGTATTGCTCATGTTTCTATAATATGAATCTTTTTATACTTTCCTAGTGTTTTTATTTTTTGGGGGGATTCACTATTTGTCCATAGCTGTGACCCTAACAGGTGCTACTACCCAGGATCGGGGTAGGAACAGCAGTAACATCGTAGCTATTTATAAATTAATAAATAAATCATTAAAACAGTTGCAAAATCTCGTATACTAACAGAAAAAATGTTTATATAGATTCTATATAAAGCTGAACATTTACTATAGAATCGCTATTAAACACCAGCTCTCGTTTCATCATCGAAATTGAGCTGTAACGAGCCAGGTCCCGCCTGGGAACACGGGACACTAGTCTAGCTGGGTACGACGTTAACAACTTCCTTTCGTAGAAACTACTACGGAAGCAGCTAGGTTTAGTTTTGCTGAGAGCTATCGCTTCATATTCCTTAATGGAGTCTACGGGAATTTAGGAAGAGAAAAAATATTTCAAGACAAACTAACACTATTATAGTACAAAGTTACTTAAACGATCGAGGAACATCCCATCCATATATTTCCAAAGGTTATGTTTTTAATATTATTATGGCATCTGTCGGTCTCGAGCGACCATGGATCTGTCCAAAGAGTTACACCCTCTCCAGGGAACAGGCCTGGGCAAGTCCTGTTTTATGAGAGATCGGTATTTGCCCATGCAGAAAGTCTCCCCCTCCGCCAATGTTGCCGAAGAGAAAGACACAAGACAATACAGCTTGGTACCGGCATCGTCGCAGGAGTTGTCAGAACGAAATTGCACATTACATAGGGCTGTCTTAGGGACTCCGGATACGAATTTGTATTTACAGTTCTTTCTCCTAGTCTAGTTGCCAACCATGGCTACAAAGCCCAAACTGCCCTACTATTTACACATAATGAAAGGTGCCGAAACGTTTTTTTACTTTCCCTAAACCGTTTGCTAACCAAGGCTATAGAACCCAGTCTGCCCTGCATTTTTAGTGTACCGATACTTTTTTTTTTTTTTTTTTTTTTTTTACAAAAAAAAAAAAAAAAAAAAAGAAAGTTTAATCTGCCGATAACAAAAATCGGCAGGTCGTTATCGAAAAAGTAACACGCACACACACACGTGTGTGTGAAATATTTACATCCTTATATCTATCCGTTTATACAGGGAAATTTTGTAGGAAAAAATATGCGATGAACAGATCATTATGACATTCGCATCAGAAGTCAAATCGACTTAATCGTTTGTAACAAATTTTTCTGGCATCGCATCAACTGACGCTGCCTGACGTCCATTTTTTTCCCACGTGTCAGACTTTTGAATCATTGTCAGATTCATTTCAATAATTTATCTGGAAAAAAACAATTCTCACGAAATATTTCGCAACCACTCCAGAATACGGATTATTTTTATTATTTTTTTTATTTTCGAAACGTTGATAGGTAATATTGAACGAAGAAATTCGAAGGTGCATTGGAATAGATATAGATATATACCAAAACCTAAACAGTATCAACAAAAAATAAAAATAGAAAACTATAAAAATAAAAAGACATATCAGAAACAAGGTGGGAACTTGCTTATATCCTATTTAACATCAATCTTCCTATATGCCAGTTAAGGTTGGACAATTTCCTCGCAGATGAACCGAAGCCTTGAAGCAATAAAAAATCATTTTACAGGTTTATATATCGGAAAAAAAGCAAATCAATCTCTGGTAGATTTTTGTAAAAATCATTTCACCTCAAGCCAAGCAATAAAGCAAATAAAACAGTGATTTTCAGATTTTCCTATTTAACCCATAGCTGGGGCGAAGGAGTTTTTATCCCTTTCCCCAGGCGTATTTGCGCGTAAGTCAATATGACGAACCCGACTGGAATTCAAAGACGACTCTTTAATTTCTCATTTCCGAGGTTATTATCCATTACACTGCACGCAAATCCAAGCTTACGCTACCTGGCATTACCAATTGGTTACCTATCTAGGTATTGGTCAAACTTGACGTTACTTAACTTCGGGAATCGGGCGAGAAGTGGTGTGTGAACGTGATATGACAAAGTCGAGATTCCACAGAAGGATTCTGTAAATACCATGGATGAAGAATGAAAGAAATTAAGGAAAATGGGAAAAGAAGACGAGTTTGTGAAAATGGATGGTAAACAGGAACTGGGGTCAATTGTCAAAATAAATAAATACGCAAAATCTTTTGTCTATTTCTGGGATGAGGATTTATCATTTACACTATATTCGGACTAATTTCCTTATTTTTATTGCTATCGCAAAGTTCCGACCGTTGTACTCTCCGGTAATCCAAAGGTGTATATCAATCTAGATAACATGCAGGGAAATATGAAGTGAACCCTTTAATCTACGGGGTTAGACTGTTTTCATAGTTGAAACTAAATAAAAATAAGAACAAGATTAAGTACACGCTGTCCGACCCAGGGTTTGAACTCACAAACTATGTCACCGAATTCATAAAGTAACTCCTTTATCCACTACGTCAATTTGATATAGTGAAATTAGAACCTTCAACTTATGGGTTCAGTTTACAATTCCTTGTATGTCACCCAGATCGATATATTCTGGAGAAAGGTCGGAGAGCACAACCACCGAAACGTTGTGATAACAACCAAGATGAGGACAACAGTCCCAATAGAAGCAGCGTACGCAACATTTGTAGTACACATTTTATAATGAATATAGACTTAAAATGAATACTGTGAACCTGCATAAGAATTTGGAGTAAAATATTCGATAAACGAAGCATTCCAAAGCCGGAAAAAATTAAAACTAAACTTTTGTCAGTTTGACCTAAGCAAACATGTCTCAATTGAAAAGAGTAAACAAAAGGAGCCTCGCTTCCAATAACCATCGAGTTTGATCATTACTGTAGTCTTGTGCCTGCCTAAAGACAAAGATCCACAATGGAGAGCATGTAAGATGATACATGGAATAAATTTTTCGCCAACAAAAAGGTTTAGGTTTTTGAAATTCAATTGTTTTATTTGTTTGCAACATCGTTAAATATTGATATGAGAGAGAGAGATAGAGATAGATAGAGAGATAGAGATAGATAGAGAGATAGAGATAGAGAGATAGATAGAGAGATAGAGATAGATAGATAGATAGAGATAGAGAGATAGATAGAGAGATAGATAGAGAGATAGATAGAGAGATAGATAGAGAGATAGATAGAGAGATAGATAGAGAGATAGATAGAGAGATAGATAGAGAGATAGATAGAGAGATAGATAGAGAGATAGATAGAGAGATAGATAGAGAGATAGATAGAGAGATAGATAGAGAGATAGATAGAGAGATAGATAGAGAGATAGATAGATAGATAGATAGATAGATAGATAGATAGATAGATAGATAGATAGAGAGAGAGAGAGAGATTATTCTTTTATGAATTCTTGCTGGAATATACTTGAAGCTTGAAATATTGTAAATATCTTAACGGGCAGAGTAAAAATAAAATACGATAATGAGAATACAGGAGTAGCTTTGACTTCCAAAAAAAAAAAAAAAAAAAAAAATTCAAGTTGAACAAAAAGTACATTGACTGATCAGTGATTACTGTTTTAGGAAGAGAATACTTGTATATTTTGCAGGACATTCAAATTGAGTATAACAAAGAAACTATAAAGAGGAGCCTGAAAATATGAACTCTGCTAGAACAGGGTTTCCCGACTTGGCGATATCACTCACCGGTGGGCAATATAGAATGTTTACTATTGAAAAGGTATTTCAGCCTATGCTACCCGAAAATTCTTTTAAGGATATATGCAAGAAAAAAAAAAAAAAAACCTATATAAAAAAAAAAAATAACTATATAAAAAAAAAAATAACTATATAAAAAAAAAAACTATATAAAAAAAATAACTATATAAAAAAAAAGCTAAATTGGAATAACAAGGTCACATTCCTAGTTGTGATACAAATATCCTCACAAAAATTAATTTGAGATTTTCTGTAACTTCGAGAAGTGTCATTAACAGTCAAGCAGGTCTACAACATTAGACAACAAAAATATTCGCTGAATGTTTAATTGCGATTAGTGAACATTCTTTTTAATCTTATAATGAAAAAAATTTTTTGTTATCACTTCCAACGCCAACCATAAAATTAAATATATATAACATATTATTCGAACTATTGCCACCATATTTGTCACCATATTTATTACAACGTTTCGGCCTTCTTCAGGTGATTGGAATGTTGAACTGAACCCTTTATTTCGCTCACTGGGCTAGACTGTCCTAGTTCCACGTGCCATGTTTAATGGATGTCACTTATCAGTTATCTCCTGATAATTTCCCTCTGAAAGTTCTCCACTGCCTTAACCAGATATTGAACTCACACTCATTGGGTCCTGTCACTGGATCTAACCAACGCCTTTATCCACTGTGCCATGTGGCGACAAAAATGAGGACAATAGTCCGAATAATGTAAATAATGTACATCTCAGATTTTATATATATACACACACACACACACACACACACACACACAAAGTGGTGTTCAATGGTCAGGTTTGTTTCCTCTTCGTTCTTAATACGGTAACGGTAACCAATGCTTAAGGCAGCGTTATGTTACGCCCTTTTCGTATGTGTTACATTATATCAGCCGATTGGTTAGAACGTTCGCTGTCTAACCATTAAACCCGGGTTCGAATCTCTCCATGGACGATTTGTTAGAAAGGTGACTTCTTGATCTTATCGGTCTGGAGGAGGCGATCCCAACGTGCGGCACCTTTGAAAATTGCCTGAAAAACCATAACACGAGTCGGCCCAAATCTTGTGAGTGAAATTGGGTAGACTGCGGAACCCGTTGGTGGTTCTGCTAGCACGAATGCACAAGTCATTGTCACCGAGGGTTTGAGCGTACTCACGCTAGATAACATGCTCTCTCCCAGTAACTTCAATTACGGTCAGCTCAGCATAGTTGCAGTATAAACCACAGGGGGGCTCTGTGGGTGTTGAACGCAAATGTGCCTGCGCCTGCAATGGAGTTTAGCTAGCTGCCCGAGTAAACTGGCACCTTTGGATTCCAGTGGCGTTTCCACTTCCATTTTAATGTGGAAAAGTCATGTTACGAACCAGTAACAAATACTTTAGCAAACAATTTTAGTATAGTTTTGAATATTTACTATACAGGGCAGTGAACGAAAATTTTTCAATGAGAAAGCGGAAGATGACTCAAAAAAAAAAAAAAAAAAAAAAAAAAAAGATAGGAATACCGGATCTAAAGAGGACAATATAATAAAAATACTACACGCGACAAAGAACATTGTTTTCGAGAGAGTATATAATTGATGTGAACAATTAGAAAGATTTAAGACATTTTTTTATAAAGTCTTGGAGATTTAAGTTAAAAGAAATTATGCGATTTGTTTTTGTCTTGACAGAGAAATAAAAAACAAAAAACCAAACAAACCCCCCTGAACATGTTCTTGAGCTAATTTTATGTTTTATCTTACGTCATCCAAAAATATCAAAGTAACGAGTTCGAATCCAGTCGAGTTCATGACATTCACTTGCGCAAATACCTTTGTGAAAAATCGGAATCCGTATGTTCTGTCCCCCAACTATGGTTGAATAGTGATTTTACAAGCGTAGCTTAGATGCGGTACAAGGCCGAAAGTAGGAGACACCCAGTGAGGATCGAACTCACTACTCAGTCGTAATTGTTCTAGCGAGTCAAGCTTGCTAACCATTACACCACCTCGAGGTGCCCACCCAACTATGGTTGAATAGCAGGTCAAAATAAGCCCTGTAGGCTTGATTGGCAAACCGTCTACAGTAGAAAGAAACGGAGTACGGAAAAATATTCTGCCTAGGTAGTCATGAATCGAAAGAGACGTGATTACCAAAGTGTGTATCACATGACTTTTTCATCCAAAAAATTGCTTCTAGATCATGATTGAAGAAAGTCCATTCATATTTAATGCCAAATGTCACAGTTGCATAGTAGAGCAGATTGCTTTTTTTTTTTCACTTGATTTCAGAAAATCAAACTAGCACACGATGTGAAAGATGCAGTTCTGTATCGTAATTACTGTCACCAAAACATTGATGAATCGCTTTTATCAGTTTTTGAGTATTTTGTTTTTAAAACTAGTCTGAAGAAAAAAAAAAAAAAAAAAAATGGAGAAATACCCGATTTCCGCTAATTTTTGATTACAAACCGACTTCAAAACTTTACTGTTTTAAGAAAAAATCTGAAAAGTTTGATATCATTTGTATTAGATATATTGAATGGAAAATATATTCAAACCAGAATTCTAATTATGAATTATCACGAGCTAAATTTTGCTTTTACTGTATTCGGTAAGTAAAAACTGTAAAAGAAATTGTAAATGATTACAAATAGGCTACTCAATAAAAAAGATTTGTTAGATCCTTTCGTAGATTATAATTAATGAAAACAAAATAGGTACAAGTGTAATAATACTGTTGAGCAGAAATGTTTTAAATTTGCATTGTTTATTGAAAATCATACTAAAACTACTTCACTGTATAATACATTACATCATGATATGGCGAAATTGTTTCGTATAATATCCTTTTGAAGCAAATGAAGGTCTTATTTGATGGTGCAATGATTTACTAATGTGATTGTGTCATGCGTCTTGTCCATATAAAATGAGCAATGCTTCAGAAAATTATAAATGTTATAAGGCTTTCATTAATCACCGAAATGAAATTGCAACGCTAGAATTTTAAATTTTAAATTGATTGCAATGCCAGGTTTTTAAAATCGACCTGTTCTATTTTACAGGTGACGAAAACTGTCGAAACACATTGTGACTAGAGCTTTTCTATGAAGTGTCATTTTCTTAACGATCAAAACATTGGAGAATTACCTAAAGACTTAAGTATTAAAGTGAAATCTAATCACATGACTTCAAAAAACGAATAAATCTTGGAGTTCTTTCCTTCAAAGGGAGGAGGCACGAGAATATCAATTAGTTTAAACCTAGTTTATTTACTGAAAAGAAAAACCGTTGAAATTTAACACGTTGACTACCAGAGCCAACTTTATCAGAGCTAACAAAAATGATTTACAGCTTCAACTGAAGTTTAAATATTGCTTTGGCTCTGAAATTATCATTTTGAATAGACGCGTTGTTGGCCTCAGCAAATCAAAATATATCAGAAAAAGCCAAGCATGAGTTGTATCGTCGTTGACGGTTAAGGTTAATATTCAAACGTCACGCTGAAATCTATTGCACAGTCATTTCATTTTCAATCTTCAAAGACATCAAGTTACTCCCCATTTTAATGCAGATTCCTGGGTCATCTAAGACGAACCCATTTAGTGTGACTTCCACACTATTCTCCTTGTCGATTAGTTCAACATCAGCGACAATTACATTGTAGGCAAACCGATTTTTTGAAGAGATGTTTCAAAAGACAAGTGTAATGGCATAATCATGCAACAATATTTTCCTATTAGGTTCAATATCCGCTGACCGACATAAACGAGCAAATTCATTGAAATGCAAATATTACGAGGTAATTCTATGGATATGAAAACAAAAAAAAAATCAATTACATCTAATCTTTGAGTTTCTAATTGAGATCTAATGAAACCAGAAATTTATCATTTAAATCAAATGAACATTTCTACAACGCACACAGTACGAAAAAATCACATGCATGCATACAATGAAATCGGTTGCATCATGATCGCATGCAATTCAAGTGAAAAATTGACAAAAATGATTTAATTTCAACAGAATATAGCTTTATTGCTCAAACATACGGAAAAAAAAGCTATATTCTGTTAAAAATATATATAGATTGAAATTTCAATCTTCAGAGTAAATTTTAACCTCTAATATTGAAATCTGGTAGGTTCAGGCAAAACTAAAGAAAAAAAAAATGAAATGTTACCATCTATAGACTGCGGAAGCTGATTTTTCCAGGACCACCAGAGTAGAATCCTGGTAGCCACAAGAAATTATACGGATGAGGTAAGGCAAACCTAGATAACTTGTGTTGAATTGGCTGTTTCCGAGGGTCCCGGGACCTGGAGTTCTACTTCCAGTTTAAAGATATTTTTTTTATTAGGTTGGTGCAAAAATAATTTCGTTTTCTAACATATGTTACTATATGAGAAAACGAAATTATTTTTGCACCAACCTAATAAAATGATGAAGAAAACTTCCACGTATGAAACCTAACTTATTGTTTCTTCCTTTATTTCACAAGAGTTGTTAGTCGGCCAGTTCCACAGCGTCACTGCACCAACGCTTTCTGCGATCACGTTCCGTTTTAAGATACACGGAAAAAGATAAAGACAGAATTATTATGACCCGGTTAGACGAAGCAATTTAGGATTTTTTTTTCTGGAAAGACCGACTGACTGGTCCGACCATACGTAACAGTCGCCGGTGGTATGGTGACTGTTTTAATGAGAAGATAGACTCTTTATAAAAAGTAGAAAAATCATAGTGTAATAAAACATATATACATACAACATTGAATTTAAATAAATATGTCTAACTGGAAATGAGCGTTTGGGAGTTAAAGCTTGACGGGCGATCGTATCGAATCTCGACAGAAAAGAATTATTTCAACTTTGGTTGATTGGTGCTGCGATCACAGTAGCGATACACGCGCATACCCTTCTTCAACGGATTTACAAATGTTCCCCGATCCGACAGTTGGCATTGTTTTTATAAGGCTCTCATCACTATTCAATCTGATTTCTAAGACATTCACCTGACTAGCCAATCAAATACGGCTTAGCAAACGGCTGACAGAAAATTCAGATATTAGGTTGGTGCAAAAATAATGACGTAATAATGTCGTGTTTTGATGTTAAAAATACGTCAAAAATCGACATTATTACGTAATTATTTTTGCACCAACCTAATAAAAAATAAAAATGAAATGAGTGACAACGACGTTTTTTTTTCGAATTTGGCTCTTCCAACGTAGCTTCACTTAGGATTCCCCCCCCCACAAAAAAATTCGCTGCTGTCAAATGTTTCCGGCAACACCTGACAAATACTGACCATTTCAACCACGAAGTTAACTTACGTCTGCACTCGACTCATACTACCCTTCAACCAGCTTTTAACTGCTGTTGTTGACAGATCCACTCTGACCCGGGGTGGTAGCACCTGTGAGGATTCCAGCTATGGGCAAATAATTGACCCCCAAACTGGGAGTAAAAACACTATGAAAGTATAAAAATAGCTTTTTATAGTAAAAATACTAGAAATATATTATAAAATTGCAAGCAATACATTTGATTCGTCAAAAACCCTCTTTACAAAATTACGCAAATGAAACCTGGATTACAAATTGATTTCTTACAAAGAATACATATTCTATTCATACGAACATATCCTAAAAATCTTAACGGAATTATATAATCTATTGTGGTTGATATGCTGTAAAAAGAAAAATCATTATCCTTCAAAGTGATATAACAGTTTGATAGAAATCTGTCAAAATTCGTTTCCTTAAAAAAAATTCTTTTCGTAGAAAACGGCCAATGTTTTCTACGGAATTAAAAAGAAAAACTATTTTTTTTTTCTTGCACTAAGCTTTATTTGCCAGTTACAAGAATTAGGGAAAGCAATAAAATAATTTTATTTTCTAAGTAAAAAGTGATAGTGACGACTAGGTCCTGCTTAAATGTTTACATTTTGTTTTGGCCTACGAAACGGACAAGAAATACTTCAGTGTTGGTAAACTATTAAATTTGTAACATTTTCGACTCCAGTATATATCTTGTTTCGTTAATTTATTTTCTGTTCAAAAGTTTGGGGAGGACTGTAAACCGGACGATAGGTGAACCAATCTACACCTATTGAGGAAAATAAGTTGTATACATTTCAGAGTTTAGGCGACGTTAGAAGAATACAGTTGAAGTAGAACTTAGGAACCGAAAACCAAATTCTCATCAGGAAGCAAGAGATAAACATCTACTCCTGTTCAATAGACCAACAAAGTTGTCATCACAAAGAGATGGCAACTTATTTGTAAATACCTGAAAGCGCATATAAAGTTTTCATCATTGAAACAATTGATGTTAGAATACTTTTAAAAAATGAAATTAAGAATTATTGGCTCGGGACGTTTCAACCACGATTTACCGAGATACCCCGCGCCACAGCACACCGAGCTAGGTTCATTATGCGGGAACCTGAGTGGAAACACTCCGGTCGCTGGTCTAAGCTTGTCATACCACTGCAACGGAACACATGTTACGGAACCAGACCTAGGATTCTGTCCGCGCAACGGAATGAAACAGATACTACAACCGCAGCATCTAATCGGGCGGAAATTTTCCCCTCTCACAAAGATTTTCTAAGCGTAGGTTAGATGTGGCACAAGGCCAAAAGTATAAAGCACCCAAACTTGCTTACCCCACGAACTGCAGCCGCACTTTTTTCAACCACATAATCGTCAGCCATTAATATTTGTCAAAGGTGTTCAGTTGCAAAAAAAAAAAAAAAAGTTTGCACGATTTAAAATCAGAACCAAGTGAGTGGTATGTAACAAAATATGAATTTTACATCGCCTCGTCCTAATTGCATCATCCTAATTAATATGTTTACTTTCTAGCATTGAAACCTATTTAATTTCAAAAGGTGACAATTCATTAATTAGCGTAACATATTTTCATTTTCCGAAATATTTATAATGATAATTAAATTTTACTCGATTACTTCATGTATTCTGAATTTCACTGTCATCTCCCAGTTAAACATTCGTTTTATGACTGTTAAGAAAACCGCTGTTATTAAGAGGCAAGTTCTTTGTAGCCAATTAATTTTTTAGGGCGTTGGCGATCATGGCTCTTCATAACCTGTCACCTTGAAATTCTTAAGTTTAGTATTTTTTTTTTTTTTTTTATCATTCCTCAAAACCGTACCCTGGCATTCAATCCTTCAGACAAGGTTGTTGCATAGATTACTGTGCGTCCATCAGTTCATTTTCATCATTACGGGTGCAAAATTTCAGATGCCTCTTCTCTGAATATAAATCCAAGCCGATATTAATACCTTTGTTTTAACAAACTGTTACTTTGTTGAGAACTCGGTGCTTTTCATCGTACGAATTCGAAAACACACGGTAAAAAGTAAATGTTAATGTATGGAAAACAGTTTCGCATAGGAGATAAGGTGCAAAGTAGATTAAAGAAGGAGGCGATGGGTAGAAGGCGAATATTAGAGCAAGTTAAAATTGATTGGCAAAGAAAAACTGTGAAACAAATATACATCCTCTTTGTGGTCAAAGTGGATCGCGGGAAAAATCTGCTAAAGTGGAACTTTCCACCAATGGAATACGGACGGAGTGTGGGTGGTTTTCAATAATGTCAGTGGCATGGCGGGCCCTAGCCGTGAAGTTTGGAATCAATGTGAGGCTTGCCACATCTCGTGTGTGTGTGTGTGTGTGTGCGATTGAGCGACAGAGTGTAGGACAGAGTGTAGGACAGAGTGTAGGACAGAGTGTAGGACAGAGTGTAGGACAGAGTGTAGGACAGAGTGTAGGACAGAGTAATCGATCAAACTCAGTTTAAATTCGTTCTTTGCTTTACCACTATTCCTAGTATATTGATCAATAATTAAATATTCGGCTTTGCGAATTTAATATCAGCATCACCATGAAATGTGTCAATACTTATCATAGCGAGATCTTGGAGAGGGAATCACATGTTGTATAGGTAACGCTGATTATTATCATCAATCATAATAATCTAAGGAGAAAGCTCAACAGAATATTTCAAATAGTCTTACTTAGACTCGAGACGTTAAGATCGTTAGTGATAGGGGAAGCATCCTCTCGGTAGTGATTCTCGGGTAGAAGCTACCTTCTTACCAATTGAACTCGAAGGGAATGAGAAAGATTCGACCCTGTATCCGAGCTATGAAAGCCTAAACCCGTAGAACTAAGGAGAGTAACTCATCCAAACACTTGCCATGGAAATAGCGCTAGAGTAGGGACAGGCTTCCAACGTTTCGTCTATGTGAAAGAGCAGGTAGCGTCACTCAAAACAGCTGCACGTTAAACTGAGAAATGTAACAGTCTGCATTTTCATGTTTGCAGTGTCCTCCTCGCATATTACCTTCTGTAAACAATATATACATTCACCTCTAGTCACATCTCAGCTTGTATGATAGTCCAATGTTGGATGTAAACCTTACTTACATTACGTGGAGAAATGGACCACTAGACTCCGCCTTGGCCCAATTAGTGTTGCTACGGGTAGACGGGACACGCTTGGACAATCATGTCTCACTTCGAGTCACGATTACCAAAGCGTCTGTACGTGTTAGTGAGCGTAATAGAACCCGAGTGAAATTTGAAGTCTACCCTCCTATTTCTAATTTCGAGCTCCCATCTAATACATTACCATCACTTTCAAGCTTACATTACGCATTAAGCCGAAGCAGTCACCCATCTAGTTACTGACCTGGATCGATGTTGCTTAATTTTGGAGATATGAGAACGAGTGTTCCAGCGTGATATGGCCGTGGGTCTCATCTCAACATAAGGTAAATCGGATGTTAGATTCTAGCTTATTCAGACATTAAAAACTACGATAAAACGACATAAAATGAATAACTAAAATCAAGAGAAAATTATTGACACAAAGTTCTATGTTCCGTGTCTTTCCAAACATGGGCGACAATGGTTCTCCATAATTTCCTATCCTTTTTTAGCTCTTCGAAAAATTTTCCCTTTTCGCTACGTATAATCCATGTTCTGCAAACTATTTGCACAAACTTTTTGGGTAGGTTATTCTTTGCTTTCTTCTGACCTGTTTCTTTTTAATATGTCCTGTCAGTGTCAAGTTCTCTAAGCCTTCTTTCCGCATTAAGATCATTAGAAATTTCAATTGTCTGTTTCTCATTTTAAGTATAAATATCTTTTTGTTTCCATTTTCACTAAAATCCCTCGTTATACACATATTCAGTCCATGGTAATCTCAGCATCCTTCTTGGCCACAAGGTTAACGTATTTAACAAAAATAAAAATAACAACAGCTACCTACTTTTTTTCTGTCTGGATGTCTGGGCTCGGAAATTATTTACTGTCGGAGTCATATCTGTTTTTGTTAGGACAACGTTTTCGCTGCTATGCGCTCCAGCCTTGTTTCAGTGTCTATCAATCCGGGCAAACCTAGAGGAATTTCCAGCTCAAAACTTTTATTTCACTTAAGAGGGATCGGCTAAAAACTTGATAGGTTGCCTATGAAATTGTAATGCCAGAGCTGTTAAATCTTGGCAGCATTCATTTCAACTCGTTATTAACTGCCAGGCTTATTTCCAGGTAAAGTGACATATGTCTGTTCAAGGAAGACCGTTCATCCTGTTGGTAAAAAGTCAACGGCTACCTGTGAATCATACCAACCTCTGTCTTTGTTAATATAAAAGATAAAGCCAAGTGTTCCCTAATCCAGTTTGACATCGAAGAATATTATCCGTCAATTTAAACGGAACTTTTTACAGATGCTCTAGAATTTGCCATTGTATAGTCGGATCTGTGTAAGGATGAAAGAAACATCAATGTTCATAAGGAACAGTGGATGAAATTTTATTCTGGAGAGCATTTTGATATTACAATGGGATCGTTGGACGTTGCTGAGTCTTCCGTTTATTTTATTCAATATCACTGCCAATCGTGAACTTAATATAGAAGATATTGGATTATAAAGGGATGACGACCTTATAGTTGTGAGGAATTCAACTAAGTTAAAAATTGAAAAGATTAATAAACTAATACATAGAGAGGATAATTGCCTAAATTTTAAAGTTACTATTAATTCAAAATTATAAAAAAACAATTTCCTCGATGCAACATTAGACTTTATGAATGATATATATCAACTATATAAGAAAGCAAATACCAATCCTTTGTATATCCATCCGAAGTCAAATCACCCTCCATCTATAATCAAACACGTACCCTCATCCATAGAGAAACGAATTTGTATTAACTCTGCAAATTAAGATATATTCTATAAACATAGCAATTTTTTATAATAAAGCTTTAAAAAATAGTAGCTATAAATGCCCCGATATTAAATATATAAAGTATAATAAAAATAATCAGAGAAGAAATAGAAAAATTATTTGGTACACATCACCATTTAACCTAATGCTTAGTACTAAGTTAGGGCAAAATTGTCTTATTTTGCTTGAAAAACATTTTCTAAGTAATAATCCCCTTAACAAGATTTTAAATAAAAATACTCTAAAATTAAGTTAAAGTTTTATTGAAAACTTAGAAAAAATTATAAAAAACATAGTAACATTTTAAATAAACACTTAAACCAAAATCATAATAGTAATTACAGAACGAAAATCAATAATATTAATAAATTATGTAACTCTAGATATCCCATAAATCGTCAATTGCAAAATAAGTGTCTTACAGAATCTATAGTTAACCACTACTATTTCATCTATTGAAAACCCAGGTATTAAGAATTTTTATATTGGTAGCATAATTTATAGGTCATTAAATGGCACATGCTCTCTAAGCCTACATGAAAAGCTATATATTAAGTTTCTTAAAAGTATTCATACAATCAAGGAAACGAGCTAAACGTTTTTGCAGGCATTGCACTATGTTCACATTAAAACATAATAGGATTTTACTTAAAAAAACTATACATTATATATCTATTATTTCATTATATATAATGGTACAATTAATATTAATTCCTTGATGTTTAATTTTAACATTGCCATGTCAAATGTACAATAAATATAATAAATGTTGCATTTTACATCATGAATACATGAAAATGATTTCATTGTACTAGAGGCCCCTTTAAGGCAATCATAAAGTATATTAAAAAAATTTAAAAATAAAATGCCAAAATTAACTGATAGTTGATGCATATACCTTTATATTTCATTCTATCTTAGGAATATGTCCTTAACAGGAAGAAATGGTGTCATGTGTAATATATGACGGCTCATCTAGACAAGTATGAATTAAATACCTAACCTCTAACCTACAGTTTTCACTTTCCTTCTTTAAGTTAAATCTGTTTTTGGATGCATCAAATATAGCAAACTACATCATTTTTAAAAAAAAAATCTTATTCCCTCTCCTGCTTAAACTCTTCAATATAATATTTTGCTTTCAAAAGGAAATGATTTTTTTCTGGAATTGAATATTGCTTGAAATTGCAACAATAATTTTAGGTTCCGAAACAATGAAATTTGTGTCGCGATGAAAAGATATTTTTAAATAATATTATTCTCTACTTTGTATCGGACACTTTTGAAAAAAAAATAAATTGCTAAATAACTGCGGATTATTAACCTATGTATATAGACATAATACATCTAAATTATCTATTTCAGTTTTAATCCTTTCAAGCCCACAAATTAATTTCTTGGTGGATGTAGGAAATTGATTAAAAAAGACCCCAAATTTTCTTTCAAAATATTTTTAAAAAATTTGAAATGCAAATAAAATGTAATTTTTCTTGATTAATTTTCTACAGCTACTAAGAAATTAATTCGTGGATTAAAAAAAAAAAAAAAAGCAGGTTAAAACTAAAATAAACAGACATAATATGTCTAACGTATTTAACTAAAGATGCTGGAATAAAAATATGCTGATTAAATTATATAATTATTTTTTTCTCCTTCTGTTGATTATTTACGTAAAAGGTTTCAGTTCGAAATTCTCTGAAGATTACTCGGATAGAGAATGTTATAGGGAAACACACCTATTCTATAGTTAATAGACTCTTTCACCTATAATAAGTACGAGTAGTAGGAGTCGCTCAGGGAGTTTGGTCAGTCGGTCGATGTCGGACGACCGTTAGTCGGATATTAAAATTATCAGCCACCACAACAATATTACTGCGACCTATTATATCAAATTCCTAACGTTTTGTACGTCGAACCTATTTTAGGACCGACTTAGTAAAATTACAAGCTGCCACTGTGAAACCACTACATAACAACTTGGCGACGAGGGATTCGAACTCATACGGAGGAAGAAAAACCTTTCGCACACTGCATAACAGAAGCACCTAAAAAAAGGAAGAGGGGACAATTACAAACACGTTGTGATGAAGATTCACAAAGTTTCGGCAGTTGTATGCTCCCGCCTTCTTCACGTTAGAATTTCGAATTTCAAATCATCCACGGTGGACGAAATAAAGTGTTCGGTTCGAAATAGTTCCATGTCTTTTCTGGATGTTTCAGTTGGTTTTCTTCAATAACACTAGTCTCCAAGTGTTTTTCACCTCTGCTGTGGCCAACCTAGCAACAGCAGTAATTAAGAGAAGGTTCTACACTATACAAAACCTCCCGATCAGAGGTCTTGCTGTCGGACGGAGTTTATCATCACACCCAAAACGAGTCACAATTTGGTCAGCCGAAAATACATACAATTTCCAAACTTTCCATCTTCTTGAATATTTGCACTATCAAGTTCCTAATGGAGGACTGAAATCTATATGCAGCACAAGTATCTGGCAATTTTCATTTGCTGAGTTTCCAGGAATTTTGTGCTAGTAATTATTTGGGAGCCTACGAAAAATTTGCAATCGTATATTATGAAATTTTGAAGGGGGCGTTATTAGATTTCATATTGAAACGAATTAATGTTTCAGGATTAGTGACCGGTTCAAACGTCTTTAAGATTTAATGAATTTTTGAATACTTATACTTTTTTTCTTTTTTTTTTCTTTTTTTTTTTTACAAAGTCGGCGTGGATTTCATTTTTACTGTAAATTGCAGAAGACATTACATTAACGCCCAACAGTTGATCAAATTGTAAACATTAAGATTTACCTAATATACCTTCGTAGCTGACACAATTGACACATCAATATAGAAGGATTTTGAAGTATATTTCTAGCTAATCTTGTTTCAATGCAGATTTTCGTATTTAATACAAGAATAAAAAAATAAAAAAACTATTGTAAAGTAGAAACCAAATTATTAAAGATGAGAACCAACAACTAAAAAATAATTGCAAAAATCAAATTAAAAAAAATGATTGTGCTATATAAGAATAAAATGACGCTGTCGACACTTGAGCTTGAACATAGATCGCCAGTGAGCAAGCACAAGCGATCCAATTATTGAATTTAGTAGATCCCCGTGACCATAGAGGAAACGCATATATGTAGAAAGTTGTGTGACATCTAGATTGATTGCTATTTCTCCTGTATCACTATAAGAATCTTTATTTCTATTTTATCCTCTATTACTATACAGACCCCTTTTCTGTTTTCTTCTCGGAGAATACGGATTACTGTTCGAGCGAGTATTATTGAGTAAGTAGTATTAGTGCGAGATTATTCCAAAGCGTCTGACACCAATATTGTTCAACGACGTACTCTAGTTGTGTCGGCGATTACAAAGTCTTTACTACAATGAGCATTACAAAAGACAACGAGTTTTCTATGGAATCACAAAAGTGCCAAACGAGTGTTTGTTTATATCACAAAAAAGTTATAAATTAAAGAAATAATTTGAATAATTAAATATGAGAGTTTTACTGTTTTTATTTGTTTTTTTACTATAGCTGAATTTCTTCAACATACGCTTAGAAAATAACCATACAGATCCTTAGATCTGGGTCACAAGGCCGAAAGTATGGGGTACCCGGACATACCTGTATGCATGACTACTACTGGAAGTATATTCTCTATTTTCTCCAGGAGGTGGCAGCTTGTGACAGGATAAAATATCTATGCGCGGGTTAATTAAGAATAGGATTAATTTCAACGCAACTTTCCAGCGGGCACAAGGATGACTGATGAAAATGTCAACGTTCCGAGCAGGAGGTCATAGTTTGAATATAGCATCACGGTCAAGTTTTCAAGGAGGTCAATTGCTAATACCGGCGTCGTGATAAAATTTCAGCATGCGAATCTGTGTCTGTAAACCATAGCACAAGTTGACACAAGCGGTTTGAGAGAAATTGGGCGAGTCATCCAGTAGAGAAAAAGACAATTTAGATAATTTACGCACCAACTAAGAAAAACCACAAGCAGCAATACCTTTTGGTCTAATCACTGGATCTAACCAACGCCTTTATCCACTAGGCTATGTTGTGAGTTCAATACCAAGCTACAGCAGTGTTGAACCGAAATAACTAGGAGAGTTTAGTTAAAGGGAAATAACAGACATCTGGAAGAGGCAAGGCACGTGGAACTAGAACAATCTACCCCAGTGGACGAAATGAAGGAGTTGGTTCAAAATTGCAGTCACTTGAAGACTGGAAAGTGCAACGACCGAAACATTGTGAATGTAGCAATTAAGACGAGGATAACAGTCCGATATAAATGTAAATAATATAGATATACAAGATTTTATAAAAAAATAAGAAATTACGGCATTAAATCACCCAATGGGTTGGTATACCGTAAAAGAAATCAAACCATTAAAAGTAAACCCGTTTTTGTATAGGATAAGTTTGTCCTCTGGATAAGTCATGTGGCTCGGGGATTTTTTTTTTTAACCTTATGAAACAAGGAAATTATTTTTCTATGGTGTACCACGGAGAAAATTAGTCAAAAACAGGAAACGTGTACCACATTAGTAGTGTGATGAGAGAAAAATTGAAGGAAATAATCTAATCCTATCAGAACTGATAATTTAGTACATATGAGTAAAAGTAATTCGCTACCATGGTAACGACAGATACTAAATGAAAACTGCTTATAAATTTCCACTAAGATTAATAAATATTCCTGGTTTAGTTCCCATTTTTCGGTTGATTTTGTTGCCAAATCCTTTCTTTTCTTTAATCGAATATAACCTCAAACAAAGATACAAACAGTTACTGAGCGGGAAAGAATAAGCAAACGGAAAAAAAAATTACGAGCGAGAACAATAGAACAATAATTAGTAAGGCAGTAGATAACGATTGACATCGATATACAAAAAAAAAAAAAAAAAAAAAAAAAAAAATGTAAAGCTGTCCGAAAAGCATGAAGCCGGAAGAGAGCTTCACAAGCAAGAAGTGCGAGAAAAGAAACTGTGTGCATCGTGATTACGGTTACACCAAGTCAATTCGACTGTAAATTGGCGAGAGCTTTCAAAATTTATTCTTTAGTATTTCAAGATATTTTTGCGTAATTTTGGTAAATACATCTGTTAAAATGAAATGAGGGTAACTTTCATTTTTACGTAATTTCGACAATTTATCCATCGTACGCCGTTGTATATATCTGTAGACGATGGCCCGCCCATCAGATTGTTGTGCAAATATATTAGGTTGGTGCAAAAATAATGACGTAATAATGTCGTTTTTTTGACGTTTGTTTAACGTCAAATAACGTCATTATTACGTCATTATTTTTGCACCAACCTAATATTTAGATGGAAAAAAGTTTAAATATTCAAAGAAATTAAATTCATGGACATAAAAAAAAAAAAAAAAAAAAAAAAATCGAAGAAAAAAATTCAAATAGTCAAAGGGAATACATTTTTCGGGGGACATCCTGTATATTAACGGAATTCTGACATGTCTCGAGGCTTACGGCCATATCACGTTGAAACACCGGTTCCCGTACGATCACCGGAGTTAAGCAACGTCGAGCCTGGTCAGTACCTAGACAGGTGGCCTCTTGAGAATACCAGGTCCTGTAAGTTTGAGTGTACGAGTGGTGTAACGGATAACGCCTCCAAATTCGTGATCGGAGAGCCGAGTTTCAATTCCAAGTAGATTCGTTAGGTTCACTTACATGCAATTACTTAGCAAAGGTATGAATCCATTTGTTCTCTCCCCAGCTATGGGTAAATTAGTAAGACTTGTATTAACAAGCTAGTAGCCATAAACATTTCGCATCGATAAAGCCCTTCGTAAGAACAACTTTTCTATTTCTTTAACTCAAGGACTTCCAGATTTGTCTACTGGAATATTTTTCCAATCCGAGGGCTCCAACTACAACAAGGTTTGTTGATGTTTCTATGTGCAACTTATTATTAATTGCGTTCAAAATATTTAGATTTTAGCATTATATAATCCAGAGAGGTTGATATACCGCAAAACAAAATCAACCAACCTACTGTAGCTTGTAAAACAATTGAAATCATTGTACAGTACTTCATGCTGAAATATTTTAAGCATTCTTAACTGCAACTTTCTGTTCTGAATATCCAGCATAAACTACGACAACTGCTTCTAACGTTCTCTGTAAAACAACAAACTTCGAAGAACCGCTGGCGAAAGAAATGGTTTGGGGAGGGGGGGGGAAGAGATCGCGTGCTTGATTGTGTGCATACTATCGGTAAACCTTGGATAAGAATGTCAAGGTTTATCTTATTTGCTTGAAATGTTTGCATTCATAAGAACAATAACTGATCGACAACAGCTGGTGAGGATCGCCTCACTCGGCCTTCAGACGATAGCATTCCCACGACATTTCCAAGTACTTTTTGAGTTTTTCCGCTCGGAAGGCAGAAATAACACAAAGACAAAGAGATTGAATTAAATCCTTATATGTGTGCAGACACACACACATTATATATATATATATATATATATATATATATATATATATATATATATATATATATATATATATATAAGAATTAATGGCTTTTGATTTTTTTTAATCCGTCATTTAATTATTTCAAACTTTATTTGTAGTGGAGAAGCACAGTTGAGTGCAATACCCAGTTTTACTTTTCTTTTGTTTTTTTGGGGGCGGGTGGGGGCAGGCTATTTCGTTTACTGGACTGCGCATTACGGAAAACTTAGGAAAGGAAATATCTTCGACAGGATTCGAAACTTCAGAAATTACATTACGTTTCAGTTAGAAAACTTAATAGGTATGGCCATCGAGAAAAATCTGAACGAGCGTTTGTTACTTCAAGGCAAATGGAACGTTGCATGGCCGGGGAGGTTCATTATTGCGAAATTGACTAGATCACACCTGATCAGACTGAAGGTTGGAATCCCGCCAGAGAGCACGTTTTCTTTCATAAGCTTA
>OZ010602.1:44799035-44981535 GCA_963932145.1 Acanthosepion lycidas
TTAACCTTTTCATTATATATAAATATTTCATATATTTTTCAAATCCTCTTGCGATTAGAATTTTACAATAACAAATTTGGGTTGAGATTTTATAATTCAGGTTCTGTTTATACGGGCGTTTTTTAGTTCGCCGACGTCGCTACAGAATGTGACATGGTTGAGGTTTCATAAGGATTTACTGGCAATACTATGGGAAAAAATTACCTTTTTGGGTACCAGTTTCAGTGTCTATGACTGAATATAAAAAGAGGAATGATTATTTATATAATTTAATAACTCCCGGCGTTGCCCGTGCTTGATTCAAAAATCCTACGACTCGTACAGCAATCGCTATCACTTGGCTTAAAATTTTTTTGCCCTTCCTTGCTTTTAAAGAAGTGCCCTTTGCCGTGCTGATGTTGCTACATGCCTTACTTCTTGCCTATCCCACACTGCGAATTTTTCTAAGCTCTATACTAAACATTAAATCTGTTAAGAAAAGAGAACTAAACAAAATGAACACAAAGCGATCAGCTTTAAAAAAGGTCTCGTAACTGAAAAAACCGAATGAAAAAAGAATGTTAACAACAAATACTTTTTCACAGCCAACCTATTTTTGCGGAATCAGAATCAACGTTGAGTTTAAGCAAACGAATGAGCCAAGTGGAGTAAAGTGCCATGCAGATTTAAATTTTTTCCACTTGTGACGAATACAGCTATCAATTTTTTTGCATGCTGGTTAACATTCGTGGCAGCCAGCTATAGGCTCTCATTCTGGCCAGTAGAAATTGGCCGCAAACTACATGGAAACTGCCGTAGAAGCATGAAAAGATCGATTATTTCCACTATCGATGGGAGTTGGGAAATGCTAACTTGGAGCATGTGCATATAATTTTTGGTGCAAATCCGTCGAAAATTGCGGCCGTGCATTTGTTACACACACTTCCTCCCTTTTATAGATATATTTCATCGGAAATTTGGGAAGCGAATCTGCAGATTCACATTTTAATATTTAAAGTTTTGATTTCATTGGTTGAGTAGATGCCCCCTGTATATTTTACGGTGTTCGTTTGGTTACCAATTAAATTATCCAAATTATTTCAGACATCAGCGCATATCTTCAGACAAATAATTTTGTAGAGTACACAGAACAGTAAATTACTGGAATATAAAGCGTTGAAGGTGAGCAAACTTTTGTAAATGAAATGCTCACTGCTTAAATTTGGAACTTTAACAGTGTGGACATTATTATAAATAAAATAAAAAATAATAATGAAGATAAACCACCTGAAGAAGGCCGGAGCGTACAACGGCCGAAATGTTGCGAATATTGCAATGAAGATGAGAATAACAGTCCGAATAATGCAAATAATATAAGTTATCATAATGCAAATAATATAAGTTATCATAATGCCTCATCTCAGATAATGAAGGTTCCTACCGGAAATACGAACATCCCTCCCAAAGACTTTAAATTCAATCTCCCCACCATGAAACTTAATATAGGAAACACTTATCAGATTTCTGACTGCGATAGGGCGTGTAATAACACTGAGTAATATCTCCATTTTATCATACGTAACAAAGCATTTGTAACCTATATACACACAAAAATACAAGTTGTATGAAATTAGCATATACTTTACCAAGCATTTCCTGTTTTTTTTCTGTACGTTTTATTTCCTGTCAAGTATGCTTTTATCTCCGTGAACACAAGGTTTTTTTTTTACTGCTATGATACGAGGGAAACCCCCATAAGAGGAAAGAGATTCAAGAAACTTTTAAACGAAATTATTCAAGTTGGAAATTCAGATTAATCTTTCCATCCGGCTTAAGATAAACGCATCAAATTCATAATTTCACCAAAATTACTCTGGACTCGTCAGGGTTAACTGCGTTTTAATAGTAATTTATTTAAAAATGTTTAATTCGATCCTGTAAACCTGAATTTAATTTAATTTTTTTTTAATAAAATTGTAGGTCCAAGTCAAAACTTACGATAAACTATCCAACGTTCATTAAATGTTTTTGTCCGGGCAATTTCAACTAACTCAACCGTTATCAAGTAATGACTTGTAGGCAAGTCAGACAAAATTTTATTGAATACAAGTTTAAAAGCCACATTCTGCGCAGGCTTTAAGCTAGCTACTCCGGCGAGCTAATTGGGCTTTTGGTCAAAAACCAAAGGGAGCCCTGGTTCAGTTAGGAAACAGCAATGATAATTCCGAACTAATAACTTTGAATTCTTCAATTCACTCCATAGAATTTCAAAACCTCATTTTAATTCTGATTTAGGCTCTAAGTCCAATTCCAGCCAAAAAACACCATTTGAGCCGAAATTCCTATTCAGGACGAAAATTGAGTTTTACAACTACAAACTCCGTGGAAATTCGAGACCTCATTTTTTTTTTTACTGATCCCTTTTCACTTTGAAGAAAAAACTGATTTCCTCAATTTAAAGTTTTGGAAATGCTTTGAATGGAATTTAAAACAGAAAAAAATAAATTCAAAGTTTTTGTGTTACGTTAAACACAATATAGATTTAAAAAAAAATAAATAAAATCACTAATTCTTTTCAGTTCTTTAAAAAGTTTGAATTTTTAACTCTTCCCTTATCTGGACACGAATCTCAATGATGGATGAAGGGCATCAGATGAAGGACAGGTTTTTTAGTCTCGGGATGATCCCTATTCCAAAAAGAGTGTCTGTGTAGAGCAAACGTTCAGAATAAGAGGGGCTTCTGACCCACGGGCAAACAGACAGAACTTGCCATTTATTCCTTTAGATAAGTTTTTAAAGCGTTTCATTACAAATTAAAAATTTTCGGATCATCTCCATTCTGAACTTAGACCAGATCAGAGTTTTAGTTCGTGATGATATGTTGCGCCCACAAAAAAAAGAATTTCTTCTATTCCCTTAGCGTTCTAAATTTAAGAAAGATGTACCACTTAACTCACCATCAAGAACAGACTGTTACTTACAATAGTAACCTTTTTTTTCTTTAAAATAATAAACACATGACACATTGGATAAATGCGTTAGTTAGATCCAGTGACAGGATCCAAAGAGTGTGAGTTCAATACCCGGTGAAGGCAGTAGAGAACTTGGAGAGGGGAACTAACAGGAGATAACTGACATCCATTAAACATGGCACGTGGAACTAGAACAGTCTACCCCAGTGAGCGAAATAAAAGGGTCGAGTTCGACATTCCAAGCATCTGAAGAAGGCCGGAGCGTACAGCGGCCGAAACGTTGTGATAAATATGGCGACAAAGATGAGGACAATAGTCCGAATAGTATAAATTCGGTAATAAAGGACGGCTGCATATATTCTGAATATGACACACAATTTCGGCAAGTTGCTTAAGTTTCCAAACAGACAGTTTTTAACAGGAGAAATTCAGTAACAGCTTTAACAGGCAAACCATATCCATTTTATTTAAAAACGGATATTTAAAATATGGATTTTTTTTATACACACACGTCTGTGTGTGTGTCTTATCTTTATTAAATTTAATGGAAATTTTGTTGACGTACAAAAACGTTTGCCAGAAGATTTTTCAAGTTTGACAATAGTGAGAAAATTTAACGTGCCGAGTGAAAAAGATTTTGACACATTGAAAAGAGCGTCGAAGAATGGCAAGAACCAAGCTATTTACTAAAGCGAAGTTTAATAACATTTGCTTTTATACTGATGCGAAGGACACTTTACATTCACGAGCCGTATTAAATAGACTTTCCCGACACGATATTTGTTAATAAAAAGAAAAAAAAAAAAAAAAAAACTTACTTTTCTTATTTTTCCTCTCCCCATTCAGAATTTTCTTCCTAGCGTTTTATTTAAACTGGTATTTATTTTTATTATTTTAATTAAGCTTCCCTTTTTTTAACTGACGAAGTCAATGTTGGCGTTCGATTTTGAAAACTTTAGCTTTACTATTTAGAGATTTTCTTTAACAGAGATACTTAGAATATCAGAAATTCTTTAAGATTTTTTTCCAGCTTAGTTGGATACGGTTACAAATCTATAATTAGTTGTAATATCCAGTTTCTCTCTGTGATGCTTGCCTCACGTCCTGATTACTGTCCTTTCATAACTAGACACAGCATGAAGTTTTCAACTTTGTAGGCTGACGCGTGTTATTGAAAAAAGTGCTTGCTAAATTACTATCGCACATTTATTTTTTTATGTTGAAAATTTAAAAAATTGAAACAACTGAGGGAGTGCATTTAGATAGGAAAGATGAAAACTTTCAGTAATTCAGGTTGGGTTTAAATGCAGTTAGCGCTGAAATACAATTAACGTTTCCTTTCCTTTTTCCCGGCAAAATTTCATGCGTCCACACCCATTTTCAAAGTCCAGTCCCTCATGCCTATATGAGATTACTGTCAAATTGTACAGTTCCCCCGGCACAAGGATTTTGAAATGTTACTCGGGTATCAACCATTCAACCTAATTACCTAGGGATTATCACGTTGAAACACGGTTTCTTGTACGATCAACAAAGTTAAGCAATGTCGAACCTGGTTAGTACCTAGATGGGTAACCGCTTTGGAATAACAGGTGATGTGAGCGTGTATGTTTGGTTGATCTAATGAATAATGGCTCTGAATTGTTAATTGGAGAGGCGAGTTTTAATTTCAGTTGGGTTCGTTACTTGAAAATACCCTTGCGAAAGATATGAAGCTTCATTCTCACCCAAGTATGGATTATTGCGAATAAATTTTTATCACTAAAATCATTAGAAAAAAAAAAATTAAATTTAAAAATATTTTCTGGTTTTAAAACGAAAATATCAAGTCAGCGATTAACAAGAAATAATGAGGAAAGTATAAATGTTGCGATGGTGACTCGTAAATAGATTAACCCTTCCATCATGAGAGAAGTAAGGGTTTTAATGAATCTACTTAACACGGTGTCATGTATTCAGCGCACAGAACTCGATATGAGTTAATCAAACGAGATGACTAAGGTTAATCCCACGCCGAGGCAAAAAAAAACAAAAAAAAAAAAATGCATATTCATATTGACTTGGCAACCACCCAAATCCAATTTGTCAATTATTGGGTTGGTGCATAATTATCAGGCGTTCTTGTAGGCGAGTTATTCGTTAAAAGTTAACGTTTGTTTACTTTTGAATAAAAATTTTATTTTCAGATTATAAAAAATGCGTGTCGATAATCATACGCTTCGGAATAATCATTTCAAAATGGTATTGAATTGTTATGTTACTTTCTTAATAATAAACAATTATGTACCAACCCAATATAAAGCTATTATTTCCTAATACAGTGTAACCCGGATATAAGAGAGATTTTCTCTGGTCCCAAATTATTCCCATACTTAACGAAACAAAATAGACCAAACCCGATAATAAGAGACGACTTCTCCGGTTCCGACAACTCTCTTATATCCGGGTTACACTGTATCAAATGTTACATTTAGTCGGTACACAAGTTTCAGTAGACGTCCATATCCTTTAACAGTGATATTAATGTCAGCTGGCCTGAGCAGTGTAAGTTTCATTAATGAAAACGGCCTCCCAAAAGGAATCGAACATATCTTCCATTATCATATAAAGGAAACGCTTTCAAGCCAAGTAAAGCTTTGGCGTTAAGCCATTACATTAAAATTAAGATGGATGAAATGCATATCTGCAGGAGGCTAAATTTTTCAATCTCATGAGGGGTAGATATGAATTTCAATTCTAGGAAAAAAAAAAGTGATATCTACCCAGACACGGGTACCCACTAAATATAGCGTAGTAACATGAAAAGTTGAATAAAAAAAAAGAAAAATTCGAAAATTATTTATCAAGTCCGAATCAGTCTTATATATTGGCCAGTGTAGAAAGTACAGTTTATGATATTTTAAAATGACATATACTTGCAGGATATAAGCGATTATGGCTTTCCATATCTCCATTCGCTTTCACATCCGTAAAACGATTTCGCCATCATTATTCTTTGAGAATATACAATGTTCTTCCCTACAGCCTTCTTCACGATTTTGAAATTGAGATATTAGTTATGCTGGGTTGCATGTATCTGGCTTCTAGTGGCCTATAGGCAATTTTTCAAGTAACAGCGCTGCATCACATGCAGATTGAACGACGGGCAATTTTCTTGTTTCTTTTCCTCGCTTTTTTTTTTGTATAGCGAGAACACACGGTAGCAGCAGTAGTAGCAACAACAGGGAAAGAGCGAGAGAGGACCCTAGTAGTACAGATAGCTGCTAAACATCGACACGTGGTGGTTTTTCTCAACACGATAAGGAATTTGGGAGGAGTCTTCCCTCTATACATGCAACCGAACTGCTTCTCTTCGCGCATATCTGTTCTTAAATTCAAACTAAAAAAATAATTCGCCGCTATCAGAATTCCACGTCTCAGGGCTTTAAATCGCCACCATAAAGTTTTGCTCGTCGAAGTTTTTGATCAGTACGATAAGATTTAGCAACAAAGGCTACCATATTTATTTTTCAGTTGTACTAGATTGGCGACTCGGTCTCATTTTACAGTCGAACTAAGTTCTATGCTAACATCTGTTGCAGTTCTCGGTTGTGGAACTCTTCCTGTTTCTTGCTTCCCAGACAACTTTTATCTTCAAAAATTTAAATGCAATGTCAACCGTTCTCTTCTGTCTTAATACTTGTTCTTTTACACTCTTATTTTTCTTTAATAATAGTTCCTCACATTCTCTAAGACTCAGTAATCCCTTAAGTCCTAGTAGTTTTCTTGCATTGCATGGAATGAAATGATTAAAAAGAGAAGTTGTCTTGGACTGGTTGGCTCGACACAAATACTAAGCTTAGAATCTATCTATAAAAGGCAGGGTGTGTGTGTGTGTGTGTAACGTGTGCAAGGCCGCAATTTTTGACGGATTTGCACCAAAATTTACATGCACATGCTCCAAGTTAGCGGCAAGTCCATGACCGACTTCGCATTTCCCAACTCCTATCGATAGTGGAAAAAAATCGATTTTTCATGCTTCTACGGCAGTTTTCATGTAGTTTGTGGCCATTTTCTACTGGCCAGAGTGAGATCCAATAGCTGGCTGCCACGAATAGCCAGGAAGATTCTATTGGTCAGCGTGAGAGCCAACAGCTGACTGACATGAATGTTAACTAGCATGCAAAAAAAAAAAAAAAATCGATAGTTGCATTCGTCACAAGTGGGAAAAATTTAAATTTGCATGGCACTTCACTCCAATTGGCTCATTCGCTTGCTTAAACTCAACGTTGATTCTGATTCCGCAGAACTGGGTTGGGTGTGAAAATGTAATTAACATTTTTTTCATTCGTTTTTTCCAGTTACAAGTCCTTTTTTTAAAGCTGATCGTTTTGTGTTCATTTTGTTTAGTTCTTTTTTCGTAACAGATTTAATGTTTAGTATAGAGCTTAGAAAAAGTTCGCAGTGTGAGATAGGCAAGAAGTAAGGCATGTAGCAAAATCAGCACGGCAAGGGCACTCCTTTAAAGGCAAGGAAGGGCAAAAATATTTTAAGTCAAGTGATAGCGATTGCTGTACGAGTCGTAGGATTTTTTAATCAAGCACTGGCAACGGCGGGCCATGCTGCTAGTTTTTACTAAAACTCGCGGATGTGAGCTTTTGAAAAGCGGTATTACGAAGTAAGAGCAACAGCGACCTCTGGAAGGAGATCTTGCAGCCTATTGTATTTTTGGTGCCCATGTCCATTGCGCGTAGGGAATGAAGTCATTGCATTCCCTTTCGCAAAAATATTTTCTGGTAAAAAGTATAAAGCCAGAATTTCTCCCAACTCACCTAAGAGAGACTTATGTCTATAGCTTTGGTTGGCAAACAGAAACAGCAATTGAAAACGCCACCCAATAAAACCCTCCTGGTTACGGAAATGACATCAGTACCACCTAGAATGGTAAGGGTATGGCTCCCTTCTCGTCAGGGAAATCCATAAGATACTGGCTCAGAAGTCTTAGAACATTTGTCATGACATACCGAGTGTAACGGCAAAATGTCCAAATCGTAACAGGAAAAAAAAAAAGTGATATCTACCCCCTCAAAAAAAACAAAAAACAAAAAAACAGAAAACAAAAAATACACCACACAAAAAAAAAAAGACAAAAAAAAAAAAAAGCACTAATTGAGTTATTTTTTCCAGGTTTTCAGATAAGACGTTTAACGATCTTGATACCATTTGTCCTAAGAATCACAACAAAATCCTTTGTTATTCAGCTAGAAAGAGAGAAAGATAAAATTCTTTCATGTCAGCACACCGTCTTCCCAAATGAGCAATGGTGAGAGGAAAAAGATTATTCAGACATTCAGTAATGGTACCAAAATTCATACTCTGGTTTCAAAAGTCAATTTGAAGAACCATCAATAGAACGGTGACTAAATTAAAAAAAAAAAAAAAAGAAAAAAAAAAGGGAATAGTAGAGAGGAAAACAGGGTCATCAGGTCACAGGAGGAAGAGGGATAATCATTTCAAGTCAGAGCTGAAGAGATCACTTAAAAATGACCCAACTCTGTCATAAGACGTTTAGCATATGAGAGAGGAGTTTCAGCTGTGACAGTCCAGAAAGCAGTGAAAAGAAAGACTCGAAATCGTACGTGAAATCTATGAGGTATCTCGTCAAAGACAGAACGTTAGATTAGAGAAGGCGAAGATTGTCTTCAATAAGTTGTAAAATGATCCTGGAATATTATGTAACTTTATTTCAATCCTTCAAGAGCTTCTGATATTTAGATAGGATTAATTAATGTTGAATATGTCAATTTTCGTTTATGATCAATCTCATCATTATTCTACTGTTAAGTTTAGAAAAATACATTCTTATTGCTCAAAGAGTCCGATAGGGTTATAAATAACTCTGAAAATTCCAGTAAGACATCTTTAATCATTTCTAAAGTATAACTGTTCAAATCTTCTAACAATTGGACAATTTTGCTGTTACAAGCGGCATATGGCGCCGTATATGGCTCGAAATGGTGTTCGTTGGCCGCTATCATTTTTTTTCCATAGTGAGCAGAGTCGGTTGCGTACCTTAGTTTTTGCGGTTTTCTTTCATATCCGAATTGACTTCTCCCTGCTTTTGACTAACAATGAAATCAGGCTACTTTTCATCGGGATTTTTCTCCTCCTAATGTTAAAGTACGCAACGCGTATGATCCTTATTCCCTTGAATAGGAAAAGTTTACAGACATTATATGTGCCGTTTCCCTTCGGAAAGGAGGCAATCATCTCCCGACCCACCTCTTTCTGTCCCTTGTAGCTCTTCATAAATTGTCTTTTTCGTTATTTCTCCCAAACCCTTTACTGCCATCCATTTGCTCAAGACCATCAAATATGTCAGGCGCTAATTTCTTGTACCGTGATTATGAGATTTGTCCCTTCTTACGTGTTCCAGAAATTTCAACTACCTCCTCTTGATGTTCAGTAGGAGTCCCCCCCATTTTGTTTCCATTCTTTCCAAAACCATATTGCTCACATATTCGGTCCATGGTATCCTCGGCATCTTTCTGTAGAAACAATTCTGTTGCTTCGAGTCTCTTCCTCATCTTTGAGAGGTTGTCCAGTATTCACTGCCATGCAAGACGACAGGTATGGCGTAATTCAGTACTTTTTGTTTCCAATGAAACTGTCTCTCAATACTCTGCCTAGCTTCTGGAATACATCTTTGGCCATCCCAATACGTCTTCGGGTCTCAGTGTCGTACTTTCCGTCTTCTGTTAGAACACTTCCCAGATAATTTTGAGTTTGGTATTCCCGTTGTGAATGAAAAAAAAAAAAAAAAAAAAAAAGAAAAAAAAAGGAAAATTGTGTAAATGAACAATTCCTAATCCCTTTTCTCGCTTGTATCTCATTAGTTTCGACCCGCGTGTTTTCGGTAATAAGCAACAATTATCTTTGAAAATTTCGAAGGTAGAATTTTTTTTCTCCACGATTTCCTCGCCATTCGTTAATTCACGCGCGAAATAAAGGTGCTCAAACTCAACACATACTTTCACTTCCTATTTTACGAAGTCAAATACCAATCCGCCACTCTGGTTTTTGACGTAAATACGGTTTCTTTAATGTCAGTTAAGAAATTTTTCCAACAGTACTTGGAGATACTACTGATTTTTTTCCTCCTTCCATAGACATTTTTACTGTATGTCGCAATTTTGATAGAATATATAAGCTATTTACACGCATACATATTTATTACTATGTCATGTAAATTTGTTTTTTTCTTAGCATTAAAATAAATATTTGATATTCTGCGCATTTAAGTTTTACTTATATACGATTATCAAATATTGCACTCAATTCCTATAAATAAGCTTACATGCGTCAATATCTATGCGCGGAAAAAAGCAACGGCAATGAATGACGTCACGAAAACTGTTCTGATCTAATTTGAATTCCACTGAGAAAAGATAACTGGCTGTTGCAGATTACATTTCAATCATTTAACTTCATACAACCCACTTTCAGAGTTGGATGCAAAACAAATAGGGTTTTAAGTTCTGTAAAGTATACACGTGTCAAGAAAAGTTTATTTTCAGATGTAAGAAACGCGAATGAACACTGCAATATAATGACAATCGTCTGTGAGTAATTATTGCTATTTGTGGTACCACAATTATTAAACGGATAAATGGTGTAAGGATGCACATTAGTAATGAAAAGAGATTTTTTTTTAATGGGTTTTATGATAACTCACGCACGTGCTAATACCCTTGGGAAAGGGAATGAATCTTCTCCCCAACTATGGGTAAAATAGCAGGAGAGACCTTGGATGGCAACTGGTCTACCGCAGAAAGAAATGGCAACCTACTGCAGGAAAAATCTACCTCGTCAGTCATGTATCGAAAGATACGTAATAGCCTAAGCTTGTATCACGCATGGCACATGACTGACTGAAGTTTTGGCTTAGCATCGCATTATTTATTCTTTTTGTGCTCAGAATGTATGAAGGATAGATAATTTAAAATAACCTTTGTATATTACGAATTATTCAATGACGGCGAAATTATATAAGACGAAAAATGAACTGATTCTTCATTGCAAATCTTGTGACATTGCTCACGAAAATCGAGCGTCTATTAAATATAATATCGAGGGTCATGATATACATTAAGTTTTAGCCAAAAATTTGGGCTGATTAATTTTTTTTTTTTTTAAAGACCATCGAATTTAATAAATAGAAATGAACTGTTTTAAGACATGTGCGAACTACCAGAAAAAGGGCTTAAACAATTTTTTTTTTTCAAATGCTAGAAATTCTATTTGAAATTTTGCAAGAGAATACTTAACTAGTCCCACTTCGCAAAATCTGACGCTTTTTCTATTTTGTTTTCTCTAAGTCATTTTGGTCAAGCCAAGAACTTCAAAGTATCAGAGGAATATTTCAGATAATGAGTGTCAATATTTCAACAACATTGGATCATGAGGAAAATTGAAGAAACTCTATAAATCGGTTCCACATGAACTCTGTGAGAGTCAGTCTTTGACGTTTTTGAAGGCTGCATCCGTGGAATTCGAATAGTGACTCATGAGAAATGGATCCTTCATGACAAATTATATTGGGGAAAATTTCCATTTTTATCTTTTGAATTATATTTCACAGTATGTAATTTGGGTGACCTGAACATAATTTTTTTTTTACTTCGTTTTGCGCTATCATATCCAGATTTTGATCAACACCCCTTTTTTTTTTTATCATGTTCATGTTTTCTTTTCTCTATACTCGCCAATTTTTTTATCTAGGTTCAATTTTTTAATCTAGGTTTTACCTAGGTATTTGTACCTATTGTTCTGGTATTGTTTACTGATAATTCACCAAAGAGAAAGCCAAAATGCCACTCAAGGTAGAGTTACTGAGTGAGATTTTAAGAGAGAAAGAGAGAGTGAGTGGAAGTAGAAGTAAGAGAATGTTATGAGTACGATAGATATCGGTTGACTCTGAATTTAAAGAGACCAATATTGTTTACAGAGAAGCATTCCACAAAGAAACAGTTCTTGGACTTAATTTTATGCAAGTTGTATCCGGAAAATTGAAATTATATCAATTATACTTATTCCTAATATTGTTAACGACATTCATTTCGGAAAATAATCATACTTATAAGAGATCTGATCAAAAAGTATCGGGACTGATGCTACAAGGAAAAAAAAAAAAAAAAAAAGGAAAGAAGAAAGCCACAGCATATATCAATTCAGCATTTAATCTTCTTCGAAGTTGTCCCTTTTTCAAACCACATACTTTATATGTCCTTGTTTTCATTGCTAGAAGCATTCACGGATCTCCTTTTTATGGACAGTATGCAGCTGCCTCGTCGCATTCTCTTGGATTTCACCGTTGTCTTGACATTTTATTCCTTTCAACTTGGACTTTTTATAAGTAACGCCCTAAAAATATTTTTCATTTCGTCCTTTTTAACCCATTTGATATCATTAAATAAAGCTAAAATATATCAAAGAATTTCCAAATTTTCTCAAGCGTTGGACGACATATGACACAATGGATAAAGGCATTAGTTAGATCCAGTGACAGGGCCCAAATAGTGTGAGTTCAATACCCGGCTAAGGGAGGGGAGAACTTTCAGAGGGAAAATTAACAGGAGATAACCGATAACTGACCTCCATTAAACATGGCACGTGGAACAAGAACAGTCTACTCCACTGAACGAAGCGAAGAAGGCCGGGGCGTACAACGGCCGAACGAAATATGGTGACAAAGATGCGGGCAATAGTACGAATAATGTAAATAATCAGACTAGGCTTCATTAACCAATATGTAAAAGCTTTAGATACAAACGACAATCGTTTCAATCACACAACTTCAAAAATAAGGTAAAAATAAAGAAAAAAAAATTCAAGACTGGAATTTTCAATGGTCCACTGATAATATTAGTCAAAGACAACATTTTTCCTAAAGTCCTGAATGAATGCGAAGAAATTTACCAGATTCTCATTTATGGACTTGACAAGAAACTTTATTCAATTATCGAGCAGATAGCTACGAAGAAATTGTAAACAAAATTCTAAGGGAATTTTTCCAGACATTTCCATTTTACGAAATAGTCTCTTCCAGCTGCGCTCGATCTCCTCTGCTTGTATAAATCTTAAGACCAGATACAAAAGGGTTAAAATATATATATATATATATATATATATACTTATAAACTCAATCTTCCATGAATCTCGGATATTCATAACTGCTCATGGCGTATCAAATGTAAACAAATGACGTCATATATTACGAAATGGACAAAGTCCGACAATTTATTTATTAAAGACATTTTTTCTCGGACATTCAGGCCGGTAAATGTTATTTAATACTGTTTATTATAAACAGAGCATTTACTTAAATACTTGTATCTATAACGTTAAACATAAAAAAATGTCTTTAATAAATAAATTGTCGGACTTTGTCCATTTCGTAATATATGACGTCATTTGTTTACATTTGATACGCCATGAGCAGTTATGAATATTCGAGATTCATGGAAGATTGAGTTTATAAGCAGTAAATTCGACCTTGTCTACCGAACGCTTCTTTGTAGCCTAACGGTAAGGCACGTCAGCGTAAATGACGATATATATATATATATATAAAATACTTACTTTAATCACAAAGTATTTGCGAAACATTTACATTTACTTAGAAAATGTAGTTTATCAACAAACAGGCGAACTTTTTAAACTTTTAACTGATTAATTTAAACAAACGTTGAAGAAAAAAAAAAATTTTTTTTGGTTGGTCATGAAGATAAGACCATGTAAATAAAAAATAGCAAATACAGAAAAAATAAGTCATAACGACAATTCTCAGTATACCCAATATTTTTGCGAATTACTTCGAAAATTCGCTTTGGTATGCTCATTAACTTCTGCATGAAGGTGATTGGGATGCCTGCCCAAGATGTATAACCTGCAAAACGAAGAGCATCCACAGTTTCAAATTCTGATCCATGTTCATTAACATCGTTTGCTATCCATCCCCAAACGTTCTCTATTGGATTTCGATCTGGAGAGTTTTGTGGATGGCAGCATTGTTCTTTATTTACATTATTCGGACTATTGTCCTCATCTTTGTCGACATATTTATTACAACGTTTGGGCCATTGTACGCTCTGGCCTTCTTCAGGTGTTTGGACAGTCGAAATGAACCCTTTATTTCGATCACTGGGGTAGACTGTTCCAGTTCCACGTGCCATGTTTGATGGATGTCAGCTATCAGTTATCTCCTGCTAATTTCCCCTCTGAAAGTTCTCCACTGCCAAAGACACATGGCACAGTGGATAAAGGCGTTGGTTAGATCCAGTAACAGGACCAAAAGAGTGCGAGTTCAATACCCGGTTAAAGCAGTGGAGAACTTTCAGAGGGAAAATTAACTCGTAACCGACATCCATTAAACATGGCACGTGGAACTAGAACAGTGTACGCCAGTGAGCGAACTACATGGTTCAATTCGACATTCCAACCATCTGAAGAAGACCGGAGCGCACAACGGCCGAAACGTAATTAATATGGCGACAAAAATGAGGATAATAGCCTGAATAATGTACATAATACCATATCTCAGAAATATAGACAGCATTGTTCTGTTGGAAAATCCGGTTTTCTGCACATAGATGAAGGCCTTCAGCAATTAGCGATGACTTTTTTAACATGTCAATATAACTAGCAGCTGTTTGATGACCTTTTACCTTCTGTAACTCAAGAGTTCCATTGTACGAAAATGAATCCCAGACCATAAGTGATCCATATCCACGGTGTTGAGAAAATTTATTTTGGGAAATCTTTCGCGTGCTGCTGACGCTGAAAACCGTCTGGGCCATCAAGATTGAATTTTTTCTCGTCTGAAAACAACACTTTCTTACATTTATCCACATCCCAAGTTTGATAATCGGAAGCAAATTGTAAACGGGAGGTTTTATGGCGAAGGCGAGGCCTCTGCAGCCGTTACAAGTTCTTAAACAGTTTTTTTATTTTATTTAAATGCCGTCGTACTGTTCGAGAGCTGCATTCAGCATCTGTATTCGCTTTTATCTGATTTCATGTTAGGTTTGGCTCTCTTAACTTCTCGCTTAATGCGTCTGTCTAGAGATGGTGAGATTTTATTGGAGCGGCCGCTTGATTTTTTAGAATCATACGCATCTAGATTTTTAATGAATTTAGCAATGACAGTTCTGCTACGGCCAATTTCATTTCCAATGGCTCGTTCCGGAAGTACACTTCTTTGAAGTTCAACAATCCTGCCTTGTTCGAACGTTAAATTTTTTACCCTAATCTATTTTAAAATCTAAAATTTAATACTGGAAATGAGGTACATAGATGTCTACACTCCTGAAGCTATGAGCACACTGACTAGTTCTAAAATTTGTCCAGTAATTTGTTTCCCCCACCCAGATATGGTCTTATCTTTATGACCCCCCCCCCAAAAAAAAAAATCAAAAAAAAAATCCTCTTTTCAACGTTTAAATTACGCAATTAGAAAGGTTAAAATGTTCACTTGTTTTTTGATAAACTACATTTACTAAATAAATGTACGTGTTTCACAAATGTATTGTGATTAAAATAGCAGTATTTTATATTTGTTTTAACCGATTTGTATCTGGTCTTAAGATTTTGACCAGGGGGTGTATGTTTGACACTAATTCATCAAGTGCAGATTTTATTTTTCTAATAACGTCAATCGGCGAAACCTATCAATATCCCAAATTATATTTTTGTTCCCGTAAATTAAGACTCGTTGACATCACTTTACACAACGGATTCTCGATATACTCAATGCAATGTTTACTTACACACGTACAACAGCTTTCGAGATGTACTCATCTTCCCTACAAAATTCCATTTAAATACTAGTAAAACCTGTACGTAGACCCTCAATTATTTAAAAAAACAAAAAAAAAAAAAAAAAAAAAAAAAAACTTCCAGTGATCCATCAGATAGCTTTCTGAGTTTTCATAATGGCATTGAGGCTGACAACAGTAGTGTGATTGCCCGCATCTTTTCATGTCCACAGAAAGACCGGACGTAGGCTTAATTAAATACTAAACTAGACCATTGAAGTCGGACAGAAGGCTCATCCGGTTTTGAAGATTAAGTCCTATCTACCGTGAGATTAAGAACTAGAGTTCTATTATCATGGCTTAATTACCTTGCCCTTGAGCTTCTTGAGAAATGTAATTCTCATCTGAGAAACTCGCATCAAGATTAACACATGAGGAGACGAAATCAAGACAAGACTTAGTAGCGCCAATTATTTTAGGCTGCAGTATCTGGAAAGCAACATTTCACTCTTCATGTTTTTGTTTTTTTAGCTAGAAAGAATGAAATGGATGCTATTCATTAAACATCGAACACATAGCTTAAGAAGGCCAGTGAACTGAAAATAGCCTAACAACATTAATGAACAGTGTGATCCGAAAGTCTTGTCACCCGTACATAATATAATTTTCTATTTCAGATGGCTGACACGAAAACGGTGGTCATACAGACAGTGTCAGTGAAATTGAATAAATTGAATCCAGTATATGTGCTTTGTATTACTTTATACCCTGATTACGCTTTGGTTGGTGGTGGCGTGACAACACTTTCGGACCACCCTCTAATTTCTGTGCATGTCTAGCTCTAGACATCGAATCG
This sequence comes from Acanthosepion lycidas, assembly GCA_963932145.1. Taxonomy (NCBI): domain Eukaryota; kingdom Metazoa; phylum Mollusca; class Cephalopoda; order Sepiida; family Sepiidae; genus Acanthosepion; species Acanthosepion lycidas. The sequence continues at coordinate 44,815,637 of OZ010602.1, forward strand.
CTGAAGTGTAATTTTTGAGACGTTCAGTTATGAAAATCGTGCACGTACAAAAATGTTAAATATATAGGAAGCTTCTTTTTTTCTTAAAAAGAAAGAAAAAGAAAAAGAAAATAGGGCACCGAAATCCGAAGTCGCATCAGGATGCTTTCCAAAGGCTAGGCAAAGTCTTAAGAAACAGGAAAATTTCATAAACAAAAAACAAAAACAAAAAGGGTACCAAACTCTTATAAAATATCAATACTCCTTTATGACAGTGGATGCTGGACAACCTCATCACAGATAAATAGACTTGATGCAACAGAAACGTGGTACTATAGAAGGATGATGAGAATACCAGAAACTGAACATGCAAGCAGCGACGAAGATTTACAGAGAACGGAAACAAAAAGGACACTTAAACTTATCAGAAGGATAGTATGTGCCCGAGAAATTTCCATGCTTGGAGGAAAGGGTACTTAGAAAATTTGAAACTCACAGTGCTTATTGAAAGAGGAAAAGAAAAAAAAAAGGACACTCTACCTAAGGAATTTGTGGGAAGGGTTGACGGAACAGATAGCAAAAAGACAAAATTTATTAAAACATACAAAAAAGATGAAACTTGATCGCCAACGGCTTGTGGGGATTCAGCACATAGAAAAAAAAAAAAAAAAGTTAAAAAAATTATAAAATTGCCTATTAAAGGCTAAATTACAGCAAAATGATTTGCAATGTAATTGGTCCTGAGCTGGCATCTCGACTTTAGTCATATTCTCGCCGACGTTTCATGCTTTCTTTTGTCGTTTCTACAAATTCTTTTCATGACAATTGCTCAAACAATCTTCACCCACCCTCGGTGCCCCGAATGCATGAATTTAGTCATGGTACTAGATTGACATCTAGGTTCCACACATTTACTGTTGAAATAGCTCAATTCAACCTCCATTTCGAATCCAACACTTTTCTCGTACTAGCACCCTGTGGAACTATTTCGTTTTCTTGCTTCCCTGATAACTACAATCTTCAAAAATTCAAATGCAATGCCATCTTCTGTCTTAATGAACTTCATTCATCTTTTGTCCTTTCCTCGATCCTCCCTCTCAATTTCATTCCCTGTAGCCACCTACGTACTAGAAAATTATCGGCTTGCTTTTTTTTTTTTTGGGGGGGGGTGGACAGAGAGTTAAACGATTGAAAAAAATTATATAATATATAGGACATCATTATGAGTCGATCTGCTCTCATGATATGAGAACATGTCATTCTTTACTGGAAAATACGACTAAAATATTAAACGATGCAATATCTTAAGGTTTCTCCAGTTTTCAACATTTTTATACTGCAGCGGTAGTTTCATCAACTGATTATGTCCTACTGTTTGATGTTTCTAATCACTGCTTCCTATCCGACCTTTATTGCACTAGCCAAAGAGTTCGATCAATTACTCAATAAAACTTTATTTAAAACAAATGACTTTTTGGCCAACCCAATACTAGAAGCTGTCAAGCTTGAATTACACCTGTTGCCAATCACAACATTTTTAGCAATGTTAACACGTTAGCTGCCAGAGTTCAATTATAAAGGTTCACTTCAATTCCAACTTTATAATAGCCAGCTTCGGCAATATTTTTTTTTTATTCATAGCATTAACTAAGATCATTTTCAAGCTAAATGTATTATTGCTAAACAAACAACAAACAACCCCCACAAAAACAATCAACCCCCCTCCCCAAAAAAGAGAACTCCCTCAAAAAAAAAAAAAAAAAAAAAAAAAAAAAGCACCCCCCCAAAAAACAAAATAAAACGCCCCAAAAAACAAACAAAAAATCCCCCCAAAAAACAAACAAACAAGCCCCCCACCCACCCCAAAAAACAAACAAACAAATAATAAAAAAACCCAAACAAAAAAAACAAAAACAAAAAAAACTTTTTTGGCGTTCGCAGAAAAAAAAATATCAAGAATTGCCAAGCACGGCATCGTTCCTAGTCGACACGAGATAACTCGTAGTCAATGTCAGAAAAACTGCCAACCACGACTTATTTCGTCATTGGCAGTCAATGTTTTACACAATATACTATTACCGTAGAGACATATTCTCATCTTTAAGTTATTGATAACTTTTCGGCAGTACTCGAGCATCATTTACAGTTCTTTCATTTTGACTCATATGTGGTATGTGGTTCAGATTATTATTTGAATCGATGCACTAGTTCAACGCGGCAATTCATCAGTGCGCTCACTGTTACCCAATGTAACACAAAGCCAGTTTAAAATAGGTTTAACGGCAATACTGTGGGAAAATTGCTCAAGCCCCCTCGGACCTTACTCTCTTTTGGGGATTCCTCGGATACTAGGCAATGACCTCGGACCCTCTCCCAAAGAAGCGATACTGAGTGTCAAATAGTCCACGAGGCTTAAACTTATTTTCAAACTACACCGACTGAAGTCAGGGCATTATTAACAAGAACGAGCAAAAAAACTTATCAGAAAAGAAAAATGATACAAAAGAAACTGTATCAGTCGTAACGGAAATCTGAAAATAGACATGGAGAACGTAGCAGAAACGTGCCATTAACCCGGAGAACGTAGCAGAAACGTGCCAGTAACCCGGAGAACGTAGCAGAAACGTGCCAGTAACCCGGAGAACGTAGCAGAAACGTGCCAGTAACCCGGAGAACGTAGCAGAAACGTGCCAGTAACCCGGAGAACGTAGCAGAAACGTGCCATTAACCCGGAGAACGTAGCAGAAACGTGCCATTAACCCGGAGAACGTAGCAGAAACGTGCCATTAACCCGGAGAACGTAGCAGAAACGTGCCATTAACCCGGAGAACGTAGCAGAAACGTGCCATTAACCCGGAGAACGTAGCAGAAACGTGCCATTAACCCGGAGTTCGTAGCAGAAACGTGCCATTAACCCGGAGTTCGTAGCAGAAACGTGCCATTAACCCGGAGAACGTAGCAGAAACGTGCCATTAACCCGGAGAACGTAGCAGAAACGTGCCATTAACCCGGAGAACGTAGCAGAAACGTGCCATTAACCCGGAGAACGTAGCAGAAACGTGCCATTAACCCGGAGAACGTAGCAGAAACGTGCCATTAACCCGGAGAACGTAGCAGAAACGTGCCATTAACCCGGAGAACGTAGCAGAAACGTGCCATTAACCCGGAGAACGTAGCAGAAACGTGCCATTAACCCGGAGAACGTAGCAGAAACGTGCCATTAACCCGTTTACCAATGAAAGTCAAGAGTAATAACTTGAATAAATCGAACAAGTCAAAAATTCTATTAATTCCTAATATAAAAATAAAACCAGCCAATCTTTTTAAAATATTAAGTAGGAAACAAAAAAATCGTTAAGGAAATTTAGACTTTCAAAAGCTTGATTATTCATCATTTTTGTTTTTAGCCGAATTATTTTTTTTTCAAATCAATTGTAACGCTCCATCTTATTACAAGCTGCTAAAATTAACACGACATTAACATTAGATAGATGAATATTTAAAAAATGAAGATTTACAGTGAGTTATTATACTAGCAACAGCTTCAAAAGAAAAAATACAATTTCAAAGAAATACTTCGACCACAAGATAACCAGATAGATGTACACGCCTAATTTAAATCTGTCGAATCCAACCTTTCATTACTTCTTTGAAATTATTGTTCAATTGGTTTGTTTTTTTACGACCTTTTACAGGTTATATAAAGCAATGAATATTTTTAGATTATAATATTTTGGAGAGGATTTCTTTTTATTGATACAATTTCTACTAATTTGCCCATAGCTGTAGTGTGAAAAAATAATACCTTTCCCAAGGGGCATTTGTGAATACAGCAAACTTGACTGGAATTGGAACTCGGCTATCCGATTTATAATTCCGAGCAGTTATCTATTACACCAACCATTGAACCAAGCTTACAACACGTGCTATTCCCAAGTGGTTAATTCGGCAATCGTACGGGAATTGTTTCAACGTGATATGACTGTAAATTACTTAATTGTCACGGCACCTTTCCCTATCAGAATTTGTCAGTCTGCAATATGTTCACGTTTATCGACTCATGCAGTCTGTGACTTTTTAGCTTTCATGGATAGGCGCGGTTTCTCCAACTGGTAGTGAATATATATATATATATATATATATATTCTGCTTCCAGCGAGAGAACAGGGCTCAGAACACTATTATATATCGAACCCAGCGTTGGAAAGGAAATACTACAGGCGCTCTGAATGTATTGCTTTCTATTGATTACCACTCAAATTCGTGACAAATGAAACTAACATTGGTTGATAAAGATGTCGACTACCAAACGCTCTCACAAGTCATCACCATTGGCTATGCTTTTTGATCGCGATAAACATGCGCATGCAAACCGCCTTTGGGGTGTATTTCGTTAGAGAAATCTGTCACCACCACTAAAAAGCATAACCAAATAAGCATATACAGTGTTTGGTATCTGTAAATCTTCAGCAATGGTTGATAAGTTGACACGAACACATGTACACAGCGACTTAAAATGAGGTTATGAGAAATACTAAGAATGCGCATGCGTGACTGAGTTAATCATAAAGCAAGGACAGCGTTTCATGCTTGAACATAACCATACATTTATATTTACATACTCTCTACCCCGGATATTGGGCACTTTTACCCAGAACTATAGCATAACTTACATATCTGTTCATTTTTCTGAGAATGCATTGTAAATTATTCACTATTATCATCGTTGTCCTCACCGTTGCCAAATTCAAGACGTTTCGGCCGTTATACGACCTATCCTTCGGACGATAGAAATTTTGAACCAAACATTTTATTTCGTTCACCGGAGTAGATTTTTTTAGTTCAACGTGCCATACCTTTTCCGAATATTTCAGTATCAGTTATCTCCCTTTAACTAGAGTTTTTTTTTTGTTCACCTGATTTAGCCAGGTAGTGAAGTCACTAAATTCAACCAACGTTTTTTTATCAACAAGGCGAGGCGTGCTTGAGCATACCTCAACAATATTTTTTATCATACAGGGGATGCAAAAGTGGGTATACAGTAAAAAAAAACAAAACGTGGGCAAGCGTATTATTTACAGAAATATATCAATATCATGATTAATACTTATTGCGTATCTACCTTCGCAGCCTTCCTGTATATATACAGTTAAAATGTCACAGTTTCCAGACATCGTGCAGTTTTCCGATCCAACATTTCACGGTGAGCAGTTTTCTTATTTCTATTACACACCTTATATAATTAACGGATAATTTTTAATTAAACACGTTTTTTTTTTATTACTTCAAACGTAATTTTTACTTGATACACGCATTTGAGTAGACGCTACGTTTATTTTAAACAGTATTCATTCCATCTACCGACCTTTGTACTCGATAAAAGTTAAAAATGGGACCTGCAGCTGGATTCGAACCAGCGTACCCGCGTCTTGCAGGAGGAAGAACCGCTCAACTCCGAAGAGCTTCACAATCGAGCTTTTTTATTTATTATTATTATTATTATTATTATTATTATTATTATTCAGCCTTCGAAGCACATTCACTCGTTCAGATCTTTCAAGGTAAAATAGAAACTTGCTCGACTGTAAAGCTCTTTCTAGCCGAGCGGTCAAAGCACGTGAAACCGACCGGTGGTTTCTCTTGCAAAGGTCACATATTCATTGTTTGCCCAGGTACACAGGCCCGTAGACGAAATAGTTTTTAAAATAAACGGAACGTCTACTAAAATGCGGATATCCCATAAAAAAAAATGTAAATGGTGCAGACTGTGGCTTATACTGAGCAGACCTTAGTTACAGTTTCTGGGAGAATTCGCGTTGAACTAGGACAGCAAGCTCAAACCCTTGGTCATGATGATTTTGGCATCCTGCTAGCACAACCACATATGGCTGCCAAGGTTTCTGTCTACCAAATTCCAATCACAAGTCTTGGGTCAACCCGTAGCAGGGTATTACCAGACACGTTGGGATGGCCTTCTCCAGACCGATAACATGAACAAATATAATAGGCCTCCAGTTACATTCAGAAGCATACACATGCCATCATTTTCTTTCAGATACTATTACCACAGTGCACTACAGCATCCCCCTATCGACCCACCAAGCAAAAGATTTTAAAATCAGGTTTCGTTCCATCGACTCTTAAGCGTCCATGTTACCTAGGTTCAGTTCTATTTAAATGAAGCACAGCAACCAAACGTCTTGGCCTTGATATATTTTGAATAAAATTATGGAATCTTAATATTTTCTTTTACGAGGAGCAGAAAGTTGGCGTCATATAAGTTTTAAATGACATCGGTCCCAAAAGAACAGCAGTGTTGAATGCATCAGCATAAAATCCTATCCAGTCTTTGAGCAAATTTTCAGTTCCCATCTTGTCCATGTTGCCGGTAAAGTGTAGAAGTCAGGAAGACTCGCCGAGCCCGACTCCAACGGGCTCACTACATAGTAGAAAGGTAGGGGACCCGTCGGAGTCGCGCAAAGAGAGCCTTCGGTTAGGATTTACAGCCTCTTCGAGAGAAGGGAGCCAATATCCAAGGTCTTCTTATATCATGATTTTGGTGTTCTTGAAACAAAAATTCTGAATTCTTTATTTTATCCAATGATACATCAGGATTTTTGACGTTATTTCTATGGCCATTTTTTTTTTTTTTTACTCCTGCAAATATTTCAATCAAATAGACGTGAAAAGAATCATAAAGGAAAGAGGAACACAAGATCTTTCTTTAAACTATTTACATTCAGACTATTGTCCTCATCTCCGTTGTTATAACAACGTTTCGTTTGCAGCGCCTTTTCTTTCATCTATTGGAGTATACTGTTCACGTTTAACTGCCCCTGCCTTAAGATATCTGAAAAACAATTCTTCACTAGCACTATGGGACATTAGCCTAGTTGATTGAAGCATTGGTTTGTGAATCTGGTGACAGTCATTGTGAGATCAATCCCTTGGCTGGGCAGTCTGCACTTGGACTTGGTGAAAACCGACGAGCAATAACTGAAGAATACTCAAAATAAGAACTAGACGAGATATCCCTAGACATGGACAGTGGAACTAAAGTCTATCGTAATGTAAGCAATGAGTGTGTATGTGTGGGGGGGGGGCTAATCGATTGCTCTCCCAACAATTACGGGGTAATAGGCAGAGAGGAAAAGACACGGGGGGTAACAAAAATGACACTCCCTCGGAAACCACAGCTACTTTAGGGGCAAAGTGCCGACTGGAACCACTTCACAAGACACTGTGTATACGATTTATTACTGATTTTTTATAGTACTTGCGACAAAAGTGGGAATTTGGTTAAAGCTGGTCGAAACCAGCTATCCTATACAGAGCTAATCAGATTCACGGCCCATTTTTTTCATTACAATTTACCACAAAAAAATAGTCCCTTGTTATTCACTACCACATATACCACTAGTTCATGCGGAACCTACAGTACACACTAAGGCATAATACAAGATCATGTCTTGCTGACTGCTGGTTTTCCCGTTGCTTTTATCAGCATGAACCATCTTACAAAGGACCGGATCTTGACCAGTTGCAGAGAAGTCCGTTTCGAGACACGCCAATCTGTCCCGCTGCTAACCTGTGTGTAAACTTGTGATGTCCACATGCGATCCAGGTCTGTTTTTCGTTTGGATCGACGCGCGTTCACCACATCACGAAGACTAAAATAAAGAGTTAAGCTCGTAATTCTCTGTAGTTTTACAGGATTGATAATGACGAGCTGAAAGCATGACTGACCGAAACGTTGTAATTTAAGGAATCTACACGAGTTAACCAGTTTCGTTCATGTCTAGAGATAGCTTGTTCTTAGGGTGTTTTTCTTTTTCCTTGCTCAGTTATTTCTTGTTTCTACTTAGTCTGCGTCTGTAATACTTAAACTAGATTATTGAACGCATTTTCTATTCTTGTATATTCAGATTCCACTCAGATATTCATATTTATAGTGATGTATTGATTCTATGTTCATGACTGAATTAACTGTACAAATTTCACTTAAAAGATCACTTGCTTTGTTATGAGCCTTGCGTAATCAGCGCACATAGAAGTTTTTACAACCTTACTCGTCAGATGTGGGGAATATCTTTGCGACTATTTCTATTGTTCAGAATGTTGACGTCATATTCACAATATTTCGACGTTATAACTACTATACATCGCTTGCAACAAATGCTTTCCAAAAAGCAAACTTTATAAAAGATAACCCTGATATAAGAGTTGTCGGGACCGGAGAAGAAGTCTCTTATATCCGGGTTTGGTCTATTTTGTTTACATTAACACAGGCTCTAATTTGGGACCAAAGAAAATCTTACATCCGGGTCTCATATCCGGGTTACAATGTACATATTAAAAGGTGATGAATATCATCGCATCATCCATCCATCCATACATACATACACACACAGGGCGTAAAACCGTAATTTTCCATCCCACATAATGTTTAACATTTTTTAAAAAAAGAAAATACAAAAACACTAAACTAAGTTCCCCCCCCCGGTTTTCAGATAAGAGGTTTAGCTACGGTGGCACCATTTATGGTAAGAATTACTGAAAAACCCTTTCATTGATTTAGCTAAAAAGACAACAGGATAAAATACTTTCGTATGAGCTTCACTGTCTTCCCAAATGAACAATTTTGAGAGGGAAAAAGATCATTCAGACCTTAACTAATGGTACCAACATTTATATTCTGGCTTGCATCTTCAAATTCCATTCAAGAGCCATCAAGAAAAAGGTGAACAAGTTAAAAAAAAAAAGGAATAGTAGAGAGGAAAACTGGATCAGGAGGTCACAACAGGAAGAGGGAACAATATTTCAACTTAAAGCAAAAAGATATTAATTAGAAAAGTTCCAACTCAATCCATGAGACGTTTGGCACGCGAGGAGGCAGTAAAAGAAGAGTTGAAAATGAAATCGTACGCGAAACCTGTGCGACACCTTGTTACTCCAAGATTCGGTTAGAGAGGGCGATGATCGTCTTAAAAATGACCCTGGCAATATATATATAAAACTTTATTCCAATCTTTCATAACCTTCCGATCCTTAGCTATGATGGATATATCATTTTCGTTCATGATCGATTTAATTACGATGAGAGTAATTATACATTCCTATTGCTCGAAGTAGAGTCCAATAGTGTTATAAAAGCCTCAGAGAATTCCGGTAAGGTATATTTAATCATTACAAAGATGAAACGGTTCAAAGCTTAATGTAACAATTGGTCAACTTTGGTTGTACAAGTTCAACATTGGTCAACTGCTATTGTTTAAATATTTATCAAATAGAAAGGCATTATGTCTGCGTGAAATTTAGCTCAGCCCCAGTTTATGTTATACAGTAAATATTTAAGCAGTTTACTGCCTTGAAAAGCGTCTCTTTTACTCTTGTAGGGTGAAACGAACTGGTAACATAGGTTTCGACAATAAAAAAAACTCTTTCCGATGGCTGCAACCATTAGACTGATTTGAGAAGACAATACTAATTGATAAATTTTCTAGAGAAAGCCTATCCGATTCTCGAAACATTCAACCAGAAAATTAGCATCATTAACATGGCAAATAACAGACAGTTTAGGCAATTTTGAAGAGTTTTCAAATTAAAATAAGAATGCAAGCATGAGAAACGATCGTTTATATTTTCCAAGAAATATCCACAGAAGAAACATTTTCTGAAAAGAAAATTCGATTCCGTCAGATAAAAAAATTTCGAGAAGGTCTGAATTCGTTTTATTCTTTGGGTATACTGATTAATCTGAGCCGAAATTCAAAAACTTCTTGGTACCTTTTTACTGAAACGTAAGGAATTGTATCGCAGAACACAAAAGGAGCAAGAAAAACAGAAGAGATAGGGACAAAAAAAAAAAAACAGAAGAGATAGGGACAAAAAAAAAAAAACAGAAGAGATAGGGACAAAAAAAAAAAAACAGAAGAGATAGGGACAAAAAAAAAAAACAGAAGAGATAGGGACAAAAAAAAAAAAACAGAAGAGATAGGGACAAAAAAAAAAAAACAGAAGAGATAGGGACAAAAAAAAAAAAACAGAAGAGATAGGGACAAAAAAAAAAAAACAGAAGAGATAGGGACAAAAAAAAAAAAACAGAAGAGATAGGGACAAAAAAAAAAAAACAGAAGAGATAGGGACAAAAAAAAAAAAACAGAAGAGATAGGGACAAAAAAAAAAAAAAAACAGAAGAGATAGGGACAAAAAAAAAAAAAACAGAAGAGATAGGGACAAAAAAAAAAAAAAAAAACAGAAGAGATAGGGACAAAAAAAAACAAAAAACAGAAGAGATAGGGACAAAAAAAAACAAAAAACAGAAGAGATAGGGACAAAAAAAAAAAAAAAACAGAAGAGATAGGGACAAAAAAAAAAAAAAAAACAGAAGAGATAGGGACAAAAAAAAAAAAAAAAACAGAAGAGATAGGGACAAAAAAAAAAAAAAAAACAGAAGAGATAGGGACAAAAAAAAAAAAAAACAGAAGAGATAGGGACAAAAAAAAACAAAACAGAAGAGATAGGGACAAAAAAAAACAAAAAACAGAAGAGATAGGGACAAAAAAAAACAAAAAACAGAAGAGATAGGGACAAAAAAAAACAAAAAACAGAAGAGATAGGGACAAAAAAAAACAAAAAACAGAAGAGATAGGGACAAAAAAAAAAAAAAAACAGAAGAGATAGGGACAAAAAAAAAAAAAAAAAACAGAAGAGATAGGGACAAAAAAAAAAAAAAACAGAAGAGATAGGGACAAAAAAAAAAAAAAAAACAGAAGAGATAGGGACAAAAAAAAAAAAAAACAGAAGAGATAGGGACAAAAAAAAAAAAAAACAGAAGAGATAGGGACAAAAAAAAAAAAAAACAGAAGAGATAGGGACAAAAAAAAACAAAAAAACAGAAGAGATAGGGACAAAAAAAAAAAACAGAAGAGATAGGGACAAAAAAAAAAAAACAGAAGAGATAGGGACAAAAAAAAAAAAACAGAAGAGATAGGGACAAAAAAAAAAAAACAGAAGAGATAGGGACAAAAAAAAAAAAACAGAAGAGATAGGGACAAAAAAAAAAAAACAGAAGAGATAGGGACAAAAAAAAAAAAAACAGAAGAGATAGGGACAAAAAAAAAAAAACAGAAGAGATAGGGACAAAAAAAAAAAACAGAAGAGATAGGGACAAAAAAAAAAACAGAAGAGATAGGGACAAAAAAAAAAACAGAAGAGATAGGGACAAAAAAAAAAAAAAACAGAAGAGATAGGGACAAAAAAAAAAACAGAAGAGATAGGGACAAAAAAAAAAACAGAAGAGATAGGGACAAAAAAAACAAAACAGAAGAGATAGGGACAAAAAAAACAAAACAGAAGAGATAGGGACAAAAAAAAAAAACAGAAGAGATAGGGACAAAAAAAAAAAACAGAAGAGATAGGGACAAAAAAAAAAAACAGAAGAGATAGGGACAAAAAAAAAAACAGAAGAGATAGGGACAAAAAAAAAAAACAGAAGAGATAGGGACAAAAAAAAAAACAGAAGAGATAGGGACAAAAAAAAAAAAACAGAAGAGATAGGGACAAAAAAAAAAAACAGAAGAGATAGGGACAAAAAAAAAAAACAGAAGAGATAGGGACAAAAAAAAAAAACAGAAGAGATAGGGACAAAAAAAAAAAACAGAAGAGATAGGGACAAAAAAAAAAAACAGAAGAGATAGGGACAAAAAAACAAAACAAAAACAAAAACAGAAGTGATAGGGACAAAAAAAACAAAAACAGAAGAGGTAGGGACAAAAAAAAACAAAAAAAAACAGAAGAGATAGGGACAAAAAAAACAAAACAGAAGAGATAGGGACAAAAAAAACAAAACAGAAGAGATAGGGACAAAAAAAACAAAACAGAAGAGATAGGGACAAAAAAAACAAAACAGAAGAGATAGGGACAAAAAAAACAAAACAGAAGAGATAGGGACAAAAAAAACAAAACAGAAGAGATAGGGACAAAAAAAACAAAACAGAAGAGATAGGGACAAAAAAAACAAAACAGAAGAGATAGGGACAAAAAAAACAAAACAGAAGAGATAGGGACAAAAAAAACAAAACAGAAGAGATAGGGACAAAAAAAACAAAACAGAAGAGATAGGGACAAAAAAAACAAAACAGAAGAGATAGGGACAAAAAAAACAAAACAGAAGAGATAGGGACAAAAAAAACAAAACAGAAGAGATAGGGACAAAAAAAACAAAACAGAAGAGATAGGGACAAAAAAAACAAAACAGAAGAGATAGGGACAAAAAAAACAAAACAGAAGAGATAGGGACAAAAAAAACAAAACAGAAGAGATAGGGACAAAAAAAACAAAACAGAAGAGATAGGGACAAAAAAAACAAAACAGAAGAGATAGGGACAAAAAAAACAAAACAGAAGAGATAGGGACAAAAAAAACAAAACAGAAGAGATAGGGACAAAAAAAACAAAACAGAAGAGATAGGGACAAAAAAAACAAAACAGAAGAGATAGGGACAAAAAAAAAAAACAGAAGAGATAGGGACAAAAAAAAAAAACAGAAGAGATAGGGACAAAAAAAAAAAAAACAGAAGAGATAGGGACAAAAAAAAAAAACAGAAGAGATAGGGACAAAAAAAAAAACAGAAGAGATAGGGACAAAAAAAAAAAAACAGAAGAGATAGGGACAAAAAAAAAAAACAGAAGAGATAGGGACAAAAAAAAAAAACAGAAGAGATAGGGACAAAAAAAAACAAAACAGAAGAGATAGGGACAAAAAAAAAAAAAACAGAAGAGATAGGGACAAAAAAAAAAAAACAGAAGAGATAGGGACAAAAAAAAAAAAAACAGAAGAGATAGGGACAAAAAAAAAAAAAACAGAAGAGATAGGGACAAAAAAAAAAAAAACAGAAGAGATAGGGACAAAAAAAAAAAAAAACAGAAGAGATAGGGACAAAAAAAAAAACAGAAGAGATAGGGACAAAAAAAAAAAACAGAAGAGATAGGGACAAAAAAAAAAAAAACAGAAGAGATAGGGACAAAAAAACAAAACAAAAACAAAAACAGAAGTGATAGGGACAAAAAAAACAAAAACAGAAGAGATAGGGACAAAAAAAACAAAAAAAAAAACAGAAGAGATAGGGACAAAAAAAACAAAAAAAAACAGAAGAAAAAGGGATAGCGTCAAAAAAAAAAAAAAAAAAAAAAAAAAAAAAAAAAAAGGGGTAGTGTCAAAAAAAGAAAAAGGAATAGGGACAAAAAAGAAAAAGGGATAGGGACAAAAAAGAAAAAGGGATAGGGACAAAAAAGAAAAAGGGATAGGGACAAAAAAAGAGAAAAGTAAAACGGTGAGAAAAAAAAAAAAAAAAAAAAAAAAGAAAAGCGGTGACAAAAGCACAAAGAAATTACAAGATCGGATACGGCGCGTACAATTTTTTGCCGATCAATTTTAACCATATTTACGTCACAAGCTGTGTTTATATATAACATAAGAATGATGAGTTACCAACTTACGTACGACATTCCATTATATATATATATATATATATATATATATATATATATATATATATATAGAGAGAGAGAGAGAGAGAGAGAGGGTGAGGGTGAGAGGGATGATGGGGTGAATACATAAGTTTGTAACTTAGCATTCCTATGAGGGTATACTGGGAATTTGAAATACGTCACTTATTTACTAGCTTGCCATTACAGAAGAAAAAAAATTGTATTTATAACAAGGCGTCCAGAGGTTTAACGCAGAACCATCCGACTACGATAGAAATTTGACTCGCCCATGCAAGGAGAGAGCCGCGCGAAAGTACGTTATTAAAATATACCTTAAATTTTGAGCAACTTAAAGCGAGATCATTTTTCTAAAAATGAAAAAAAAAAAAAAAAAAAAAAAAAAAAAAAAATGATTATTCACTGGTTTAACGATTTTTTTTAAATCAGAATCCTTCGATATTTTTTTTTGTGGACGTGCTCAGATAAACGATTCCCGGAAAAGTACAAAATTTGAATACTTAAAAGTGTCACAAGTAAAAAGCCGAGATTCCAGCATGAACTGAATTTTATTCATCTGGCTGCATAGAAGAAATGCGTTAAAAGTAATTCAGACATCAGAAAATGTAATTACAATACTGACAGATTTGAATAAACATTCGCGAAGAAATCTTTTAAAATGTTTTCCATAAGTAGTACCTCCATCATATTACCGAAGCAATAACATCAGCTACATCCGCTCGATTATACAATAGTAAATATTTTTCTATGATTATTGATTTCATTTTCAATTTCACACATAACCGGTCACTAGCTCTTGAAAAGAATTAGAAATTGGTATATAATTTTAAAATAAATTTTGTTTACATTATTCGGACTACTGCCCTCATCTTTGTCGCCATATTTATTACAACGTTTCGGCCGTTGTACGCTCCGGCCTTCTTCAGGTGGTTGGAATGTCGAACTGAACCCTTTCTTTCGTTCACTGGGGTAGACTGTTCTAGTTACAAGTGCCATGTTTAATGGATGTCAGTTATCAGTTTATCTCCTGTTAATTCCCCTCTACGAGTTATGTACTGCCTTAACCGGGTATTGAACTCGCACTCTTTGGGTCTTTCCTGTCACTGGATCTAACCAACACCTTTATCGACTGTGCCATGTGTCCTTGACGGTTTAGTTTGACATTCCAATCACCTGAAGAAGGCCGGAGCGTACAACGGCCGAAAACGTAATTAATATGGCGACAAAGATGAGGACAATAGTCCGAATAATGTAAATAATGTACATAATACCTCATCTCAGAAATATAGACAGATACTGAAATTTTGATTTATCCGACATTTATTCCTTTTTAATGTAAACATTTATTTTCCGCGGAGTCTCTTGTTTAATTTGTCATCTCCAATTCATATCGTTTTAAATGGGCTTAGATCGCGAAGTCATACTCAGGACAAATATGACTTAAAGCAGGAATCGAACATTTACTAACTTTCTCTATCACAACTATTTTATGTACCTAGTATCTTCTTCATGGCCCTCCCCCTCCACCTGTCCCTTGTAGTTCTTAAGGAGATTTGTCACATTTCTCCAAGATCCTGTTCCGCCATCTACTTGCTGAAACCCAATAAGTTGCTTTCCCCTATCCATCTATC
This sequence comes from Acanthosepion lycidas, assembly GCA_963932145.1. NCBI lineage: Eukaryota > Metazoa > Mollusca > Cephalopoda > Sepiida > Sepiidae > Acanthosepion > Acanthosepion lycidas. Next base: position 44,830,755 of record OZ010602.1, read on the forward strand.
TGTCCAGTGAGTATCAGATTTCCCAAGCCGTCCTTTCTCATTACGTCTCTCAAAAAATTCCAGCTGCTTCTTCCTGATGTTACGTATAAGTTTTGTTTCCATTCTCTCCAAAAACTCGTTGCTCATACTTTCGGACCATGGTATCCTCTGCATCCTTCTATAGAACCACTTTTCTGATGCTTCGTGTATCTTCATCTTTGAGCAGATTGTCTAAAAGTCGCTGCCATACAGAAGGACAGATATCGCGTAACAGTTCAATACTATCTTCGTTGTTTCCAGCGAAAATTTCCTTTCTCTTAATATTCTACTTATCTTTTGGAATGCTTCTTTGGCCATCCCAATTTATCTTCGGATCTCAATGTCGCACTTTCCGTCCTCCGTTAGAACACTTCCGAGTCGTTTAAATTTCTGCACCCGCTTGATTTTAGTGTCCCCAACCTATAAATTGCATTTAAAGCTCATCTTTTCGCTGATGACCATGCATTATATAGTTTATGTTTAGTCTCTTCTCGCTCGACTTCACTACCTTCTGTTGGAGGTTTTGCAGCTTTCTTCCTGCTATCAGTACTGTGTTATTTGCATATCTTACGTTACGATAGTTCCCGCCAATGGTATGATTTCCAGTTCATTCAGAATTGCCTCGCTGTATAGGTTGAATAAGTTCGGTGCAAAGACACACACATCCTCGTCTTATATCCCTTTCTATTGTTGTATATCTGCTGAACTCTTGTTTTATCTGTATGTAGGCGGTTTGCTCCCAGAAGAGATTGATTATTCTAATCTATTTCCCGAAGATTAGAAGATTGCTGAGCAGATATTCAGGAATGTCGTTGTTCACTGCAAAACCTATGCAAAGGCCGACCGCGAAAGGGACCAACCTCCCTGTTATATTTAAACAAAGAAAGAAAGTACAGAAACTGTAGAAGCCTAATGCAGAACCGAAATTGCAATACAAAAGATTCCTGAACGACCCTAACCTGAAGGATAAAATATATGGACAGTGTCGAAATGGAACATACTAAGGAGAGCTTTAGACATCGGCAAACGACATCATCCCAAAGGAGAATAGGCTAAGATTAAAAAACAAAATGGATGACGAATGGTCTTCTCAGCCTGATACAATGGAGACAAAACAGCGGAAAGACACGGAACAAAGTAAAGAAAACCACAAGGAAATAAGGAACAAATGCAGGCAGGTTAAAAAAGAATGGATCAACGAAAAATGTCCAGAAATAGAGAGAATGGATATCACAGATAAAAGGAGACCGACATAAAAAAAAAAAAAAAAAATAAGGAAACCAATAGGAGAGTTTGAGTTTGTTTAAAAACTTAACGACCCATCGATCAGCAAGAGATCATTTAAGGTCAAAGTTGTTTTTTTCTTTTTCTTTAAATAAGGTTGAAATGCTTTCAAAAAGACTTTCACTTTCCTTTCCTTCTTTTTCAATGTTGTACTGCTTTTTGTTTTTAAAAATTCCGTTTTCAGAGGTGTGTTGTTGTTTGAAAATTCCTCACCTAGCAAGTATCCAAAGGTTTCCCCTTTCATCATCAGACACCAAATTGGAATTATATTTTATTATATAGTCCAACTTTCCTAAGGAAAGTCAAGATCAAATTGGGGTTTGATTTTTCGAAAAGTTCTTTCAAGTTGTTCACATTGTAAAATAATTTTCGAATATGTGCCATATCACCGCAATCAAGCAGGAAGTGCTTCACAGTATAAGCCTCCTGGCATGGTATGCATTCCGGAGGATCTTCATCTTTTAGGAGGAAGGAGTGAGTTATGCGAGTGTGTCCTATGCGAATACGGGATAAAACCACTTCTTTGCGTGATTTTCTGTGTTCAGTTAGTTGTTTCTTTAGAGAGGGTTTGATTTTAAATAATTTGTTGTTTGACAGCTGTTCCAAGCATCTTGCCATTTCTTCAAAATAAAGTCATTTATTAGGGGTTTATAGTCAGTGTATGGAACCTTTATGTTACTTGTGTTAAGTTTCAGAGAGATTTTTGCAGCCACATCAGCTTTTTCATTTCCATGAAAACCAGAGTGGCTGAAACCAATAGGAGAGAAGACATGCTCATCAACAGGCTGCATAAAATCCAAGGACGTGACGCTCATATTCGAGAAAGAAAAAATACTTCCGCGCTGAAACGAATATATAGGAGAATTCTTCCACAACGAAAGAGACCGAAATACTGACCGGCTGAAAATACTAAAAACCGAAGTGGGAGCTGCACTGGCCAAATTGAACAGAAACAAAGCAGCAGGGCCAGACACAATTGTAACAGAGATGCTAGCGGACTTGGAGGATTCCGGCACAGACAAGATTACAGAAATAAATGAAATTTACAACAGGGGTGATATGCCGGAAGATCTAAGCAGATCTATTTTTATAACACTAACCAAGTGCAAATGAATGTGGACTCCACTGAACAATGAGCCACATAACAAAACTCATTATCCGAATTCTGACGACTAGAGCGCGCAGCAATATCAGGCGAGAGATGGGACAAGAACAAATCGGGTCCATCAAAGAAACCGGAAGAAGGAACGAGGTATTTATGCTCAGAATGTTATAAAAAGTAATACAAATGCAGAAGAAAGTGTACCTGCGTTTTATAGACTACGCAAAGGCGTTCGACAAAACGCGACAAAGATTTACTAGAGCTGCAATCATTACAACTACAGCAGTATAACTGAAAACGGAGCCCTTCAGCTTGAGTAGCAGTATTACAGAATTAAAAATGGACAGGTTCGATTTCTGTCGGGTGGCTCATGTTTTTAAGTACTGTTTGATTAGGCCTTGATATTAATTTCAATGTTTAAATAAGAAAAAAAAAATGGTGAACACGGATTTTTAGTGTGAGAGTTGGCATCCCTGCTCTAGTTAGACAACGAGTGTCACACACACACACACACATATATATATATATATATATATATATATATATCTCGGTCTGTGTGTGACAGAGATCGAAGATCATATATTGGAGAGTTTCGAAGCAATTAAAATAGTTTGGTTACCCAGTTATTAAATTAGAATTAGAATTCCAGTCGAATACATTATATTCATTTACGTGCTAAAACCATTGGGAAAGGTATGAATAATCTCTCCCCAGCTATGGGTAAATAGGAGAGATTGGGTTTTATAGCCTTGGGTGGCAACTGGTATACCGCAGAAAGAAATGGCTACCTACTGCGGGGAAAAAATGACTCGTCAGCCATGTGTCTAAAGATACATGACCGCCTTAGTGTGTATCACGCATGCCATAGAACTAACTGAATTATTAAATTATATCGTAAACCAACCTGTCCGATGTGTGATAATAGCTCTGTCAAATCGTACATTACACAGAATACATATTTTCTTTTTCTCCCAAAGAATCTTTCCTAGATTTTTACATGGTTTACTCCTTTTCACTTTTCTATTGTAGAATTTCTCTGTTCTATTTATTACATCCATAAATTTCAGCAAACAGAACACAAATTCACGTGCATAAATTAGGTAACCATGATACTGGTCGAAATTTTAAGTTGCTTTAAAAATAAATAGCTGCTCTTAAAATTACAATCATCGCTATCAAATTCTTCATCTGTTTCCGTGTGTATTGAGTATCAAGTTTTCTCAAGTCTTCTTTCATCATCAGTTTGTCCCACAAATTTCAACTGCCTCTTTCTGATTGGAAGTATCATTGTTTCTATTTTGTAGGTTGATCACATGTTCTGTCCATAATATTCCCAGCATCTTTAAGAACCACATCTATTGTCTGAAACCTTGTCTTCATCTGTGAAGAAATTGTCAGAATTCACTATCAAAATACTATCAATATTCATTGTTACAATCGCTTACACACTAAATTGTACAATTCAGCGACAGGCGTTGAAGCGCTTGATGTTACTCCAGACCCCTTTTAATAGCTGAGAGTGCGTGATAGATGTGCGTCATATACTGAGCCTGGATAGTGTAGGTATTTCAACCTTTATGGTTTATTTAATGCCGAAATCTAAATATCCCGCAAGCAATTTTATGCTCTCAACTACATGCTCTCGGGGCAGCGCTCTTTTTAGATATACAGTTTTTAGATCATAAAACATTGTTGGTAATTTTAGTATAAAAATGTATTTTTATATTTTTTTTTTGTATTGCATTGTTCGTTTGCTGTAAAAAAAAAAAAAAAAAAAGTGTACTCGTCATTTTATTATAAAATGTGCTATTTATTTTGTGCTTGGTGTGGGGGGTAACTCTTTTCATAAAACTAAGACCCTAACAAGTGCTACCACCCGGAATCAGAGTGGGAACAACATCAGTTAAGAGGTGGTTCCACGCTCCTCGAAACATCCAATCTCCCAATCTGAGGCCTTGCTGCCGGATGTGGTTTATCGTCATACACGAGGCACGGTTATCTGGGGTTTCTTTGAATATATTATACAAGCACTATCAAAGAAAATCCTAAGATTATGTCCACCATTACTTAATTAGAATGCACACGCCCTTCACTTGGCTTGAAAAATCAACTAAAAAGTAAATTTTTCTTCTGAGACGTCATCGGCAAATAACGTAGATCCCTTTTACTAATTACGGAGTTGAACTCGAAGTTCATGACTGTTGTTGAGTAGGACTGCGTATTTTTTGTTCTTCCATGCTGTGACAATGGACTGCTTCTACTTAAAGTAGCACCAATTTTGAGTAGTATTTGATTTACTGAAATGTGTACGAATGTTTAACAAATTTCTACTTCGTCTTTTCGTTCTTTCAATACTCTCCCTCTTACTTACTAATGCTCAGCTGTTTTGAACAAAGACAACATTACAATGACGAATTATGTTCACGTTAGAAAGGAAAAAAAATGACATGATGTACAGACGATCACAAAATATTTGAGAACTCTCTGAAGTGTGTATTAACGGAATATTCAGCGACAGACCTAACACAAGAAATTTCTTATTTTCGGGAGAGAAATATCGAAAACTTTAGCTATTTTAGATTATGTTAAAATTACTAACTGCTGAACCATTAGGGGGGGTAGTTTTGGGACTGTGGTATTGCACTGAATTTAAAAGTTGGGGTTTGACACTATAACAAAATATATCTTTCCAAGTCGTTACTGTTTTGGGGGAAATGACTCGAAAAAGTTTGGATTCAAAATCGTAGTGTTGGAATTTAATTCCGGTGATCTGTGAAAGCCTTATTGCATGTCCTTATAAAATTTATAATTTATTGAAGCTTTAAATATTGTATTACATAATAGTGTCATCAAATAAGACCATTTACTTCAGAGGGAAATTATACTGAACAAGTTTGCTATAATATGCAGTCGTTTTACTGTGATTTTCAATAAACAATGAAAATTTAAAACCTCGTCTTAAAGTTTGACCAGCTGTATTACGAGGTTATATATTTTTTTTGGTTTTTATTAATTATAAGCTATCAAATGATCAAACACACGTTACTCATTCAGTACCTTTTTGTAATCTTATACAATTTATTTTACAGTATTTTTTGTCGAATATAAGTTTGAATATATTTTCTATTCAATGTATCTAATAAAAAAAAATGAACTTTATTTGGATTTATTCTTGAAATCGTAAACTTTTGAAGTTTATAAGCAAAAATCACAAGGAAATGAGGTATTTATGTACATTTTTCAGACAATCTTTAGAAGAAAATGCTTAAAAATTGGTAAAATCTATGATTCTAATTCTTCAATATCTGTCTATTTCTGAGATGAGGCATTATGTACAGTATTTACATTATTCGGACTATTGTCCTCATCTTTGTCGGCCATGATTATGGCCAACGTTTCGGCCTTCTTCAGCTGGTTGGAATGTCGAACTGAACCCTTTATTTCTCTTCCACGTGCCATGTCTAATGAATGTCAGTTATCTCCTGTTAATTCCACACTCAAAGTTCTCCATCGCCTTAACGAGGTATTGACATCAGTCTTTGGGACCTGTCAATGGATCTATCTAACGCCTTTACTAACTGTGTCAAGTGTCTTTGAGGACATCTGTGTACGTATTTCTGGGTATTATAAACCTAAGGTCTTCAGTAAGCTTTTTATTTTTTTTTGCCAGTGCTCATATTGCAATTTTTGCTGTTATGTTTTTACCAGAACTCATATTGCAATTTTATTTTTTATTGTCGCTTTTCTCTGGCACTTATTACTGGCTCTCATATTGTATTCATTTCTATGCTTTCTGTTCTATCATAGAAAAGGCGAATTACATTATTACTGACTTGACATGCCAACGAACCATTTCGAAGGGGAAAAAATAACGTAATCACTTCAGTTTAGTGCATCACACTCATCTGGAGAAAATCATAATAGTCAGACCGCAATATTTTAGTTTACTTTCTCGTCTTAACGCGTATTTACTGGATGGTAATCGGTTATCAATAGCAACGATTAAATGAAGCATTTTTTTTTTATTTGTTACGAAGTATGACATCAACGCCAGGAATGCTGGCCTCACACAAATATTTCAATTCCCTCAAGTAGTTATTAACAAAACTTTAATTATTTAAAATTACTGGAATTCTGAACAAAGTAGTATCAGCTGACATTCCAAATAGCTTTCCGCCCCAACGGAGATTGCAATGTAATTTAATCCAGTAACATGTTAAACACTCCGCGAAATAGTCAAATATTCATATCACCACGGCTTTCTTCAACTATAGTGTTTTCTTAAATGCCCATTGTTTTCAGGCAATACTTTCCTCAAATAACGATTTATTTTCACTGGAATGCTCCGGACAGAGAAATTTGAGTAAGAAGCTTGCCTTAGTACGTCAGACGCTAACTCCCGCCAATGGTCTATGTCTCAGCTAGATACTGAAGACAGACAAATTCGCATCAGTTGAACAACAGAAAACAAGAGTTACAGGAGAATTTACGCATATAAGCGCAAAATGCAAATTACAGGTAGGGCTACTAAAAACAAACATGTGCACAAGTTTTAAATGTGTGGGGAGTGTTAAAAAAGAGGACAGAAAGTGCGACACTGAAAACCGAAGACGTATTTGGATGAACAGAGACGCATTTCAAAAGCTAAGCAGTATTTTAAGAGACAGAAAAAATTCGTTGGAAACAAAGAAAACAGTACGAAAGTGTTACATGATATCTGCCTTCCTGTCTAGCAGTGAATGCTGGACAATATCCTAAAATATGAACAGACTCGATACAACAGAAATGTGATTCTGCAGAAGGATGCTGAGAATACCATGGTCCAAACGCCTAAGCAACGACGATATTTTGGAGGGAATGAAAAAGAGGCAACATCAGAGAGAGAGAGACAATTTAAATTTCTTGGACACGTATTGAGGATGTGGGCTTGGAAATTGATACTCACAGGACAAAGACAGACAGAGGAAAGCAATGGGTGACATACTTGGGCTTGAGCAAATGGATGGCAGAACAGGGTTTGGGGGAAATAAAGCAAAAATTATTAAGAGCTACAAGGGACAGGAAGATGTAGAGGGCCATGATCATGTAAGTCCTGAAGAGAAACGGCAAATGGCAAAATAATGCGCCAGCACGATCCTTACTTTAGTCAGTATAGTATGTTGTATTTTAAGTCAGTTGAGGTCACGCAATTTTTAAATTTTAAAAATTAATGCAAGAGTTATATTTATGTTATGAGTCAAAAGTCATCGTAGTTTTTAGCTTATAATACACTGGAAGTTATTTTTAACAAGAATTAAAATAAGAATAAGTTTTAAAAATAGAATTAGAAAACTTTGTCTTCTTGCAGTTAAAGAAAATATCGCTTGACAGTCCCTTGTGATCTGTTTTGACAACTTAATATACCTATTTATTTTGAAAAGTTAATATCCCTATCTATATAAAAAATTCCATCCATTTATTTATACGAAAGATCAAGTTGCAGTAACAATTTCGACACCATTCTTCGAATCTAAAAACTAATAAATGTTATAAAAAATTAAGAACGTCTTGATTTACACTTTGAACTGGAATCTATCATACATACGAATATATATATATATTATATATATATATATATATTATATATATATATATATTATATATATATATATATATATATATAATGTGTGTGTGTGATCAACATACTATTTCGCTGTATCACAGCTATTTAGTGTGGCTGGACATCAGATTGCTTCAAGCTGGAATATCTCCGTTACACTTGTCCAGCAAAAAATATTTGGCGGACCTGTGTCAGTCTTGGTAAAAAAAAAAAAAAAAAAAAAAAAAAAAAAAAATTGTGGCACGTACCCGTATGGAATTCAAACAAATAAATTAAGATATTTTACAGACGGATAAAAAAAGAAACAAAGGTGAAGTTATGACCACTTCAATAAAAGATTCAGCGTATCTCGGAAGTCTTTATATGCCTAAAGTCTATCCGAGCGAAACAGAACGTAGAGTTGCCGCTCCGAATGTCAAAGGGGAAAAGAAGAGTCTTTCAAACATAGCACCGCGTGTGATTATCGTCAGGGAGGAGCCCTTACACACACAGATGTCATAATTCATCGAGTCTAGAAGAAACCTCAACAGAATGCAGAAAGCACTGGACAGCAGTTTCATCCTATTTTGGGGACTCATCAGCAGTGAAACGAATCCGGACCGTTACGGTATGACGCAAGATGCATACCCAATTGACTAACGGGTATCGGTGACTGAGAGGTAACAAAGCAGACTAGATATAGGGCTAGCGCTTCACAAATTCCGTCGTGTGAATCATCAGAGTGTACAAGTGGCGAAGTTTCCACGTATAACAATTTTTTTTGCTATGTTTTTTTTTTTTTTTTTTTCCTTAGTGATCATTTCAAAAATATTCCATGCCTTCATTTCTTAGCATAAACTATGTTTATGAGTAAGGTACATTAGCAGAATTGTGTTAGCAGAGATAAACTGTATTTTCGTATACCAGCTCTGCGCCAGTTGTATGCAGAAGCGTAGACAACGTGGAAGAACCAAATGTAAAAAAGTCCAGAGGTTAAGGTTGGGTGAGCGAGTAATTTAAGAAAACAAAAAACAAACAAACAAAAAAAAAAACATTTAGATCGATTGAGTAATTTGGTTTTAATTCTGAGGAATAAAAGAACTTTTGAAGATAATAGTAGAGCGGCGCGGTACTTTTGCAACCAAGTGAATGTATGAATTTGACAAAACGACAGCAATATTCAAAGTATTTCTTAGAATTCCAAATTCTTTCTTAGAAGAGCTAACAATGGATTCAGTACTGTTTTTCGACTTCCTATGAGCCCAGAACTTAGGATTGAGAAAACGCAACGAGCTACTCATATGAAGGTTATCGGCCGCCATGTTGATGAATGGCATGAATGGGTCTTCTAGTTGATTAATAGGGAGCAGTTTCGTTTTTCTGGCGTTAAAATTAAGTCATTTCTGGCTCCCAGTTAAACTGAGTGGGGGGTCATTTTTTTTGTTTTACATCACCTGTCAATTTCGCCTTATCGAACTGATCAGACTTATTATCGAGACAATATGGTCGCATAATCAGCATAGATACCAAATTAAGAACTCACCTCAGGAAGGTCGTTGATAAAAATTACAAACAAACTAGGTCCATCTGCATTAGTACAAAATGATCTAGAGGAGTGGACATTCAAGACAACTTTCATTTCGCGTTTAGGTGAAAAAAAGAAAAAAAAAGACAATCAGTTCGAAAATTCGTCTGGAAATCCTATCGTGGAGAAATACAAGAAACAAATACGTAGTTCCGAAAACTGTCATACAAACGAAAAACATTATTTACACCATTTGTATTCGGACTATTGTCCTCATTTTTACTCTTTATCACAATGTGTCGGCCGTTGGGTCCTCCAACCTTCTTCAAATGTATATTGATCTGAGTAGCCTACAGGGAATTCCGAACTCAACCTTTTTAATCTAAAAGGGTGAAAAACAGTTCTCATTACAGTCTTGTCTCGAAATATAGAGTGCAAGTACACATTGCCCGACAAAGGGATTGAACTTAAAACTACTATGTCATCACATTCACAAGCCAACGCTTTTACCCACTAGGGCAATTTGCTGGAGTAAACTTAGACGCTTAAACCTAACCTTAACTGCTGATTAGGCAGCTGCTGGCTGTCACGTTTTAACTGCTGCTGAAGACTTGCTGCCAGTGTCCTTTCTTGTCCAATATTTCCACTTCATTCTACAGGGCTCCTTAAGGGGAGAGAAAGAGACCCCTTGGATTGTAATAAAAAAAAAAAAAAAAAAAAAGAAAAGAAAAACGTTAAAATAATTCCCAATATTTTCATTTCATTCCACAGGGGCTATTGTGCTTCAGGAGAAAGAAAAAAACACTTGCATTGTAATAAAAAAAGGAAAACGGGAAAAATAGTTCTTATTCTAAACCCCGAAAAACAATTCTTTCCGGTTATAATTTTAATCCTACCTATGACTATTTGATAAGAGACTATCTGTGAGGAATCATTTAAGTCTATAGTTTATTTAGTGATTACATTAGAATGATTTCCAAGTTGGTGTCAACAGTAAGGACCATGTCAGAGTATCACAGTCAACACCTTTCACTTCTAGGAAGAAGATCCACTATTACTTTGAGAATATCTTGTACTATATATTTCTACGTAACCCCTCTACTAAAAAGTATACTTTAATTCCTACCAACTCTTTCTAAGTGACATTCTACAAGTTCTTTATAGTGATAATTTTCAGGAGAAAGTTAATTAAAATATGACGTCAGTATGCTGTCAAATTACCCTTCAAAGGAGGCTGACATTCCTGTCACGATCAAAACTAACCTTCGTTAATTTTGTACTGTTTTTAGTTCACCAGGCTATTCCTTCTGTGCCAGCTTTGTGGGCCACAAAAGCTCAAGTGCCGGGCAGTTAGCGACTGCCAAACCCAATAGCAGTAATTAAGTGGTGGACTGTGAACATCGAAATCGTATCCTGAGAAGTGTTTGCGAGACGGTAATTGTCAGCCATCGCACTGCAATATGCATGCTTGCATGAAACCGGAGTTAATAGAATCAATCGAAGAACGTTAAAGTTACGGTGTAGGGATGCCTTATTCGCTATTAAAATTTGAAGTTTGTTCCAAAGTAAATTATTTTTCTGAAATTATGAATGATTAAGAATAGACACGTTTGCACACCGAAACAAAACATATTTATTTGCACATAAACAGGTCTTTTCTTCAAAATTGTTAAGGCCTCTGACTATAAAACATTCGTTTATGAACTTCGTATTTGAAATCCGCTAGTTGTATTAAGTTGTGCCTGGACAACGAATTGAGTAGACCAAAAATAAAGCAATAACGAAGTTCCCTCACTGGATCCTAATTAACCTGAAGAGTGAGGAGAGAAACTTACGGAAATTTTTATTAGGTTGAGTTAAACTTTACTTTATTCAATTATCTTGGTTAAAAAGGGGATTTCCTTTATTCAATTATCTTGGTTAAAAAGGGGATTTCCTTTATTCAATTATCTTGGTTAAAAAGGGGATTTCCTTTATTCAATTATCTTGGTTAAAAAGGGGATTTCCTTTATTCAATTATCTTGGTTAAAAAGGGGATTTCCTTTATTCAATTATCTTGGTTAAAAAGGGGATTTCCTTTATTCAATTATCTTGGTTAAAAAGGGGATTTCCTTTATTCAATTATCTTGGTTAAAAAGGGGATTTCCTTTATTCAATTATCTTGGTTAAAAAGGGGATTTCCTTTATTCAATTATCTTGGTTAAAAAGGGGATTTCCTTTATTCAATTATCTTGGTTAAAAAGGGGATTTCCTTTATTCAATTATCTTGGTTAAAAAGGGGATTTCCTTTATTCAATTATCTTGGTTAAAAAGGGGATTTCCTTTATTCAATTATCTTGGTTAAAAAGGGGATTTCCTTTATTCAATTATCTTGGTTAAAAAGGGGATTTCCTTTAATGAATTAACCACGATCAGAGGAGATAATGCTAACAAAACAATGTATTCCTCAGAGTGAAAGAAAATGCGAAGACATTAGAAGAAACAGGAAACAATGTATAAACCTCTAATCCTATTTAAAAGATGTCATGCCATTATATATTCACCATTACTTGCAATGAATCTTCACTTATCGAGGTATCTTCACTAATTCGCCGAAAAAAGTGCATACCATGACGAAGAAAAAAAAAAAAAAAAGACCCAAACTTAATATTTTTTATCGTTTTAAGAGGAAAAACCAAAATACTGCGATTTTAATATTTTCATCCGTAATAGAAATTTCTAAATTTTGATTAATTACACACACACACATATATATATATATATATATATATATATATATATATATATATATATATATATATTGCATCAGCTGAAAACCATTAAAAATCATGTCTTAATCACCTTGACTTGTAGGTGTTAACGGACAGTTAAACCGATGTAGTGACAGCTTAGGCCAATGGAAGTTATCGCACATCAGAATAAATATGATACAACTTTTCGCATCTTAAGTGAACCATTTTAACTATAGTTTTTTTTTTTTTTTTTTTTTTTAGGTACTTTAGCTTTATAGCCCTAAGTTAGATAATTTTTGAAAAATAAACTTTAAAATACTAACAAAATAAATTTCCACAGGTTTTGACGTAAAAAGATCCCGATGAATTCGGCAAAATGGTTTTCATTAGAGAAAATTTTAGGTATCAAAACTTTCTCCAGCAATCTAAGAAAAAAAAAAAAGTTATACAGTGTAACCCGGATATAAGAGAAACCCGGATAAAAGAGACTTACCCGGTGCCCCAACTCTCTTATATCCGGGTTACACTGTAATCGGAAAGGAATAAAGTAAGCAGTACCATAGAGAGGAAAGAGAGCCCTTACATAAAATATTGTAACGAGTGTCTAAGCTCAGGAAGCTGTAGAGAGCCATGACAAACTATTTTCCAAAAGGATGGGACATTAATGCTTGAGAGGATAAATCACATCACATTACGTTCTCATCCCGAAATGTTAAATATAACAAAATAAGAATAATGTTCAAGGTGAAATTCAAATTTTGGAATTTCAACATGAAAATATTTCACGTTTTAAGAAAACCTAAGATTTTTTTTTTTTTTAAATTTCTAAGTTGAGGATCCATTTACACTAGTTATATTCGGACGAGTGTTGCTAGTATCTCACTGTAAGGTCTTCATTTCTTATCTTGTGAGGCTTGATTTACGTGGTTTAGCTCATCTGATTGGGTCTTCGGTATATTACCTGGAACTAACCTATGTCTCGACTGATAAGCTCAGTGGAACTAGCTTTAGGTGTCTATATCGTTATAGGAATTTGTTTTAACTTAGGAAAGGTTACTGAATAGAATAATCAAACGAAGATTGGTAATGAACGCTAATACTTAGGACACAAAATACAAGATTCGCCAGCGGCGCGTAATAGTAGTCAACTGCTAGAAGTGAGTCAAGTGAATTCCACAGTGAATCTCCAGCTGGAAGATATCTACCAATCGTCCCACACGGTCAGATGTGGCACAAAGCCAAAGGTATCCGAGCCCGTAGGTTCGGCCCCAAAATTTCCCCATAGACCCCGTATAAAACGTGGTAGAGTAGCCGTTTCCCAGAGACGAGACTCGGCCCTTCGACGTAGCCTCGTCTGAGTATCCTCTCTGAGCGGAGGTAGAGATTTTAGCCAGCACAGCTGGAGAAGGATCTCCTACTGCAGATCAACATACAGTATTTACTACATGTAATTTATGTAAATGGAACATACCCATTGTCTTCCGTAGGAATGTCAAGTGATTCATGCAAATTTTTGATGGCGTTTTTTTTTTTAAACGACCTCGATTGGTGTATTTGTTTAAACTATTTATATTCGAACTATTGTTGTCATCTTTGTTACCGTAAAATTTCAGCCGTTGTGCTCTCCGCTCTTCATCAGGTGTATATCGATCTACCTAAACGAAAGGGTATTCTAAACTGAAACCTTTCGAGAACAGTCTACCACTGTATATTAAATAAAGGGTTCAGTTCAGAAATCCCTGTAGGTTACTCTGATCGATATACACCCGAGGAAGGCTGGAAGGCACAACGGCCGAAACTTTGTGCTGACAACAAAAAGAACGTGAAAAACAGTCTGAATACAAGTAGTGTAAATACTCTAACACGTGTTTCAGAAAATTGGGCAACTCGTTCTGAAGACTTCTGCTTTTCAATATGTTACGAACATGTTCTAACTTGTTAAATAATATTTAAGAGGCTTCTCTTGGAATCGATTATGTTTTCTTCGTTTTGAAAATCAAGAGAAAGGAATCATATGCGATAATGTTAAGAGCTGATTTTTTCAAGTGATGGTAATTTCAAACTTCTTGAAACTGCCCCTCATGAGTGAAATATTGATAAAAAGAAAAATTGTGACCCCAGTTCTGATTTATTCCAGTGTTCCGCTTGAAGGAAATGGTAGTGGGGACGGTAAATTATTAATAATCCTGTACGTTGGCCATCTGCTAATCACTGCCTCATATCAAGATGTGTGAGATCATGGCTCAACAACTTCCTATCACCGAGCAACATTGTTTCTTTGACAACCCTCCGACCAGTGTTTGCCAATCCATTTACACAAGATAGTCATACAAATGGATCGCTGCCCTCCGCTGTCTCTCCTGCTTTCCAAATACTTTGTGAGTGTTAGATTCTCCAATTCCCGTTCCATATATCCCAGGAATGTCAGCTTCCTTATACTCGGTATAAGAGACCTTTTTTGTTTTCGTTAAGACGTCGTTGCCTTTGAGATCCGCCTCTACAATACTTAGTATCCTTCTGTAGAACAATGTTCCTGTTACATCGAGTTTTCTCTTCATCTATGGGGAAGATTGACATGCAAAACTGATATTGCATAATATTATCCTCTCCTTTTTTGTTTCTCACAAAAACATCACCCCCTGAAGCAAATAACAACGTCATCAAGATGCATTGTTCAATTTTCATTATCATCGTCCTGAATGTCAAAAAAATCACTTTTAGATTGGTTGATTTTACATCAACAGCAATTTCGAATATTGTATAGTAATGCTGAGATTCACCATTTCCTTAAACATTCGGTATTCATTGACCGAGCAGCCAATGTTCTTGCCGGCTGAAGCTTATAGAATTTATTTATAGTCTTATAATTGATGCCGTCTGTTATTTGGTAAATCTGATTCTCCCGTGCCAGTCGACACGGTATTATGATAGATTGACTTTCGGACCGAAATGATTCATTATTCGCTGAAAGCCATTTTTAAGCATCGAGCTGAGAAAACGATTATATATAACTAACAGTTTAGACATTTCTGAACGTACCAGATGGCATGCATGATATTCATAGGGGAGACTAGATGTGGGGAGGCTAAAGAACTAGTTAAGGATCGAACTCAGTATTCCCTAGTAATCGTCTAAGAGTAGCATTGGAAACCATTAGCCCATACTCCTGAATTTGTTTTTAGAAAATCATTTAAAGACGTGATGTAACGGTTAACAATCTTTACTCACAACATCAATTAAAAGTGAATAGCGAGTTCGATCCCTCACTGGGTACTCTATTCTTTCGGCCTTGTGTCAAATTTAAGCTACGCTTACTAAATCTTTGTAAGCATCAGAGTAGATTATTCATTTTAATTCTTGCGGTATAACGTACTTAGATGAATGGCAACTTAATAGCAGGTGCGATAATCTTGGGTGTGCAGGTGGTGTAATGGATATCGGCTCAGAGTTGAAAATCAGAAAGCCGAGTTCCAATTGCGGTCGGGTGAGCTATATACACATAACGAGCAAATATCCTTGAGAGGTATGAATTCACCACTTCTTACCTCGCAGGTATGGGTTAATTAGCATGTGTTGTATCAGCAAATCGTCACTATTGCCATACGATTACTACAAACTAAATATTTTCAGAATTTAAATAACTTTGATAGGCCATATAAAAGAACCAAACAATCTTGCGATATAGGTTTTAAGGAAATCAGTCCATTTATCTAGCCCGATTATTATTAGTTCTTTAAATCTATGCTAGGCAAAGCCATATTTCATTAACAATTAAAATAATCTATAGCTGAGACTGCAATTTAGAGTATTAAAAAATATGTCTGTAGATTTGTAATCAGGGAAAGACTTCTCGCTCGAGTTAGGGTTTTTATATATTCAATGCGAAACCTGATCAAATCTTGGTAATAACATCATTGCAATAATTTCAATCCTTACATATGCTATTAAGAAATCGTATAAAATTTTGGCAAACTAAGTGACTCGCTTAATTACTTCTGCGTATTTTCCGTTTAGTTTTATTTACAGTATCGATTATAGAAAATCCAGCGATCGTCGACTGCTTTCTTGTTGAAAGGGAAAAAGAAAATGAAAGGATGCTATTTTGATTACACAGAGACACTCGTAGCCAGGCAACATTCCCGTTCACATAAATTGCATATATTAGTCAAGGTTAATCCTTCTCGTTATAAAGATATGAAAGATACAAGAGCATAGTTATAGATTTCTGCCTTCTTGGCAATACGATGCCTGGGACAGGATTTTAAGCAACGCCATCGTATGATCCATCTGTAAACATCGACAGTGCGGATGTGGCCGTTTAGTTCTGCTAGGGTCTGGTGCAGACGTGGCAAAATAGGGCGCGTCTATTGCAGTAGATGCTGCATCAATTCCGCATAATATGTAATGAACGGCATCTGTACGTGTGGCATCTGATGTTTTTTTTCTGAGACTTACGACGTTCATATAAAGTTCGTACGTCTGGTTAGTAATACTGTAAAGAAACACTATAAGAAAAGATTCAGTGAAGGACAGTATCTGTCCTAAAGGACACATGGCACAGTGGATAAAGGCGTTGGTTAGATGCAGGGACAGGACCCAAAGAGTGCGAGTTCAATACCCGGTTAAGGCAGTGGAGAACTTTCAGAGGGGAATTAACAGGCGATAACTGACATCCATTAGACATGGCACGTGGAACTAGAACAGTCTAGCCCCGTGAGAGAAAAAGGGTTCAGTTCGACATTCCAACCACCTGAAGAAGGCTGGAGGAGCGTACAACGGCAGAAACGTTGTGATAAACATGGTGACAAAGATGAGGACAATAGTCCGAATAATATAAAGAATGAAGAACAGGTTTAATAATACGGTAACAGATAATACCGTAACGTGCGACGATCGTTCCTATGAGGCAACCTACAACGGATGAGTCCAGATTACACAGTGTAGACGGGAATTAACAGAAGATAACATGGCACGTGGAACTAGAACAGTCTACCCCAGTGAGCGAAATGAAGGGTTCAGTTCGACATTCCACCTGAAGAAGGCCGGAGCGTACAACGGCTGAAAATAAATATGACGACAAAGATGGGAACAATAGTCCGAATCATGTAAATAGTGTACATAATACCTCATCTCAGAAATATAGACAGTTTCTAATGTTTATTCTAACGTCTAAAAATCTTATAAGATTAATCCATTGCAAATTTCAGTTAAAAAAAAAAAAATCTTCCATTTCAGCACATTTTTAACATTACACTCGTGAGATAATGTCAGATTAAAATATAATTGAAGGATTACTGTCATACCGGAACTGGAGCTGCACAATCCTCTCTTTTCTACCTTGACAGTGTCCAAAGTCGTCTCGACGTGATCTTCTGGCAGTTGATAGTTTTCGCAATGGAGCATCTCGCCAACAGACGCAACGTCAATCGTTATTTCATTTCTTTTTCCACATAGTCAGACCTTTACAACTAACAACCGCCATGTTGCGCCCACTGAGTTGAAGCGATTACGGATGGCAAATCTAACTTGCATGTTCACACATCTCCCCCACAACCCAAAGAATTGTTGCTTTGTGAAACGGACTCCCGCGTCGTTGTTGAAGATTTTATTTTGTAAGAAGTATTTTAAAAGAATAAAAACTACACTTGCCGACACAGAATCTAAGGAACCATGCAAATATTTAAGAAAAAGAAAAAAAAATGTAGCAAAAAGAAATTCATTCATTGTTATCTACCTTTTATGCTTTCAGAAAATTACAATTATTTTTACCAAGTAACTCCTACAACCATCCGTTATATATTTGCTAACACCTCGCACTGAGAGATAAACATTAAAAGCTACGTTTATCTTTACTCCAAAGTCTCACCTTACAATTGAAATAACTGTGTGTAACGATAAGTTCTATGCTTAGAGATTCTTCACGATACTGGAACTCTACCGGACTCTTGCTTTCCTTCCAACTGTGTTTTTCGATAATTTAAATGTGATCTGAATCGTTATCTTCTGATTTTTTTTTTATTCTCTCTATTTAATAGTCTCTTTTTCTCATTCTTTCAAACCCAACCCCCCTTGAGTCTTAGTGGCTTTATTGCCTTGCTTGTAAAATTAATATGAGAGGTTGTCACTAGTTAAATGACAAATGTAGTGTTTGACAAAGCAATGAAGCCACCAAGATGCAAGTGGTTGGATTTGAAAGAATATGAAACAGAAAGACTTAATAGAAAGGACAAAAATTCAGAAGATAACGTTTTAGATCACATTGAAAATCAGAGATGACTGGAAATCAAGACGTCGGTAAAGTTCCGCATAATTTCTCTATTTTAACTATTCTTGTTTGTATAAGAACAGGTAAAATTTAAAAAATATTAATTAATGAATTACGAATTTAAATATGTCTATCTGCAAAAAGAAAAACAAAAATCATGCAATTATATGAAATCGAGTAAATTTTTGAACACCATATATATATATATATATATATATATATATATATTCCGTACAACCTGAATTATTTCTGGCAGTGAAGAAAATTTTTTTCGGTCTTTCGTATTTAAATGCTGGAATTCTCCACAGGCCACGAACCAGTCTCGCATTGCATTACGTCTTTCAGCCCATTTGAATGCCGGCATCTTTGTTACCACAAGTTCCAGTAAGGGCACTTTGACAGCTTTGAATATGCTATTGTTAAGCTTCAAGTGCTTTGTTAACGAGACAACGCGACAATTAACAACTTGTCAGAAATGCATGTTCATGTTATATTAGTATCATTTTGACCTCAAGACAGTGGGAGGAGATAACATCAGATGCTGTCGTTCCTTTTCATACATGTTCATATTATAGAAATCAGTTTCACGAATGCGCAACGTGACTATCACTAAAAGGGAGAGAAAGCTACCTTTAAATTTTAAGCTTCGAAAAGAACAGGTATTAAAAGTCAGTGTAAGGCAAAAGTACCCAAAACCACTCGTTCACGCGCAGACATATACACAGAAACATACATTTTAGGAAATTTTATGTTTATACGTTCTATTTTATAGATATTTAAATAAATGCTCTGCTTATAATAAACAGTATTAACGACATTTACCGGGCTGAATGTCGGAGAATTTTTCATAGAAAATATGCGTCCTCCGACAGGAATCGAACCTGTATCCTATACGGAACCTCTGTGGTTTAATCGGTAAAACACGTTAAGCTATATGACGGTTCCGTATAGCAGTGGTTTACTTACTTCACGCCGCTGGCGAGTATTTTATTTTGTCGAGGTTATAAAAATGACCATTTCATATCTAACCTCTGTTTTGGTTATTCCTCATTCAGTAAACTTTTCTATGTTACAATGTTTAAAACCATTTTTTTTTTAATAATAGGAAACGTAATGAAATTGGAGAGGTACAATTTATAGCGTTTGATTACCAAACAAGGGTGCCTATTATACGCAAGTAGAAGCCTTTTTCCCCCCACACTTGCAGGTGGCCGTATTATGGGTGAAAGCGTATTATACACAGGGAATTACGGTAAACAATATGTCGGGCAAACATTCTCGCAGACACATGCGGACATATTTGATTGTTTCAAACTTTATTTTTGATCATTTATAGATTTTATATTTTGGACAATTATCTTTTTTGTTTTCATAATCTTTCGACTACTGAAGCCACCGGCCTTCATCAGGTGTCTATCGAACTGGGTAACCTACAGGGAATTCTGAACAGAACCCTTCAATCTATGGGGAACTGACGGTTCTTAAAATATGTAGGGATAGCGTCCAGTTATTTTTAGTACTGCTAAGTTATTACCCTCCGTTTCCACCAAGTCCAACGACACACTACACAAACCAGGGATCGAATTCAATTGCTCTATCATAAATTAACGAAGCAACGTTTTAATCCAGTAGGGTTCTCGGTAGTGAACTTGGAGTCTTAATTCTAAACTAACTGCTGATTGGTTCTGCCTGTTATGTTTTGTTTGCTCCTGCTGATGAAGACTTGCTTCCATTTGCTTTTGCTTGTTAGCGGCTCCATATTGTATTTATTTCTAGATCTATAAAAAGGTGGCCCTCATAGCCTAGCAGGTGCGCCGTTTCTTTCAGACGTTAACTCTCCAGCGTTCTCCCCTCTCCAGTATCTTCACTTCATTCTACAGGTGGGGGTCGGGGAGCTGGTAACTACCAGTTTCCCGCCAGAAATGACCACTCATGCTCGATTTCCTTGTCTCATTCCTCACTACGACTTCTCGGCGTTCCTCCTGCCTTACTTTCAGGAGGCTGCTTGTTTCTTTGTTATATTTGACAACTGGAAGGAATTGAGTACACACAATTTGGCCGTGTTCTCCCCCGTGTTAGGCTTTACACAACAGATTTCTCTATAGAGTGGAACAGAAATGTTTCATGGACCGATAATGGGTATGTCCCCATTTCCATAAATACACTAGTGAATACGGCACATGGTATGGAGTTGGAGATTGGTCTCCGGCTGTGCTGGTCAAACTCTCTGCCTCTGAGCAGGGAGGATCCCCAGACGAGGCTATGTCGAAGGGCAGAGTTTTGTCTTAGGAAACGGCTACCAGACCTCTACGGCGTCTACGGGCAATTTTTTGCCGAACCTCCGGGCTCAGATACCCCACATTAAATTCAGTCGTGTGCCTTGCTTGATTGCATAGATCATCTTCAACGACGGTTTCTCCTGCAAAGTGGGACACAGGTTTAAATCATACCGGAGTGTACTTTAAAAAAGGAATTGTCTAGTGTGCATACCGGTAAACAAAATTGTTGTAGCATACCTACGGACGATAATGGGTATGTCCATCATTCACATAAATACAGTAGTAAATACTGTATGTTGGTCTGCGGATGCAGATTTGTCTCTAGTTGTGCTAGAGAAACTGTCTCCGGACAGAGAGGATCCCCAGATGAGGCTATATCGAAGGACAGATTCTCGTCTCGAGAAACAGCTACCCAACCCTGTTTTATACGGGATCTACGGGGAATTTCCTGCATTTGAAGATTCATTGTGGAATTCACTTGACTCACTTCTAGCAGTTGACTATTTCTACGCGCCGCTGGCGAATCTTGTTTTCTGTGTCCCAAGTATTAGCGTTCATTACCAACCTTCGTGTGATTATTCTAGTCAGTAACCTTCCCTAGATTACAACAAAAATACCGTTTAAAATAAAATAGCACATCTACTGAAATACCAGTGTCCGCTAAAAAAATAATGTTAAATGTGATAAAAATATATCGGATTAAAAAAGAAATCCATTAATTCTTTAGAAATTACCTATGCAACTTGTAAACGTCTGAGTATTATTCAATGAGAGAAGTAAGCTCCTTATTTATAGCCACTGCTTTATGAATGAGGCCTCGTCTTTCAACGGAGTGTGCTTCAGACATTTACATCGGCTGTCTTTTCAATTAGAAAACTCCAAAAGAAATACTTAGCTGAGAGAATATTTCATCTTCTTCCATAGTCTCGTGCTTTCTTCTCCTTGACGGTAGAATAGAGCCAGCGACGATGCTATTCAGAATAATCCATTCTTGTCAGTCTTCATTAAACTTGCTCGTCAATTGAAATCGTTGAATCCAACGAAATCTTACAAAAATCCACACACACAAAAAAAAAAAAAAAAAAAAAAAAAAAAAAAAAAAAAAAAGCATTTAATGCCAATTGAGCATATTTGCGGAATCATACGAGCAGAGAGACTGGCATACTCGAGATCACTAACGTCTGCCCTCAATCGAGTAGCTATTTGAAAATCATTCCTAAAAAAATTTATCAAACATCCACCCATCTTAAACACAGCCTAATTCACTGTTTATTTGTATTGCATTTTAACTTAATGAAAATTCCCGAAACCTTAAGACGCCATGTCCCGGCATGACGTTGGTGATCAGTGCTCTTTGCAGCTTATAAATATTGCTCAACAGATAAATGTATTGATGTTTTCTAAGTATTCTTTAAGAATTATGGTTATATTTACTATTCTGTAAGCAACACAGTTGGTAGGACCTCAAGCATTGAAAAAAAACGTTGTAATGTCTACGAGTTTTAATCAAACAAAATAAATCAGGACAGCGGAAAGGATGCTGAAGTGATCCTTTATTTATATTAGAAGTAGATTTCTTCAGGAATGATTATATATTGTCTCATCATAACATACGCACATAAATTCTATTCATACGAAACATTTTTGAAAATATCTCTGAGACTAAGATTTTTCGAACCGAGATAAGAACAGTCTTTAGCACTTTTTTTAAAACAAGAATTTTTTTGCAACATGCAGACGCCCGTTGAAGTCCTCACAGTATTTAGTATTGTTGAAGTTATCGCCAACGTTCAATTTCGCAAACTAATTGATGAAATGACTTAAGATATGCAAAGAATAATATTGCATTTTTATTAAAAAAGTACTTATTTTCATCATTAAATTGTTTTTAAAATAGGGGGCATGTTCAATAAAACTTAATTTTTCCAAAAAATTAATGATAATTAGCCGTTTTCAGTTCTCCAGAAAATTTGGTTCTGATTGTCAATGTATGACGATTTTCGAGGGTGTGGCGGACGGACAGATTAACGGAAATCACGTAATTTTATATACAATATATTACAATAACCTGCCATTTTATTGAACTTTTTTATTGATTGTAGTATGCTTCAGTTTATTTAATAGTTATGAATTAAAAGATACTCTACATGTATTCACTTTTTAAAAATAGCTCAACATTATCTACTATTAAATAAAACTCTTAAAAAATAATCCATGTAAGTTTACACATACTAATATAGGAAGAAAAAATATCAACATTTTCAATAATATATGAAAATTATTTGGAATGCACCTTTTGAGTCTGATAATTTGGAAGTGGGGCGGGGTATGACATTTTGACTTTGTGAAAAGAGGACATTAGGCGAAATATTTGAGAAAAAACGTGTTAACCTTCTAACACTATTTCGGTCTTTATAAACACACACAACTAAGGTGACGAAGACGCATGCAAATCGTCTAGAAACTATTTTGCTCAACGAGTAACATTTTTCTATAGCGAAAATTCGTTAAGAGACATTTCGGACATGAAAATGCCGTTATATTCGCCTGTGGAAATTTGCGCAACGCAAATCATTTACGATTTTCAGTCAGCGCGCGTTTCTCCAAGACCGAATTTTTTTTATGGACTCTTCTTTAGATAGATGGCCAAGTTTTTAGAGCTGCTCGCTCTCTCTTCATTATAACAATTTTCAAAGGGTTTCATCTTCTCACTTTCATTCACAAATCTTGTGTTAAGTATTTTCTTAAATGACACTATTTTGGGATAGTCTCCCCAATGCTATATTATCAAAGTCAGCTTGATTTAACCGACGGTGATGATATTCGGAACTCGTGTCACAACGTTAATTCCACAGCAAACAGATAGAGAACCTATAATTCAATTGCGTAACAGCCTCAAAATATCCTAAGTTGATGCATATATATATATATATATATATATATATATATCTCAGAAGTAGTTATTAATGTTTATCATTTAACTCGATCGCAAATAAAAATGAAATAGGTCGAAAGAATCTTACCAAAATACCATTTTCTAATTTATATCTTTAAATATCTTGAAAATTTAGCTTCATCATTCTTCATCCCGAACACTGAATTTAGTTAAGATTGAATCAAACCAGTTTCAGTTAACAGAGCAACATTTAAATTTTGTTTTTAAGTTCAATTCTTGCCATTTCCATCACATCGGATGTAGATAAACATGGTTACACATTTTCTGCATAAAAAAAAACAAAAAAAACATGATGCAATACAAATGTACGAGAACGTCACACTTAGGTTTTTATAAATTACGTGAAAGCACTCGAAAGCCTTTACTTGGAATGCTAAATTAGAATAATCCAGAATTTATATTAGTAGCAGGCCATCTGCCTACGAATAGAAAATGAATTGAAATAGAAAGGAGCATAAGACACGGATTTATCTAAATCACTGTATTTATTCAAGCGCTACAGTGAGAGCCATCTTGAGGCCGCTGAATAACATAGCAGGATTTATTATCCTTGGGCGCAATATTAACGTAAAAAACTTAACACTTGATGGCACGCACAGAAAGAAAAAACTATTTAAGTAATTAAAACAAAGTGAGAAGAAATGCGTAACCATCAGTTCGTCAACAAGAGGAAAGTAATCTGAAAACTAGGAAATAGAGATGCCTAAAATCTAACAAATAGAGAAGTTTAAATGTTTTTTTTTTTTAATTGAATTCATCGAAGCCAATGCATTAAAACCACGGAAACGCAAGGGGTTACTGGGTGTAGAAGAGTTAGAAACAGGGACATGGCTAAGAAGCGAGAACAGGGGGGCAGTAGATAACATTGCATTTAAATTGTTGCAGATGGCTAGAAACTATGGAGCTAGACACGAGTTCCACAAGATCGAGAAAAGAAACTTAGCATATAATTTACAGTTATATCTAGAGAGCCCAACTGTAAATGGGTGAGACCTCGTCGCTAGTGTAGTACTGCGTTTAAATTCGAAGAGTCGACGTACCAAAGCGAAGTGCTCATCCGAGCAATTGCCATGAATGTATGTATAGAAAAGTCAAAACGAGGCAACCTTTCGGCGATGTGAAGGTGACTAAAACCGAAACGCCAGATTGGGGTCAATAATATTGCCGATTTTTTTTTTTTTTTGATCTTATGGAACTCTAGATAGGTAGATAGAAGGGACACCGGATCATATGTAGCAGCGATATTTAACCAGGGAACAGTGAAGCAAATAAACAGAGGGTGGTGAATGATAGAGAAATCTGAACGTACACTGGACTAGCAAAGGAAAAAAAGGAAAATGCATTCCAAACGCTAAGCAAATTACTAAGAATCATGAAAATTACATTAGAAACATGGCAAGTGTTGTAGAGTAGTTTCACAGTGGAGGCTTGTATTTCACCAAGTCGGTCCTAAAAAGGTTCAATGTACAATAACGTTAGGAACTTGTTATAATAGTTAAAGACACAGCAATCTAGTTGGGGTGGTTGATAATTAATGTCCGACATCGACTGACTCACCAACTCACTGAGGGGTATTTAGTCACCCCACCACGAGGGCATCATGTGGCACAAAACCGGTTTAACGTGGGATTTCCGAGCTCGCGTGCTCTGCCAAAAATATGCCCTTTGAACCCGTATGAACAGGTTCAGGGTCGGTTTACCTCCCCGAAAGAGACTCCGCTCTTCGGCGTAGCCTCGTTCGGGTTAATCCGCGCCCGAAAGCAGAGAGTTCAACCGGTCAGTCGGTCGTCCGACTTCAGACTGAAATCAGACCAACTCACTGAGCGACTTCGTGATTGCTACTACTACTTATACGTGGGAGAGTCTATTAACAATAGAATAGGTATGTTCCATTTATAACACAGAGAGCTGATGTAATCTTAATCCTTTTTTACGGCAGTGAATGCTGCACAATCCACAGTAGGACGCTAAAAACACTATACACAAAGAATGTAAAAAACGAGGAAGCCTCAAACAAAAAACGGCACAAAAACGAGACATGCTCAGAAAGAGAACTGAAATTTCTTAGACTCTTGAGGAAAAAAAGGGGGGGGGGCGTCCAGTATTTGACACAGCATATCGAAGGCAAAATACAGTGGAAGGTAGCGGATCACTTACCTTACGAGTTTGAGTGAGTAGATGGTAGAATAAGGCGTGAAGGATTTGAAAATGGGGGCAAACATTTCATGGAGCTAGAAAAGGATACGAGAATGTTGGCATCATCCTAAAGGAATAGGACACAAAAATTACTAGAACTAAGTTAATAGGATTACTTACATTATTCACAATATTCGGACTGTTCATCTTCATGCAATATTCACAACGTTTCGGCCGTTGTACGCTCCGGCCTTCTTCCGGTGATTTTAATTTCGAACCTAAGCCTTTATTTCGCCCACCGGGGTAGACTGTCCTCAAAGAAACATGGCCCAGTGGATAAAGGCGTTGGTTAGATACAGTGACTAGACCCAAAGACTTGTGAATTCAGTACAAGGCTACAGCAGTGGTGAACGATAATTGAAGAGTTCAGTTAAAAGGAAATAACAGATTCTGTAGAGTCATGGCATGTGGAACGGGAACAATCTACCCCTGTGACAAAATAAATGGTTCGATTCGAAACTCCAATCACCTGAAGGAGGCCGGAGCGTACAACGGCCGAAACGTTATGGGTATGGCAATGAAGAGAAGAATAACTGACCGAATAATGTAAATAATCATAATACCTCATCTCAGGGATATAGACATAAATTAATAGGAGGAGATAAGTTCGTCTATCGTCTGACTGACACTCCTCCCCGGTCTTTTCAACAATAGTAGAGGTGTATACCTTGTTCTGTTTAGAATTGGCTTTAACGTCCCTTCTAATGTTTTGTTTCACTTCCAGTAGCCGCTCGAGTATTAGTGGTATTATCACCTTGCTTGGGCTGAACTGATAAACCCCCACCCCCCCAAAAAAAAGTCGAAACAAAATTCTATGGTTTCAAATTTTTAAGATTTTTATAAATTTCTATTTGCCGTTCCTGAAGATGAGAGTAAAACTATTTTTTTTTTTAGAAAATTGCTCATGCCAGGGGATTTTTAATTTATAATTTTTTTTTATTCTAATCTGGAATGCTCGACCGATAAAGAGTGACAAACTGAAAAATAAAGATTAAATCAATTAGCAGTATATTTTTCGCCTTTCGTGGGGATATCAATTTAAAATTTAGATTGAAAACTGAACTTTTATTATATAAGTTAAAATATTCCAGGACTGGAGTTTATAGAAGATTCTACGAAATCACCATGTCTATTGTAAATCTGTATCGTTTTCTATGATCAAGTATGCATAACCTGAGATTGAGACTGCTAGACTACATGAATTATTCGGCTGAAGGTCGTAGTAATATTAACTGACAGTGTATTACCAATGCTAAAATTTGATTAAACAGCATTTTGCCCATTGCAAAAAATAAAAATAAATAAAAAAATTACAGTCATTAACGAAAGTCATCAAAATTAATACGTACTAATGGAAAATCCATTTAGTTTTGGTTTCTCCTCGGAGATATTTATTCTAATGATTAGAGAATAATGTTATTAAATCCCACGTATATACGTACCTTTTGACTTTACCTTGAAACTGATATACATAAATGTGTTTGATATTACAATTAACATCACGTCTTAAAATCTGCGATCTTTAAGTTGTTCTTCGTTCAAAATATTGTCGATACAACGTTCTACTTTGCGGATAAAAATTACGGAAGAAATTCTTACGTTTCGCTATTGAATTTAAAAGGGGTTTGTGCTTCAGTATCGTTCGTTCCATGTCTAATGGATGTCAGTTAACGCCTGTTAATTCCCCTCACCAAGTTCTCCACCGCCTTAACCACAGAGGATAAAGGCGTTAGTTAGATCCAGTGACAAGACTCAAAGGGTGTGAGTTCAATACCTGGTTAAGGCGGTGGAGAAATTGGAGAGGGGAATTAACACGAGTTAACTGATAACAAACATCAGTTAGACATGGCACGTGGAACTAGAACAGTCTACCCTAGCGAGCGAAATAAAGGGTTCAGTTCAACATTCCAACCACCGGAAGAAGGCCGGAACGTACGACGGCCGAAACGTAGTGATAAATATGGCAACAAGGATGATAGTCTGAATAATATAGTGAATTTGAGCTTGTTCTCTAATGTCTATCTTACTGCTTAAGTAGCAGGTGTTCATTTTTCAAAGACTCCTTGTCAAAGATTGCTAGCTGTATGACAGGTAAATGCTTCTAAGAACTCCCTCTGCGGTTTGAATATTTGCTTAATGTAAGTCATCGTTTATCTTCTTTCCCACCTGGAAGTTTGTCATACGAGAAAAAAAAAAAAAAAAAAAAATAGATTACCTCTTTTGCATTGCTCGTTGCTGAAAGTATCGAATCTTCTATCTAAACATGACCCTAATTTTTTAAGAGTCATCTAACTGGGGCCTTTTTTTAAAGCCTAATCTTACCTGGGCCTAATTTTTTAAGCCTCACCTTACTGGGCCTTATAAATTTCAGCATTTTGTCATGAAGGAACTAAATTATCACAAAACTACTTAAATCTCAGGCTTTTTCATTACAGGAGACAACGTATTTTACTTCACGATCTCACAACTCCCGCAATTTTGTTTCTCTAAACTTGAACTGCGATAAGAACTTCACTTCCAGGAAACACCCGCGTTGGGAGAATGCGTTATTAACATTTAAGTAAAAATTGCTTATTAATCTAACTGCTTGTAATTTAAACCGGTTCTAGAGGGTACCATATATATATATAATAGTTATTGAAAAAAATTCTAAGAACATTTCCATAGAACTTATGCAATGTTAGGTATCAACTTTGTTTTAAACGTCGAGATAATATCATTAAGAAATTTAAGTAACCTTTTGTTAAAAAGCCTCTCTCAAAGCAATAAATATGTTGTATAGCATTTCATGTTACAGTTTTCTCATCTTTCACCACTGACAATTATTTTGATTCGGATATTACAAAAAGGTTTATTGACGTCCACACAAACAGTGTACTTGACTCATGCAATTGTCTCCACAAGTACTGGTAACATCAAATCTAAGTTATACCTATTTTTTTTATTTTTTTTTTTAATAATATTACTAGCTTATTTAATGTTATTAAAAATGACTTTTCTATTACTTGACACGCTAGTACAAGGCTTTTTATGAAAAAAAGTTTAGCTCTATCGTAGTCCTGTTATCATCTTAAAGCATAAAAAAAAGTTGTTGAACTACCACACAAGTGGGCTCAGGGACGGTGACATGCCGCAATCTGGTGAGTGACCAAATCAAATATTAAGATTTAAAGACAACTGATCAGGGGTTGCTATATTACGCGGGATACCATGCTGCGAATTATACCGTGACCTCACCTCCCGTGCGTCCTGTCCACATAAAAAGGAAGCAAATGGAGCTCCCACATCAGAATCTTCCTCTGGGTTTGACAATACTCAGCTTGTCAAACTCTCCGCTTTCGAGCGGGGAGGAACTCAGACGAGGCTTTGCTGAAGGGCTGAGTCTTGTCTGGGGAGGTAGACAAATCTGACCCCATTATTCCGCGGTCTACGGGGGAATTTTTTGCCCGAGTCTACCGGCTCTAAACGTCCCACGTAACAAAAAAAAAAACAAAAACAAAAAACGGCCTTTTACCGTCTGTGGAGGACCTGGGTAAATACAGCATTCCTATGGGTCTGAAACCGTTGTCATAAGCTGGATAACCTTTAGATTAAAAATTGCTGAAATAATTTTTATGGACGTGTCATATTTACCGAGGAAATTGCAGTCACATTTTTTACGAGATAATCTGCTAGAGGCGCTGTAGAGTTACATAGCGTGGTAGAACGCATAGTATAGTAGAAAATGAGGTAGACCGCATTATATCGTGTTTAATACCGTGGTAGACCGAATACTATATTAGCACCCCCTTATCCTGCATTGTTTAACTGATCTTATGAGTATTTTTTAAATCACGTGACTTCGGACATATTTGTTAATGAAATTTAGCGCTTGCCTCGTTATTTTGTGGAATGAAACCAAGAGAGAAGAAACTCCGAAGAAAAATAACAGTTCCCATATATTTGGAAAATTACTGCCAGTGAAGATTTTAAGCAAATGATATAGCTCAACTCAACAGCACTCATCGATTAAGGCCAATAAAACAGTTCTCAATTCTAGAAAGAGTTAAATGACTTTCTGTCCGCAAGCATCTAACTAGTCTGTCATGGATGCAATATTGAATAAAATCCGTCCTTGAAAAGAATCTTGTGAGCTCTGTATTGTGTACACCTAAACCAATGTTAAAGGTTTCAAACAATGAAGTTCGTTTGGAGAGAACAAAGGACTGTTCTCATCTTTTTTGTTGCCACGACGTTTCAGCGGTTGTACCCTGCGGTCTTCTTCAAGTGTATACTGATCTAGATAACGTAAAGGGAATTTTGAACTAAACCCTTTATTTAATTAAATAAAGGGTTCAATTCAGAATTCCCTGTAGGTTACCCAGATCGATATACACCTGACGAAAGCCGTAGGAAACAACTGCCGAAACGTTGTGATAACAATGAAAATGAGAATATTAGTCCAAATATCGTGTAAATAATGCTTATCCCTGAAAATCGGATAAAAAGCCAAATAATAATTGAGAGTCATCATCAAATCAGTGTATATATAAAAAAAAAAAAAAAAAAAAAAAAAAAAAGCAACTAATTACTTTCATTTTCTCCATCGTACACACAAAATTCGTTTTAAACAGAGAAATGGATTATATGAAATCGACAACGTAATTAGTATTGAAATGTGCGAAGCAATTTTCGCTATCAATAAAAATTGAAATTAGTTACGCAAAATTTCTCCAAATTCAAAAAGGTTTACGTGTATTTAGTATTAGGTTGGTGCAAAAATAATGTCGGTTTTTGACGTATTTTTTAACGTCAAAAACCGACATTATTTTTGCACCAACCTTGTATGATAAAAAAAGATTGAAGTAACTTCTGCGTAAAACTTACACAATATTTAAGATTATTACTCTGAAAGTTTCTAATGCACATCAGGCATTTTGTCTTTATTTTCATTTTCACTTATATTAGTAGTAAAGGTGGTCGAATTCTTAAAATGTCACCGAATCAGTTATTTGTCAGAATTCCGATTAATTTACGATCTGTTAGAAACATGGGTCGGAAATAAGACTCCGGTGTAATTTGAAAAGGCTTTCTTTAGCTTTGGGGAGTTTGTTTTTTCTATGACAGCGCTGTTCGCTGTTAGCGCGGACATGTCTTTTTCAACAAGGGTTACTCAAATTAGTCCTGTTTCTTGCTTTTTTCTCAATTTCGATGACGCCATCTTGTGGAAATTAACGCGTGGCAGGAGGTGTAATCATCGAATTCTATGCTGGAGGCTTATTTCGGATCCACGCTGCTTGTTTAGAATAATAATCTCAGAGATTTGATAAACGCCTCTAAGAAGATGAAAAACGGATTACCAATTAATCGATCGATTTTCTTGTCATTCTCCGGTGACGGATTTATCCGCCATTAAACTATCATAGATGAAAAGCACAAAACGAACTAGAAATGACAATTTAGAAAAGCCATGTGATATTGAGAGAACTTTTGTTAAACGTGGGATGTTCGTATATTTTTTTTTTCATAACTTGCCCATGATACTTGAGAATTAGAACAAGCCCAGAAAAAAAAAAAAAAAAAAATAGTTTAAATTTCTTTGGGATTTTATTTGTTGTGGTTTTGAAACCTTGAAGTTTTACGAAGCACTTTCCCAAAGCACATATAGGCGTTGTCGTCGCAGTTTGAATAAAGTCATGCCACTTAATAAAAATCCTTTGTATTAAGAGCCAATCTAACTTTCAATATTGTTAGTGTCATCATCACAGCCGTCAATTTCGTTCGAAAATTATTAGGTTGGTGCAAAAATAATTTCGTTTTCTCACATAGTAACATATCTTAGAAAACGAAATTATTTTTGCACCAACCTAATAGTTTCGTAATAGTAGAAAACACTCTTAAGATTTATACATCCAAAGTTCATTTCGGACAACATTTAAGTCAAATCAATAATCAAACCTCAAGACAACAACAGACGCATGCAAAAAAAAAAAAAAAAAAAAAAAAAAAGGAACACATCGCAAATGTTAAAATAAAAATCAGTACATACCTATAAAGGCCACAGCAACGAAGAGGATATGAAAAAGAGAAAAGAAATTGTTAATTAAAAATTGCAATGGTTATGCTGTTTATAAACGAATAGGCATTATAATACACGTGTATAATTCTAATATTTTAGCTTAACAGACAGGTACAGAAAAAAAAAATGACAGCAAAATTATCTATCACGATTTTTTGCATAATCAATGTAATTGAGAGGTCCATATTCGTTGGTCAAGAATTATATTTCCTGTAAAGTATAACGTACCCAACTCAAAATTTAACTTTGTCAGAATTTCATGAATGAACAATTATTTGCACTATATTCGGATTATTGTCATCTTTCGGGCTTTGTGACCCCCGGCTTTCCTCAGGTATATATCGATCTGTGTAGCCTACAGTGAATTCAAACCTGAACACTGGAGGTAGACTGTTCTAATTCCACTGCTCATGTCCAGGGATATCATCTAGTTCTTAAGGATGAGGAATAACTGAAAATTACTAAATAAAAATAATGACTAGGTGTAACGATATACTGCTAACAATTACTACTTCCACACTTATCTTCAGTACCTCTACCGGATATATATATATATATATATATATATATATATATATTTTTTTGCGTTGCTGTTATCCACGATCTTCAAAATTTAAATGCAACATCAATCTTTATCTTCGTTAGACGCGACTGAGGCGTTAGAACGAATTCCAGTGTGTAGAATTTTGGTAAATTAGTATGGCAACCAACTTTCAAATGCTTTATATGATCAAGACATCGCGCACGCCGGTAGTGGGGTGGGCACAGCGACCGGGGGGGAAAAAGTCGCGCACGCCAGTAAGGGGGGGGTCACAGCGACCGGGGGAAAAAAAAAGTCGCGCACGCCGGTAGGGGTGGGTACAGAGACCGTGGAAACAGTCGCGCACGCCGGGTGAGAAAGTCAAGCTGTACAAACACGGTTTTCTTGTATGTTACGATAAATTTTCATAGTATCAGTAAACCCACTGAACGACGAAATACGTAATTGTCATTCATCCACATATAACGTTCTGTTTGCATGAGCATTTCCTCAAACAAAAATATCTTTACTTTCGGCATTGTTAGCCAGTAGCGACGAGAGTTCGGTGTGGACATCCGACACAAATGTGCTGGGCTGCGAAACCCGAGTGGCCCCGAGAAAATACCTGAAGGAGTTTAAGGTAGGGACTTCTTTACAGAAAGTAGAGGTCAAAATTATGAATCAGTATTTCATTGAAAAAAATACGAAGACTGAAAACTTGGCTCGCTGGTTCAAATTTCTGCACTGATGATCGTTATACTGCCCGCCTATCTTTCTATTTCGATACATTAAATTCTGATACCGGTTTTGAGGTTAAGTTGAGTATTTCCTGCCGGAAATTGTTTTCGATTCTATGAAAGAGTAAGGCTTTCGAACTGATTATCAATACAAATCGAATCTTATTCTATTAAAACAAAAAAAAAAAAAAAAAAAAAAAAATCATTTCACGCCAATTGAGGCAATAAAAGTCACTACGATGGAAAGCGTTGCGAAGAGTGAAAGAAACGGGACAATGAGACAAAATTATGGAAACAGTAGATGATTAACATTTTTTGAAAATCCTATTTGACAGGAAAGCAGCATGTTGGAAAATATTTCACACACACAGAGAGAGAGAATAGAATTTAGAACAAAGTATTTCAACAGTGAAATTATGAAACCTAGATGTCAATATAACGAAAGCGTGAATTCGATTTTTTTAAAGAGTAAAGATTCATTTTTTCTTTTAATTATTCTGAAAGGTGTTATTGCATGCAATGGGAACGTCTATTCTTTACCATTTACAGATATCCTAGTTGTACTGAATCTCATTTAAGCTTTGCCAAGGGAAAATATTCAGTTAATAGACTAAGTACTGGCTTCAATCTATACTAATGGTTCTATCCCAAGTGCAGAAATGGCTTTAAGAGTAAAAAAAAAAAAAAAACTAAAAAAACAAACAACATTCGTTTAGCTAAACTTGGGCGCCATTTTGGCTCACGTTTTCATTTAGTTATGAAGAGAAGTCATAAGACTGGGAAGGAAAGAGCGCCAGTCCATTAACAGAAATTGATAGCCCAAAGTGACGCTGAAATCCAACCTGGAAACTTTACCATTAAACAGGTATCAGGACTGTCAACAAAACAACAATTATCTCGGAATGCTGCAATTTCGAACCACTAACCGTTGATTCGATGAAAAATAAGCAAAGATAGGAATGAACACTTCTATACAAAGTACACTGGCTAAGAACTTGTTTTATGAATTTAGAATCATAAAAATACCTAATATTTCTCAGCTCGTTTTATGAAGTCAGATTCAACAAATGTTCATTCGGCTTGGTTTGATCCATGGATTTGTTCTTTTTACAGTGAATCTACCGCTTCTGGGTAATTTGCAACCGAAACATTTTCTTCAATATATAAATAATTTAACATATCATTTTTTAGCTTATTTTTTTCCAGATACTTTAACCCAGAGGTAGATGGAGAAGAGACGGTCTCATGCCTTTCCAACGGTTATTTGCGCATAGGTAAAATGTAATTAACTTGACTGTAATTATAACTGCTGTCCGATTACTCATTTCCATCCACTTCACAATCCGCACATCCTGGTCGGCTGGGATCAACGTAGCTTTTTTTTTTTTTTTTTTTTTGTGTATTTGGAAAGTGTAAAAAACATGAATTTGATCATTTAATACATCCTAATATTTATTACACAAAAGTACAAATGTGGTACATAGATTAAAATGAGAATGTGGAGGGCTGGTCGACGCCTGTTTTAAAATTAATGTTAGCTAGCCACAATCACTGACCTGGACATGCTACAATAACCTTGCATCAAAACGCCTCATTCTTACTTACCATTCTTACTACAACCACAATACCTCAGACACTATTAAGACCTAACTAGACTCCATATGTACAATTTTTTGTCTGTTGGGGTAATAGAAAATATTTTTTAAAATGTATAAACCTTAATGAATATTTACAAAGATTAACAACATTTATTTACAAGAAACAGTTTCAGTGATAAACGATACAATCACTAATTGGAGCGGAGACATAATTTAACCGGAGAAATTAAAGCGAAATTTAATCAACAATTGACTCAGACGAAATAACACGTCATCACACAAACAATACGAAAAAAATGACACCCGAAAAACGAAAGGCTTCCCGTCTACACCAGATAACTGAATTTGATCATTTCATACATCCCATAGTTCATTTTATCAAAACGACATTTCACTTACACAAGACTATTCTACAATCGATTGTGCTTGCCCAACTTTTCGTTAGTTCGCACGACCATTATATCCTGCTAGTACCTCATAAATAATGGAATATTCTGTTTTGATCACGTGAAAAGACAGACGTTACTTGGTTTAAGTGAGAAAATAAAAGGTAAGATAGTGTTTAACGTCTGTTTCACTGAAATGGAAAAACGTCAGTTAAAAATCTTTTCATTTGAACGCCGCCTTAAAATAACCAGCATTGGTATTTATGATTGCTATTGCAATATCCTGTTAAAGGGTTTTAAGCTCAAGTATATAACGATGCAGTTGGAGACTACGGATATTTTATTGTTTTAGAACTCGCCATGAGCTTATTCAATCATCAAGTCAATGAAGATTCATCAGAAATTTCAAATAAGAAAACTGACGTTTTCCCGGGTTAAAACTAATACATTAAATTTAAATGTTTGCCAGTTGGAAAATCACGAGACCTGGGGTGTTATACCAGTGTGAATTAAAAAAAAAAAAAAAAAAAGAAAAGATAAGAAAAGAAAAAGGGTTTTATTTATGTTCAGTCTCCCTTCAAGAAGGAAGCACTGATTGATCTCTCCAGTTTCCTTTCCTTTGTTGCCTGAAATATTGTCTCCTTACAACCCCACCAGGTGTCCACTTACAAAATCGTGTTAGGTAACATAACCTCTGTTGCTCCATTCTTTCAATACAGCTTGTAAATATGCAAATTTTTAAGCCCTTTTACTTTTATCAATCCTTTCCGAAGCATAGGCGTTTTTTTTTTTTTTAAAACAATTTAAAATTCCCTTCCATGGTATTCATAGGTCTATGTGCCGTCTCCTCTCAGGACGTAGGCGATCATAGCTGTCCACAATTTCCGATTTCTTACAGCTTTAAATAAATTCTTAGAATTAATTTTTTAAATCATGTTCCGCCATCGTTTTTTTCAAGCTCGTCAAGTATTTTATGCGTTTTCCCCAACCCCTCAATTAGTCCTGTGAGGTACAGATTTTCCAAGCCCTCTTTCCTCGTACGCTACTTCTAGTAGCCACTTAATCTACGGGCAAATTCTTCAACTCACTGTCGTACAGGAGGGCTAATATGGCAACTGTTGAACACATTTCTACCAAAATTATCCTCTTTTAGCGACAAGAAAACGTGACTAATAATTTATCTTTTTTTATCCGAGACGGCGGGCGATCGGGTCTGAATTTGAACGCAATTTCCCCACTAACTCTTGTTTCTTCAGAAGTAAAAGTGTTCGAATGTTTGTAAACCATCAATTAAATAAAAATTAAAAGGTCATGTCTTTGTGCGTTAAATTAAATGTTCTGTTGCATTTGAAAATGTCTTATTCAGACTATTTCTGGATTTTAATTTTTAATGGCTGTCATTTGCTGCTTATTTAAAGTCATGAAATGTTTATATTTTAAGCATTTCTTCTTGAAATAATTATATGCTGATACAAACTATTTAACCCATAGTAGAGGGAGAAGCTGAATTTATAACTTTCCAACACCCAATGGTATTTGCGCTTGATATGACTAAGTCAAATGGATATGGAACTCGACTCATTTCTAATTCAGAGTCCTTACGTATTACACCCCCAGTATAACCAAGCTTACAGTAGCTGATATTCTCAAATGGTTACCCATCTAAGTACTGACCAGTTCCGTCGTTGCTTAAACTTCGGTGATCGCACAAGAGAACATGTGTTTAAACGTGATATAGCTGCAAGCATCCCTATTACTGGAAAAAAATTCTATTTCATCTGACCTAATGAAAGTCCAGTTTGATACCAGAAAGATGAGCTTGCGTTTGTTCGTTTCTTCCCTGATCCTTTCGTCAAATTTTATAAGCCATTAATGCTCATATCTAAAACGTTTCAACTGCCTTTCTGATTTGAAGGATAAACGTTCATTTCGCTTCCATTAAACCAGATCTGAGATTTGTTACGTGGGGAAAAAAAAAAAAAAAAAAAAAAAAAAATTTACTACACCAACAACGAGTTTAATTATCAATTTGAGATTTCGACCCATGTTTATACTTTCAAACCCATGCCAGTTTTTAAATATCCGAACTAGGTCTTGTCTTAATTTATTTTTTGATTATACATTATACCACGACAAGTATGTTGTACATGATTGATAGATTCGTTTTCTACAGCTGAACCTTTTACAAGTTATTTAAATTAAAATATATATATATATATATATTTAGTGAAAGTTTTGTTTTGAGGATAAAGATTCAAAACTTGCTAATTAACCATTAGCAGAGTGGAGAAGAAGTGGATTCATACCTATTCCAAGGGTATTCGCGCGTAAGTAAATATAAAGAACACAAGAGGAATTGGAACGTTGCTTTCTGATTAGAAATTCTAAGTCATTATCCATTACACTAGCCGCATATCCAGTCTTACAGCGCTTCGTATTGCCAAGCGGTCACCCATCTACCTACTGACCAGTTTCTATTTCGGTGATCGTACAGGAAAGCAGCATTTTAGCGTGATGTCGCCATAAGCTAAGTAGCACTACATTATAAATCTTACAACCAGACATTGCAGTTTAAACAAACGATATATCACACGGCCGTCAGAAATATAGGCATCAAAAATTTCCATTATTAAAATTTGTTAACTTCCTCTAAATACGATTCAAAAGCTATCTTTACACTGAGGTTACACGTTACAAGATTCAAGCCTACTTAGACTGACAATAAAACCGTTCCTTCGTTCTGACCGATGGTGCTTTGTAAAACTTGTATTTAATCTGACTAGATTACAAATTCGAAAACAGAATAGGAAAAAGTTTCGAGAAAGAAAATCGAAGACCAACTCTTCCAGGTATTCATAGAGTAACGTAACGCCTTGCTTGCTTAAAAGATCAACTGTAAAAACTCAAATTTTTAAAAATCAAACAATTTGGTTTTGTACGTTTTTCAACTTCTTCCGATAAGTAAAATGAAATTAAAAATATTACTTTTATTTTATTTACAGTAGATAAACTGAAATGATGTAGAGAATATAGAGTTAATTAGTGTATTTCCTGTTTAGTATAACTACGACAGAAAGGGTGTAAAACGGCATTAAAACTATTTGAAGCTGGTTGATAAAAACAATGCACGTGCATTCAGCCTGAGACAGTTGACAAGTAGGCTTTTCCACTTAGCGACTATCGCATTGGATCTTAAGTCCTTAAATTATATATATATATATATATATATATATATATATATATATTAGTGTAACCCGGATATAAGAGATTTTCTCTGGTCCCAAATTATAGCCTGTGTTAATGTATATAAAATAGACCAAACCCGGATATAAGAGACTTCTTCTCCGGCCCCGACAACTCCTATATCCGGGTTACACACACACACACACGCGCAAGCAAATACAATGCCTAAGAGCCACTCAACGTAGAGTGGCAACTTTGTGGCGTAATATTAGCAAAGGAAAAGACCAGCGTTAGCAGTATAAAGATGAAGTAGACTTAAGAAGGAACAGGAAACCAGGTATAAAGTTCTAGACCACTTTAAAAGACCGGGTTTGAGGGTGAACCGGATGATAGGCGAACCTTTCTACTATTATATATTTCAATAAAAACATGTCTGAGATATACTATCGATCCAATTGTTTTTTGTTTTTTTAAACTTTTTAAATCTTCCGAATTAGTTGCTTTATGTAATCAGCAAATTTACCAAAGTTAATTTTTATCGAAATAAAATGTAGTCAATATTCGATAACACGAGTGGTGGGGGGGTGAACTTTGAGAAATTTAACGGTTATACCGCAACGGATTTGGCAATTTGGAAAAAAAATTCAAAAAATTGGGTAGACAACTTAGGATTCAACCCAATGTTTGAAAGAATTCTTGAGATATATATATATATATATATATATATATATATATATATAATCCTATCAAGCGTTCAGTAATATGGAACCTGCTCAACAGTAAACTTAAATTTTTCAAAACGTAACATATTAAAACAAATTAGATTAACTGGCATTTTATTTTTGTAAACACATTGCGTACCAACTGTACATAACAGTATTAGGACAAATCTAATTCGATCCCATGTTCCAGGTTTGGAGATTCCCCATTTCCTTTCGATTTTCCAGAATTCATCTATTTTCCGGCCTTTTTCCTATTAAGTACAGCTTCCGACTGTTCCTTAATCGTTCGAAAAACGCATCCTGATCTTTCTGCTATCACAGAGGATTTCCATAAAGTCAGAAAATCCATTTGTCCCAGAAATAGGGCCCGAACAAGACATTTTCGAATGCAAACTAACATTAATTGAACGCACAATATACCTTCACAAAGTACATAAGATTTTAATTCATAGCTTTGCGATCCGAGCTACATTACGATATGTTCCCTGCTCACGATGTTGTCTCTTACTCGAGTACAATTAAAAGTAATGTTATAATTTTGGATGAAAATTTCGTCATTGAAAGAAAGTTATTAGTAATGAACGATTTCATTAGCTATAGTTTAAATTGTAATTTTTTTCTGGAATCCTTCTAAACACGAGTCATTTTGCGTCAATTATTGCAGCTAATAATATTAACGGAAACTGGTTCCAATTAGTACAGTTAATTTCAAAATTATTCAAGCAAACGTAATTAAATTAACTGCTGGTAAAAGATGACAAATCCAAATTCAACTTAAAAATAACTAATGAGAAACATTTAATCGAAAACTAGCAATGGACAAATATTAATGGACAGTGGAATGAGAGCAAGCTACACCCGGGGATTAAATAAAGAGTTCAGTTCACAATTCCCTTAAGGTGGCCGTGTGGATGTACTCTTAACGAGGGCGAAAGAGCGCAACGGCCGAAACTATGTGATAGAAAAATAAGGACTATGATACGCTATGGTTTAACCCTTTGCAGGTTACTTAAAGCCAGGGAATATTTTTAGATTGTAAGTTTAAAAGTGTGGGTAACGGTTTAGGGGTACAAGGCTTACTAATTAACAAGGGGGGATAGGTTGATACATACCTTCTCTAAAAAGGTATTTGCACGTAAAAAAATATATAACTAACCCAACGGCAACTGGAACTCTGGTCTCCGATTAACAAATCGGACTCCTTATCTATTACACCACCCCCACATTCAAGATTACAGAACCTGATCTTCGAAAGCGGTTACACATCTAGATACTAACCAGACTCGTTGCTTAACTTAGTGATCGTACTGGAACCGAT
This sequence comes from Acanthosepion lycidas, assembly GCA_963932145.1. NCBI lineage: Eukaryota > Metazoa > Mollusca > Cephalopoda > Sepiida > Sepiidae > Acanthosepion > Acanthosepion lycidas. The sequence goes on from OZ010602.1 coordinate 44,871,212, forward strand.
GTTTCAACGTGAGGTTTCTGTAGCTTAGATGTGGCACAAGGCCGAAAGTATGGAGCACCCAGTGAGGATTGAACTCATTACTCAGTCGTAATTGTTCTAGCCAGACAAGCTTGCTAACCATTACACCACCTCGAGGTGCCCACGTGAGGTTTGTGTAAAGCCGTTTACATTTTAGAGATTGAATACATACACAGATGAGCTACAGATTTTGGAAGATACAAGGAAAGCTTTTCTGGTTGTAGGGGTCATGCAATCAGTAACGGAGTGGCCCGTCATTTGCTTTGAAACTCTTGCTTTCATCTCAAATGGCTGCAGGCACTTAAATTCTTCTCTTGGGTGATGACCGAGACCCAGATGTTTTAGAAAAAAGTAATTATTTATAGTGTTAGTTGGGAGATAAGCGAAATCATTTGATATGGGTGATTGGGCTGACAGATTGTTTCGTTCCTTTTTAATCTTGAGTGACTTACTTTTGAAACAGTACGAGGAGACTGGCGAATTCAGACTCGCTCTCGGTCGACAAAATGTTTGTCGAAGAAATTCTTTGGATTTGGTAGAACGCGCCCATTGCAGTAACAGAGTTTATCGAGCGCGTACTTATTCAATACCCAGCCTTTTTTTTAAGGTTTCGTGTTTACACTATTTACATTATTCGGACTATTGTCCTCATCTTTGTCGCCATATTTATTACAACGTTTCGGTACGTTGTACACACTTCAGGTGATTGGAATGTCGAACTGAACCCTTTATTTTGCTCACTGTTCTAGTTCCACGTGTCATGTTTAATGGATATCAGTTATCTGTTAATTCCCCTCTTCAAGTTCTCCACTGACTTACCCGGGTATTGAACTCACACTCTTTGGGTCCTGTCACGGGATCTAACCAACGCCTTTATCCACTGTGCCTGGGAAACGCCGTTTCACCACCAACAACAGCGGTGGCGACGGCGTGTCTTACTATTCGCTAAGCGAATGAACGATGTCCACTGCAATTTCTCTCTTCGCTACCAACTGGTTGAGTACTTAGAGGAATACTTGCGTAGACTTGGACATAAAGTCTATGGATGTCGTTCGTATGAAAGGGGGCTAACATATTTTACGTGACAAATTAAAACAACTTGTCGGCTAGGTACATTTTATAAAGCCTTCTTTTATTTAATTAAATGTAAATTTGTCTAGGCTAGGAAACCTGCGGCCATTAGTACTTTGTAATTCTCGTTTTTCATTCTTCCTATCATTCCAATTAAATGACAAAGCCAAGTTTTCCGGAGATGTGGGAATATTTTTAACTTAATGTTTCCATAGTTCTTTTATCAGTTCATTGAAGTTTCCTTCCATTTTAGATCATTCGGGAGTAGTCACATCTTAATATTAAATTTTGTCAATATTCGTTGAAACTATACGGAGTGTTTTTTTTTTTTAACAAAAAAAAAAAACAAAAAAAAACAAAACAAACTACACACACGAATTTTGTAAAAAATGAATTTAAAATTTTCTGTAGATAAAAAAAAAAGAACCTTTGGGCGAGTATTGAACAAGAGATTGATAAAATGTTGGTGAAAGGAATAATCAGGATTGTTTGGGTTAGTGAAAGTGACTAAAATTCGAGAACACTCGAGAACTACAACCTTAATCTTTCTCTACATTTTCGACCAAATTAAAAATTATGTTCACCCAATACAATTTCTAAGATCCACTTTAAGCAGACGGTTACTGTGTGATGTTTTATGGTACAGTGTAACCCGGATATAAGTGAGTTGTCGGGACCGGAAAAGAAGTTTCTTATATCCGGGTTTGGTCTATTTTGTTTAGGTAAGTATGGGAATAATTTGGGACCAGAGAAAATCTCATATCCGGGTTTCACTGTAGTAAGAAAATGCAAGTGAAGTTCATGTGGTTAAGTACTAAAGATAACTGTTAACCCTAGACTTAAAGACGTCAAGTGCGGAGTGACAGGGAAAACATCCTGTCGGAATCTGTCCAACAAAATAGTTCTTGAGTGGAAGCTGTCCGAGTGGAACTTACTAAAATCATACGGCAAGAATGTAGAGGATTCACACTATTGTACGTGGCGTGGCGGGTCCGAGGTGTAAGAGTCGATGGTGGGTGAGACTAAGGTATGTAAGCTAGTCAGAACATCTGCCATAGAAATATAGATACAGCAGCAAGAGGCTTGCCACGTTTCAACTGTGGGGAAATGGGTTGTAGGGTGGGAAATAAATTCATCTAAAAATGCTGGATAAAAGCTTGTGAACTATCAAAACAGGAAAGTGAGGGCTGGGCAAGGCCAGTTCAGTTCAGATAAGGCATCGGTTCTCCGGTTTTGGCGTGACCTAATATTAAGACAAACCAGCAGCTATACAAAGCCTATATCTGATTCTGATTCGGAGGAGTGGCTCTAAGAGATTTCGAAGTCGATATAAATAGAGTACATAGAAAATTTGGAGTATCTTTCTCAAAAGAGTTGTCTGGAATAACCATGCAAGTTGGGTAATGTAAGTTTCTAAAATAAACGTGCCGGTTCAAAAACAAACCCTGTACCGATATTTTTCGATAATGCCCCGACAAAGAAAAAAAATAAAAAAAAGAGAAATAAGTATGCATAAAATAAGGAGTATCCTATGGCCGAAAATGGAAGGTAATTATGTCAACACACAAGCCATGTTACCGTATTTCAAACCCAAGACTAAGTGAATTTCACTACTAAATTCCAACAGTGAATAGACGGCGACTGATTTTAAACTACTTCATCGATTTAACTGACAGCGTTTCTCAAGGTAACGTAAATCACTACATATCTCACTAATTAACAGAAATTGCACCATCAGTAAAAAGTGTAACATCTGGCCTGAGTTATTCTTATCACGGACAGGTGTGATTTACACCTGCTTTCTCCACAGGCTTGAATACATAATAGTCGTCGCCCTCCACAAAATAGACCAGCCTTTCCTGCTATTCCGTATAGCTTGGGTTGTAGAAGGAAATTTTCCTCATCTGAAGGCAGTTCTGAAAGTAAACGTCAAAATTTCAACTCGTTCTAGGGCTTTAGTTTAACTAAACACGCAGCTTGAATGAATTCTATGAAAGTTATGTGTTAATCACATTAAGGTTTTAAAATTCAGACATAAGAGCTCGGAATGTGCTAGGGGACAAAGCAATTATCTAACCGTCTAGAATTAAGATAAGGGCATTCCTTTTTTGCATTATAAATAAATCTGTTTTATTCAACAAAAGTGTAGATATCCTCATGACAAGCCCTGGAGTAACAGATCAACCGTCCAGTGTTGTCAGTCGGGACGTTGGTATTATCACCAGAATTCTTGGAATAAACTTCAATTTCAACTTGCATGTAAAGTTGACTTCGAAGGACGTTGTGGAAGAAGCTACACAAAAATTCTCTAAATCTTGGTGGTAAATTTTAATCCTGCCAAGCTAACTTATTTTAAACTTTTACATTCATTTAGTCCGAAATACAAGCGTTTTTCTACGGTAATATCATTTGCACCATTTCGAAGTGACCTGGAAGGGAGACTTATTTAAAGAAGTTACTGCCTTCATTTAACAGTAAGGAAGCCGACATCAATACTTCTCAGACTTCTAACAGTCATTGCGCTTTGGTTGATTAATTATTTTACGGTTTACCAACCATTTGTTGTTTATTTATATTTTTACATTGCAATTTTATTTTTGTTTAACATAATGGTTCAGTTATACAAGTATTTCTAATTGACCCAAAGCTTGGGGAAAAAGGTGGCAGATTCGCACCCACCGCATTTGCTAGTAAGCGAATATAAAGAATCAAAGTAGAATTGAAATCTGCTCACTGATTAACAATTCCAAGCCTGTATTCATTACACCACCCAGTCATTCAATCTTACAGCGCCAAGTGGTCACCCATCTACGTATTGATCAGGCTACACGTTGCTTAACTTCGGTGATTATACAAGACCGTGTGTTTTAATCTTGTGCGACCATAATGCACGGAACTTCGGAAGCTTATTTTACTATTTTTTTTTTTTTTTTTTTAGAAATATCAACCGACTTTAAACTATCTTTCGAAGTAATATTGAATTAAGTATTAATTAAATTTGCAATCCATTTTTACATGAAATCGTGAAATACCCTGAACAATAGTACCCTTTTTAAAATCATTTTACCTCCAAGCAATACAATAAAAAAAAAAAAAAAAAAAAAAAAAAAAAAAAAAATCACTAAATCGGTACGTTTTTCATTGTAAAGAAAATCTTGCATACATTGTCAAATAATTAAATGCATAAAAAGAATAATTTGCTATGATTAATCTTATTTTAAAAAAAAAAGAATTTACTCGTTTCATTTTTTTTAGATTTGGCAAAAATATGGAGCTAAGTAATTATAATTTAATCATGAAAATGTCATATTCATGAATTATAAAAAGTCTGCATTTTCATATTTAGTTTTCGGCATGAAATAACCCATACCGGTTCACAGGTCTCAAAAACAACCCAAACAAATTTAATCAAGTACAAAATGAAGAAAAAAAAAAAAAAAAAAAAAAAAAAATCAATAAAAAGAGTAATCTTCAGCTTAAACAGAAAAGAGAATTTCAAAAATCCCTCTCAATTAAAAGGCTGTAACGGCTACCCCTCTACTGAAATTCCATTGTTAACTCTCCCTTTCCCCCACTTAATTTCGGAATTAAGTTTATTCGCCATCAGACAAAAACAGTCACCCTCTCTACCCAGAACTGCGATCAGCGATAGCTTGCTAGTAGCAGTCGACAATATTACCTCCTATTTTGTGTAGCCTTATCGAAAAAAAAAAAAAAAAAAAGAAAAAAGATTTCAATGATATCAGTCATGTCACCTCTACAATTTTCTTAAGCGTGCACGGAAATACGTCTTGAGATATATATATATATATATATATATATATATATTTTTTTTTGATTAATGGGTTAATCTTAAATCCAATGGATAAGTATTAAACGCTGGATTTAAGGAAAAAAAAAAAGTAAAATCTTTAACCGCAAACGTATCTTACAAGCATTGAAATAATTTGAAGGATTTTATTACTTCTGAAAATGATTGTTTCCATGTAAAAAGAATTAAAATTTTCATTAAATCTTCTGAAAATCAGTATTTAGAACAGCATAAATTTGAGTCATTTTCATTTCTACTCATTCCGAATACGCTACAAGGGGGAGACAAACTGACACTAAAATCGATGTTAAAAGTGAAGGGTGCGTGAGTCTTATTTTAAATATTCCTGATTATCTGAACTTCAACGTTTTAGATTACCATAATGCAAATGTAACTTTAAATCTACATATCTTGGTGTCCATTTGTACTTATTTTCTGCAATGAAGGCCAAAGACTCCTGTATTTAAGGCACATTGTAGTTTCGGAAAAATAAAGTTTTGATTCTTTTTTTTTTAAAATGACTTTTGACGAATGATACAGCTCAACTAACGCATTGGCATACATTGACGAAAAGACAGTATTAGACAGTGTAACCCGGATATAAGAGATTTTCTCTGGTCCCAAATTAGAGCCTGTGTTAATGCATATAAAAGACCAAACCCGGATATAAGAGACTTCTTCTCCGGTCCCGACAACTCTTATATCCGGGTTACACTGTATTTACTTTTTAGTTCTACTGAAAAAAAAAAAAAAAAAAAAAAAAAATGCGGATGCCTTTCCAGTTCTGCTTAGAACGTCGAGGGCGTTTTATTTTCCTATTTCTAAACAAGCATCGGCGGCCACACTTAACATAAGATACGCAGATGACACAATACTGACAGCGGATATGGAAAAGAAATTACAAAACCTCCTACAGAAGGTAGCCAAGGAGAAGGGACTAAGCATAAACTACAAGTCTGAATGCATGGTCATCAGTAAAAGGATGAGCCAAAAATGCGATTTGCAGGTGGGGATACTAAAATCAAGCAGGTACTGAAGTTTAAATATCTGGAAAATGTTTTGGCAGAGGACGGCAAGTGCGACACGGATCCGTAGACGTGTTGGGATGGCCAAGTATGCATTCCAAAAGTTGTGTAGACAAGAGGATCTCTTCGGTAACAAAGGAAAGAGTACTGAGCTGTTATGGCCTCTGTCCTCCTTTACGGCAATGAATGCGGGACGGTCTCTTAAAAGATTAAGAGACTCGAGGCGACGGAAATGTGCTTCTACAAAACTATACTAATGATATCGTGTACCGAGCGTGTGAGCAACGATGAGGTCTTGGAGAAGATCCAAATAAGGAGGAGGCTTATACTTTACATCAAGAAAAGGCAGCTGAAGTTTCTGGGACGTGTAATGAGAAAGGAGAGACTGGAGAATTAGATACTCACAGGTCGAAGAGAGTCAAAGGGAATGCAACGCCTGGCGGGCTTGAGTAACTGGATGATTGAACATGGATAGTTGGCAGAAACATAGTGAGAGCTACAAGGGATAGGGGGAGTGGAAGCCATGATCGCCTACGTCATGAAAGGATATGGGACAAAAGAAAGTTTCTATAGTGCTTATGAGAACGGCATTGTACAGTGAGAGTAACTAAAATTCTTTCGGTTAGATCTATGGAGAAAATTATCGAAACTTTGTTCCGTCGGAGGATTACATTCTTCAAAATACTTTTTCAGAGTACAGATGTAGCTAAGAGTTAAATAGGTAATATTAAATCAACATTTAACAAATCCTATGTTGCAGTTCCGCTTTTTCAAAATTCACCTACGAATAAATTTAAGTCTCAAAGAAATCCTATATTCGAATTATTTTCAGTAGAGAAAAAAAATTAGTCGGAAGACAATTCATTAAAATTGAAACATTACGCAAGTTATGTAACCCAACTAGAATTATTAACGAACTGAGAAGCTAAGATTTTTTTTGATTTTTTTTATTTACAATCCGAAGTTAATAACGAGAATCTACACGGCGTCTAACCAACACTGCACACAAGAATGGCGGGTAGGAAGACCGATACGTCATTTCTTAATCAAAGAACATCGATCTTCGAAGATCAACAAACGAAATTCTAGATTTCATCTCTGATCGAACAAACTGCAGGCACCAGTTGAACTTGCGGTTTTAAAGGAGAGTCTTATGTCACTTGAAAAAAAAAATCACTTCATTCGTTATAAATATTAGGTTGGTGCAAAAATAATGACGTAATAATGTCGTTTTTTGACGTTAACAAATACGTCAAAAAAACGACATTATTACTTCATTATTTTTGCACCAAACTAATAGTTCGGTTTTAAATTTACAATTTTTCTTCATCTCAACTCTCACTCATTTGACCGAAAGGTCAAGATCAGGGTTAATTCTGTTTGCTAGAATTTAAGCCAGTATTTTCATAAACTTTAACGAAAAAAATTTTTACTTTCAGAAAATATTGTCCATGTTCATAAAAACTAAAAGCAAATGAAAGCTTTTGAAATTAAATAACATAAGTAGAGAAATCTCAGTTGTACATATGCACGCATGAAATATATATATATATATATATATATATATATATATATATATATATGTGTGTGTGTGTGTGCATTATACTTGGTGCATAGTTATCAGGCATTTTTGTAGAAGAGTTATTTGTCAATAAAAATTACTGTTTTGTTTACGTTTTTAATATATTTTATTTTCAGGTTATAAAAATGCATATCGATAATCATATGCCCCGGAATAATCATTTAAAAATATTATTTAATTTTTATGTTTCTTTTTCATAATAAAACCTCCTGATAATTATGCACGAATCTACTATATTATTTAGAGTTTATGTAGAATGAAAAGATTCAAAGGCTCGAAATTTTATTTTAGCCCCAAACCACAGATTTGTCTCCAGCTTAATAATCTTTGTAATCATTTCACCCTAAAGCAAGGTGATAAAAGTCACTAAATCACGAAGCCGTTACTGAGTGTCAAAAAAAAAAAAAAAATTAAGGAGCCATAACAATAGAGAAATCCAGAAGAAAACAGATTAACATTGCATTTAAATTTTTGATGATTAAAGTTGACTGAAAAGCAAGAAACCAGAGGTGAGAAAAACTGTTAGCAACGAACTGTTTCATCTCGCCAATTCAAATGTAAAATAATGAGACCTTCCTGCCAATAAGGTACTGCGCTTAAATTCATAAAGTCTAGATACCATAAAAGAATGGTCATTCGAACAATTACCAGGAAAGTGTTTATATTATGTTGGTGCAAAAATAATGACGTAATAATGTAGTTTGTTGACGTTAAAAATACTTCAAAAAACGACATTAATACGTCATTATTTTTGCACCAACCTAATATATAAAAAAAAGGTACAAGGAAGCTAAATTATGGCGATAGTTGAAAAGTGATTGAAACCGGGAGGCCATTTGTTCTGAAATTTCAAACTTTATTCACGATTTCCTTGACCAAAATAATTTTTCAGGCAAATAGTAATGTGCGGGAATCTGAAGAGTTTAATGGAGCGGGTGCAAAAGTATAAAAAAAAAAAAAATAAAAAAAATAAAGTTTGATTTTGTCTAGCGACAAAATCTTATAAATTTAATCTCAATATTAAAAGTTTGGGTTAACACCTGGATTTAATAGTACATTTCATGACTTTTGGTTTATTTAATTCATACTCAGCTAGGATGCTAAAAATATTGAAGCCCTTAAAATCTGACGTGCAATTTTAGAGAAGTGGGGAGGGGTTACTTGAAATTTAAAATCCACCAGTTCCAACATACAAATTAACCAGCAATGTACCTTTGTCAAAAAGAGTTTAAGCAAAATTTATGTACGAATAGGTTATTAAATATGAAAACCCTTCAGGAAGATAAAATCCCTGAAGCCCTACGTGAAGTAAGTTTTGTAATAAACACGGAGCCTTTAATTTTTAGGTGATTATTCGAAGTCCAGAAAATGCCCCTTTATTTGGGGCTGTAGTTCATTTTTGTCTTAAAATTATAGCTTCAACTTTCAAGATTAAACTTAGTATTTCAGTATAGAGAATTTCAAAGCAAAATCTCATCTTACTGCTATAGAATTCGGCGTAGTAATATTAAAAAGCGTCACCTGTCGGCCATTTTGAAAAAAATAGCGTGTCCAGAGAATGTGTTAGAAATATATAACTTCCATTGCAACGTCAGAAAGAATCCAAAAGCCAATATAATATCCAAGATAAGTTGTAGAATATTGAAATTATGTATTGTCAGGATATTCCGATAGTTGTGTGGGAAATAGAAGGGAGACCATACAATGATAACGTCGAAGTTCCCGGATGCATTGTCGCACTACTTACATTTAAAATGTCACAGACACGCATGATACGATTCTTTTTATAACAAAACGGAGGCTTAATCTAATTAAGTCTGTTTATGATATTATTCATGCAAAGCAGTTATTTCTGTCAGTTTGTCTTTGAAATTTTCCAGGTTTGCTAGGAACGTTTTTAATCTGTATGCATTTACAGAGGCGCGAATATAAAAATCAATTCATTTGTATTTTAGATACAGAAATACAATAAATCTCGCGAGCGTTCGTACGCGACCGAATTCCCTGGGTAGCTGTGTGGGGAAATTGTGAAGAACTACCGAAACAAAACAGAGGATGTCGAGTACTGACTCGTGATAAAACGTATAACGTCACGGAGACACTCTGCGCGATTTCCGCTGCAAGCAGATGACGAGCTCACATGACAATTTCATTTTTTTTTTTTTTTTTAATTTTCGATTTTAAATTTTCTGCAATTTTTTTTTTTTAAAAACACCTTTACATCTTTGCAGGTCCCCAGTTAACCGAGGGTGAGTAAATGCTTTTTATCGAGACAATCTCTAGACCAATATTGAAGAATCGTCTGCCGTTAAAGCGACGTCTAACTTCGGGTTCGTAAAGCTCTTCGACAGTTTCCTGACAGTTTCTTTTACCAGTTTCACGTACTAGACTTGGGTTCAACCGGTGAGATCGGTTGTCAGTCCTTTACTGACTCTTCCTCACTCTGAGATCATCTTGTCAGCAAGTAGCCTCCTTGAAAACTAACCATAGAGAGATTTGAGTGACATGCTGAACACTCGGCCACGCTTGCATGGCGCCACTCAATCATGCAGTGTCTACATGCTAATAGGCTTCATTTGATTCTATAAAAGGCATTTCGTGACAAACTCAAAAAACGCCAATACTTGACTGAAAACCGAAAAATCAGGAAGACGTAATTTTACTGACATTTCCGGCAAAAATAAAAATGTGTATAATACTTTGGGCCCAGTGGATAAATGTCGTCAGTTAGATCCAGTAACTAGATCAAGAATTGCTAGTTCAATGCCAGGTGACAGCAGCAGTGTACTAAAACTTTGAGAGAGTTAAAAGGAAATAACTAAAACACCCGGAAGAGGTATTGAACTAGATTTACTCTGGTGGACAAAATAAAAGGTTCAGTTCGAAATTCTAATCACCTGAAAAGGTCGAGCGTACAACGGCCAACACGTTGTGCATATGGCAAGGAAGATGACGATAGCAGTCAGAATAATGTAAATAATCCGAGTACTTTAGGATTGTTCATTTTTTTTTTCTATGATCATGGTAACTCTTTTCAAGACTTCCCGCAACGAGCAATTTTTATTATATCGAACTAATAAATTAAGGATATTCGTCTTAAACAAAGACAGCGTCTATAACATTTTCTGTTATTCTAAAGTTATAGGCAGTCCGACAACTAAATATCCTCGTAGAAAAAATATTGAAAAATGGATATTCATTTGAAGTATGCGTTTCAGGTTAAGAGATTTGGTACACTTTTTTTTTTTTTACACTGGTATTTTCGTTATGTACATTGTTATTACAAATATACACAAGTATTTTGCAATTTGACTTCGGTTTACTTTTACGTATCTACTGTAAGATATAGGTTGATAAGTACAGCCAGATCTTGAGGTAATTCTGCTGGCTACTTCATTCCCACTTTCAGTCACACGCTGACAGAATCAGTACAAACACGGAAAAACATTTGGAACGTACTTTCAGTATTTGAAGGTAAACCTTACCCCATGTTTTATATTTTTTAGTGGTTACTTATGTTTGAGATGTTATTTTCTTACAGTGAAATTAAAGTCAGACGAGCTAGAAATTCGAAGTCTTTAATGAGGAAAATTATGCATCCCGACAAATCTAAACTATTCCCTTTCTTCTATCAGGGTAATAATAGATTTTTAAAAAGTGGGTTTTACCAATTCACGGGAAACTATCGTTAGAGAAACCTCAATTACTCAAGGGATCTTTTTCTTTTTAAGAACGCAAGACAGTCCTTTCACGGATACGGATATATATATATATGTATATAGTTGTATGAAAAAATTGTCAAATATTAGTCCTCCACCTTCTCTCTATAGACATTCGTTCCACACTCCCATACTTACACTCTCTGTAAATTTTATTTTTTATTCCCGGAGTTGTTTTTTTGAATTTGTAAGTCTGATGAATTGGATCGTATTTACGAGTCCAATGGAATAAATTATGACCTTGGAATATTAGTGTTTAAGTCTTTTTCATATATATATATATATATATATATATATATATATATGAAGAAAAATATTTGGAAAAAAAATCCTTAAATGCAATTATGTTGTTTTAATATGAATGAAATGTCAACGTCTGACGTTTCGGTTTAATAAACCTTCTTCAGGACAATATTCATTAAAATACAATTAACATAATCAGTTCAACATGACAAAGACTATGGACATAAAAACAAGACTTATCCAAAACAGATAACTGACAATTTTAAATGATCAGCTTTCCGTTTAAGCGTGGTCATGTCAAATGGGTGACGCTTTCAAAACGTATTCCTAAAATTTGAGTATTTTGAATGAAAACGAAAAACGAAAAGAATTCTATTAGGATCTAAAATTAATATGTACGCTTGTCGAGCATTAAACTCGCTAAAAAAAGGGATATATATTATATATATATCGTGCATGCCGTTTCATTGCAATTTAGTGGCTTGAGTTTCCATGCCACAACCCACACACGGATAGCGGAAAAATTTATTTCGAGATATCGATTCGTTTCTTTTAAGGCAGGTTGTGATACGAAAATCGAAAAGAAATGAATAACGCCTGGAAACGCCCAGCCGAATATGGATACACAGTAAAAGACATGATAAAAAGACAAAAGAAAAAATGAATAATTTTGTTTAAGAAAAATTAACACACAAGTTGTTTTATGTAAACTGAAAACGGCGCAATTACTTTCGCACCCATCGTATATTTCACCGCGATGTAATTTTTTTTATCTGTTGGTTATCCATTTTTTTTTTCTTTGCATTGCTTACATTCATCACTTAATGTACTTTACTGTCCATTTCAAACCAAGTATTACGCCTGGTGTTCAACGCATTCCCATTCAACAATGTTTTTGAAGACCTCACCATTTTGAAGATTGGAGCACAGTTTTATAACAATATTAATAAATGCATTGACTGGTGCCTAACTCTGGGTCGCTCGCAATCAGTATTAACTGCATTGCTTGAAACAATCGTTGTAGGGAACAAAACCTATTCACCATCGGTGGACAACAGGATTTGGAGATGTGCACGTAAATCCCGGAGGGGGGGGGGCGAAGGTGTGTAAGCGCCCTGAAAACTACTAATTTGAGGACATGCAATTTAATGTTCAAAGAGTGCGAAATGGCTAAGTGTGTGGGGATATTCGATTTAAAAGAAAAATTAACATATTTCGGCTAAAAGAAATTAGTTATTTCATCACAGACATTTCTTCGAGAGAAGACGAATGTAAACGAGTGTGAGGAACCATAAGACAAAACTTGCTCCAAGCAAGAGAAGTTGTGGAGAATCATAATCGCCCAAATTTTGAAGTGACACGGTGCTTTGAAGAATCATACTTAAACAGAACCAAACGCTCCGTTATGGCATTCTACAATCATTTTACTTTGTGTTTCTGTATTTATCTTAAGTGGAATTTTGAAGCAAGGAACAATTAAATAATTGAAATACTCTCGGTTTAGACATTGTAGATAAAGGCTTTTCTTAGAAGACCAACCTAGTTGAGAGAGAAAAAAAATGAATCTAACATGTTAATCTTCCATACTAAAAAGACAAATTCGATGTTTTATGACGCAGGTACAATGCCCCTCCCACACACACAGCAAAAAATGCAATGCATATTTTTTTTTTAAAGTACAGGATAAGTGTTTTTCTACAGAAACGCACCGACCAAAAGAGTCAGTTTCAAAGTTTAAATTACTATTAATTACCCACTAAAAATTAAAAAAAAAAAGTAAGTTTCAAGGAGTGGTCAGTTTGTTATGTACATTCATTTTAAGTTAATCGCTGCCAAAATTCACCAAATCGAATTAAGTTTCTTAAAGATTAATATACTAATATAGGAAGAAAAAACTATCCCCGTCCAAAGAAATTCCATTCAATCCTACCTAATTCGCCCTCTGTCTTCAAAGGTTCAATCAGATTTTCCAACGCTGTCTTGAAATCACTATATTTACGATGGCAGACATATTCAGGCAAACTGCATATATTCAGAAAGTGAAGAAAAAGTGAAGAAAATCTGCAGAGACTTGAACTGTTTTTTTTTTCAGGATTGTGGCTAAGTCTTCAGTTTAAAGAAGACTGTACAACTGATTGACCACAGGTTCAAGATAAGCCTTCAGAACTATTAAGACAGAAACCAGAATAATTTAATTTTTCCATAAGAACCGTAACCAAGAAATATCTCTACTCTGACAGAATTGGAATCACGCAGAGTCTAGGAATTTTTAAATATTTCACAAAATATAAAATTTCGAGTACCGATTCCCGGTGACATTCTGCAATTGATACTGGATATAAATCCATTTTTTAAACGAAGCTCTCCAAATAAAAAGTTTTTTTTTTTTTTTTTTTTACACTATTTACATTATTCGGACTACTGTCCTCACCTTTGTCGCCATATTTATTCAAACGTTTCGGCCGTTGTACGCTGCAGCCTTTCTGGGTATTATAAACCTAATGTCTTCGGCAATGGCAAGTCTGGAGATGGGAAAGTATATAAAATTTATTTTTATGTTGAATTTATTAAATTCAAAAGCTTTTAACAAAAACAAAATGTCACATTGACGTTAAAGAATTGCATTAAAACATTGATTTATTTAAGATGAAATGATCTATGACAAGTCACTGACTTGTGTTTAAAATACAATGTATTCAATTTTTATAGTTATTTTTTTTTTTTTACCTATATTGCATAGGATACATTATTGTACATAATTACGTTACAATATGAACACTACTTAAGATTGGGATTGACGAGAGTGGGGAAACAATATAAAAGATTTGTGGGGGGACAAAAGCCTTGCACTGGTCCAGCCACCAATTTCCATAGAAAGAAAAGACTCTTCATTTGAAAATTTATCGCAGCAAAGTTCTCTGGCATCATTCTTTAAGAATGCTAGTATATTTAGCACCCCACCCGCCCCGAGGGTTGCAAGTAGCACAAGGCCGGGTTTAACGTGGGTTCTTTAAGAGTGCTAGCTAAAAATTAACAAAGGAAGCCTACTTTAAAAAGAAAAGTACCTACCGGTCTTCCCGATCGAAAGTGTCCATAAACATCGGTAACGTAAATCCGCCTTGCAAATAACAATGACAAAAAAAAAACGACAGTCAGAAAGCCCGCCTATATATACAGTATATATGCAAATTTGTGTGTCTGTCTGGCCGATACCATTTATTGAATGGGTAAGAATATTTTAAGCACGAATAAGCAAATAAATAAATTGACCCCTTCAATAATAACCGAAGCAAATTATTTTCAAGTGTACTCTCTCACAGTTAAAATTTATTTTGAATCATCAGTAACCTACGATTTAAGCGCCTGAACGGGGGTTAATGTTTAACGAGACATAATAGGTGTCGTAAAAGCGATATTCACTGGGTTCATTATACTAAAACTATTTGAATCAAATCAGAGAACGATTTAGGGAGATTTCGATGTGCCAGCAAGCTTGTCTCGCTGGATCAATTACGAACTAGCAGTGAGTTCGAGTCTCAAACAGTGCTCCATACTTTTGGCCTTGTGCCACATCAAAGCTACGTTCAGTTAATCGCTCATGATATTTACCTGGTACCTATATGCCGCGGGCACCTCGATGTGGTATAATGGTTAATAAGCTTGTCTCGCTAGATCAATAATAACTGAGAAGTGAGTTCGATACTCACTGGGTGCTCCACACTTTCGGCCTCATGACACCTCTAAGCTACGCCTAGAAAATCATTTTTCACTCTCTTCCCTCTTCATCGTGTAATTTTTTATGTATTTTTATAGGGAATTGCTTAAAAACCAAAAAGGTTAAAAATGTGGGCATTTTAAGCTTTTACGTCCGGTTTTTTTGTAGATTCACTGTTTATATGTGATATTGTGGTAGATGTCGAATTAAATGGTGATGAATGAGTTCTTGAGTTGAATAGGCAAATTGTAAGAGAGGGTTCTGATTCTGGTTAACTAGTTTCGACCAGACTCTCCCAACCGAATCTCTGCCTTGTGTTAAAATTGTGCAGTTTGAACAATAAATATACTTATTTGGCGTCTATACTCCAGGGAAGTTGGAAATATCAGGTAATCCCATAAGTTCTGTCCGAATTTTAACTTTTTGTTAAAATGAACGAAATTTAAAGAGTATTTTATTAGGTTGGTGCAAAAATAATGTCGTTTTTCTTTTGAAGTTGAACGTCAAAAAACGACATTATTTTTGCACCAACCTAATATCTAATGGAGCTGAACATTATTTTTATGTTTAGATGCATTTAAACTGATCAAATTTTTTTCAGAGAACAATAAAATTAAATTTTGTTTGATTAAAACCCTTCTAACATGGAAGTACCCAAGAATAATTTGAGGCACATAATGCTTTATGAGTTCAAGAAAGGAAACTCAGCAGCCGAAGCAGCTAGAAACATTTACTCAGTTCATGGAGAGGAATGTGTGAATGAAAGAACTTGCAGAAGATGGTTTGCAAAATTCAGAGGTGGCGATTTCACCCTTGAAGATGACGATCGAACCGGACGTCCAGTAGTGTTTGATGAAAAGCTTCTTGAAGCAGCCCTTGAAGAAAATCCTGCTTTATCAGTTGAGGAATTGGCCGTGGTTCTCAGTTCAAACCACACAACTGTTCATCGTCATCTTCAACTTGGAAAAGTTCCTAAACTTGGAAAATGGGTGCCTCATGAATTGTCTGAAAACAACCTCAAATCCCGAGTTGACATCTGCTCTTCTCTCCATTCTCGCCAACTTGTTTCATCTTTTTTGGATAGACTTGTGACTGGCGACGAAAAATGGATCTTTTATCGAAATGTTAAGCGTCGTAGACAGTGGCTTGGCAAAGGAGAAGGACCCCAGCCACAGCCGAGAAGGGAACTTCATGGGCAAAAGTTTCTTTTTTCAATCTGGTGGGATCGCCAAGGAATAATCCACTTTGAATTCTTACCACCTAATGCAACAATTAATGCTCAAATATACTGTCAGCAATTAGAGCGTTTGAACTAAGCTTTGAGGAAAAAAAGACCTGCTCTAGTGAATCGAAAAGAGGTGATGTTTCATCAGGACAATGCGCGACCCCATACAGCAAGAATCACGTCACAAATGATCGAAGAACTTTGTTGGGAGAAAATTCCTCATCTTATTCTCCCGATCTTGCTCCTTCAGACTGCCATTTGTTTCGTAGCTTACAGAATCATTTGGAATAAACAGCTTTTGTAACACAGGAAGAGGTTAAAACTGACATTTGTGAGTTCTTCGAATCAAAGCCAAAAGAATTTTACAGTAATGTAATTAGTAACTTGTTAATAGATGGAAGGAAGTCATAGATAATCAGGGAAAATACATTGTTGATTGAATCTGTAATTAAATGTAAGATTTGGTCACTTGTTTTCTTCATTCAAAATTCGGACAGAACTTATGGGATGACCTGATAATATCAGTTCAAGGCCTAGGCAGTAACTCTCCATTGAGAGGGGTCTGGGCTCATTACACGACGTATGTATGCATTACTTTAAACCTTATTTCTAGCGGACTCTCATACTTGAGTTGACGTTCCGTTTATTAAACAGTATATTTTTTTTTGTTTTTTGTCAAGCGACCTAAAAAATCGCGGGGAACTAATATTATTCAATTTCTCGAATGTTCAGACCTGTAAACGAAAATAAATAAATAAATATAGTGTTTAATTAGCGGAGCGTCTACTCAAATATGAGTATCCAATAGAAATAATGTTTAAAGCGATATATATATATATATATATATATATATATATACAGTTCGTCGGTTGAGCACTTTGGACGAAAGGCTGCTGGTGCTATAATACTAAGCTCGCCTTTCTCCGCGTGCGTCGATAGCCTAGGGGTAAGTGTCTCCGACTGATGTCATATATATATATATATATATATATATATATATATATATATATATATATATATATATATATAGGGAAAGGTTATAGTTGCTCCAACCAGAGAAAAATGTATATTTTAAAAAAGAGAGAAACCGAAAACGTTTTTGGTTATAATATGAATTTGTTTTAGTATATATATTATCTTTTATTCTTCATATTTTTACTACACGAGTTACCAGTCTCGTGACCTTCTTTAGGCAAATAAAAGGAACAAATTTTCCTTAGACTCTTTTAATGTTTCAATGTTCGTTTTCTGTATTTGTCAGTGAGCCTTGACCTCCTTTCTGAACTGCTAGAAAAAGTGAATTTCTACTTAAGTGTTAATAAAACCATTAGGTTTGGTATGAGTTTGGTGATGGTAGATGTGTTGATCAAAGATGCTTTTCTATCTCTGTGCGCGTGTTCCTGTTAGCCTGCATATATATATATATATATATATATATATTCCATCCCCATATATACATACTGTCTTATAGGAATCAGCATATAATGTGTGTGTGTATATATATATATATATATATATATACACTTTACATATAATGAATCTTTTTCTGGTTATTCTGCATCTAAAAATATATTTTCTTACTAATATTCACCCAACACAAGGCCCAAGAGTAACTCAAGGTAGAGGGTTATTATGTGAGTTTGTATTAGCGTAAGTAAGGACAACCATTAGGAGTATATAGCTGAAAACGGCTTTATAAGGAACAGGAAACTCAATCCAAAACAGGAAACTAGAGATAAACGTCTAGTCCTGTTCAAAAGATCAGGGAGGGTGTGAACCGGGCGAAAATCGAACCTATCTACTCTATTAACTAATTTTAAAAAATTAATGTTTGGTCTCTACAAAACCTGGCCGCCTCACCGATAAGGTATGAGATTTCTACCTTTCTTCTATTGTACATGGAATGCATGATTTTTTAAGTTCGAGAACGTACAGCTCAACTTGGCAAAGCTTTCTCTCTGACATCGCCACCTATATACCGCTTTATTAGAGGAGAGATTCCAAGAATTGTTTTCGGTGAAGCAACGGTATTTTTAGCTGAGATCAATGTCGATAGACAAAGGTGAATGATTACCATTTTTAGCGCACAAATCTCTTTAAAATATTTGTCACTTGAACACAGGTGTCTTGCCGGTAGCATAAATGCGATAATTTCTGAGAAAGTTATTTCAAGTTTAACCGAAACTTTTCTCCGTATACCAAACTCTTGCGCATTCAGGATGATAAATTAATTTTGACGATTTTGCCAGAAAAAATAGCAAAAGATCAATATAAAAACGAATTATTTGGAAGCATTCTTGCTAGAGTATGCCTAACTATTAAAACTAACCTCAGACCATGTTTTTATATACGTTTTACCGAGCATAAATTCAATCATTTCACAACTTAACATCTTTAAACTAGCGAAAGCCACTTTTTTTATTCTGGAGATCTGTCTATATTTCTGAGATGAGGTATTATGTAGACTATTTACATTATACCGACTATTGTCCTCATCTTTGTTGCCGTATTTATTACAACGTTTCGGCCGTTGTATGCTCCGGCCTTCTTCGAACTGAACTCTTTATTTCGCTCACTGGGGTAGACTGTTCTAGTTCCACGTGTCATTTTTAATGGATGCCAGTTATCAGTTATCTCCTGTTAACTGCCCTTTCCAAGTTCTCCAACGCCTTAACCAGGTATTGAACTCACACTCTTTGGTCCTGCCACTGTATTTAGCTAACGCCTTTTTCCACTGTGCATGTGTCCTTGAGGACATCTGTGTATGAATTTTGGGGTTTTTATAAACCTAATGTCTTTAGCCTCATTTTTTAACAGTGCTCAAATTGCAATTTTTGCTGTTATCATTGTATGTTTTTACCGCCTGAAGAAGACCGCAGTGTACAACGACCAAAACGTTGTAGTAAATATGATGAGGACAACAGTCTGAATAATGTAAATAGTGTATTTTGGGGGAATTTTTCAAAATACTTTATGAAGGCATATTACTCGTCAACCTCGATAGTGGCCAAAGACAAGGAAGATCATCATAACAGAAGACAGTGAGAAAAAGAATGGCAGAATTTGGAGCAACACAGACAATATCAGAAAACGAATGGCACTGATGTACAATTTTATGTATGACATGACTAAATATACCTTTATGCCTGAAGAAAAAAAATTACGGCCATCACCCAAGAGAAGAATCTAAATGCAAGTATCCATTTGTGATAGAAGCAATCGTTTCAAAGCAAATGACGGGTCACTCCCTTAACGATTGCATACTTCTTACAACCAGGAAGGCTTACCAAAATCTACAGCTACCGCCATCTTGTGTATATATTCAATCTCTAAAATGTAACCGGCTTAGAGACACATCACATTGAAATATCGGTCTCCGTATGATCATGAAGTTAATCAACGTCGAACCTAGTCTGTACCTAGATGGATGGCAGTTTGAGAATACCAGATTGGGTAAGATTCGATGTGCGTGTGGTGTAATGGATAACAGCACGGGATTGTTAATCGGAGAGCCGAGTTCCAATTTCAAGTGGGTTCGTTATATTCACTTACCCATGGTAAGGGGATGAATCCATATATTCTTCCCGGAGTTACGGATTAAATAAAAAGTCTCGTATCACTAAACCATTCTCATTCCCTCTTCACAAAAAAATACTTACAATCTATATATATATATATATATATAAAACCTGTAAAAGGTTGATAAATTGTAATTTCACCCAAATATCTTTTGAAAACAAATTCTCTACTTATCTGATATTGAGAACAAGATCATCCTTCCTATATCTTTAATTAATACAGAGCATCCTATCGCCGCTAACGGGCTCTGGTGTATAAATTCAGCCCATCGCTATTTGATTGACCTAATGATTAATGGCTCAGAATTATAACAGACTAATTAGATGGCAAAGGAAATCCGTAATCCCCAAGAGATTCTCTAATGGATATGTCAGCTTAATTTGAAATTCTTCTTCGAGAGATCTAGCTTCACCATATTTTAATCGGAATATTTATTCTTAAAGACAACAGCAAATGGAATATAGAGGTACAGGTGGATAATTTATTCCCTATTTAGATGTTATTACTTTAATGTATTACTGATTGAGATCCAGACACGGCAATTTTTCCCCCTCGAAGCACGTATCTGTCATTCGCATACCTTCGTTGTCACCACACGTACTTTCAGAAATCTGTTTAATCCGAGATGTATTGACAATTACGTACAATGTTGATGTATGTTCCTCGCATTTTTTTTCTTTCGAAATCCTTTAATCTTATAAATTCATTATTCAATGATTAACGTGTTTTCTTCAGATTTACATTACCTCAAGTCAACTGAAATCTAAATTATACTATTTTTGTCTTTCAACAACATCAGTCCCATTACTGGGTGTTTTCGTAGAGTCGCTAAGAAGCTGATCACCTGACCGGTTCATCTCCCATATCTGGGTTGAAAGTTGGAGGAGTATTCATTCATGTGTTGCGTGTATTAGGCATGTAGACCAGGTTTAGCCAATCCCTCTGCAAACCAGTCCTCCAAATTTAAGTCTAACATTGAACCCGGACACGTGGCCGTTGATTCCATCGGGGGAAACCTCTGCTCTAGACATAGAATTCAGTCTAGGAAGTCCTTCACACAGCGGAGCTCATTCCTCTTTAGATCAAACCAGAGCCGATGTACTCCATTTTGAAGGCTCACATTGGTCATAGTTTCCATTGCGGAGTCTGTTGACCCTGTTCGTTGACGTCAGTCTAGAAAGCAATCCCACCCACCCAACGATGCCATGTATTTACGCAATGTTAAAATTTATATCGAATGGCTATGTAAATATTTAAAAAAATCTACTATGTTCTGACGTCATTAGTCACATGATGACTTCATGTGCAACTCAAGTTGCAACAAAAATGCCTATGCGCATCCTGAAAATAGTATATTTTTGATGTGCTGCAGCCAATTGTAAGGCACTTCAATAATACAGCGAAGCAACTAAAAATACGTCCATAAAGAGTAGACATTCGGACGCCCTGACAGAAATGTTTGGACTCTCGGGCCTTTTTCGAACTGGATATATCGCCATTTGAGCCACGAAACGGCACAGAAATAGAGAGTGAATCAAATCAATCAATAGTTATTACTGACTTTTGAATAGGTTATTTTTTTTATCGAACGGCAGTCGTCCCTAAAATAAGCAAGAATTATAAAGGAACAATAAAATATTTCTTTTCTTTATCAAAAGATGCGATTGATCTAAAATTAGCAGACAACACCAAAAGGGGAAATAACTCGCTCACTCTTACCTATTATTGAAAAACGTAATGAAGAGAAACGGATAAAGTTCGATGAGGAGAAAATGAAGGCTGAAATAAATTAACAATAATTTTAAGGACGTGGGCAACTGATATTCAGTAAGTTTGACTCTATGACAAACACAGCTAAGCAGTTATATTGGAAAGACAGAGATTATGTTGCGTCATTTCTTCAAATTGTAAAATCTTCAAATAATGATACGTGCCTTTAATTTTTATCGAATATCAATTTTTGACACTTATGAGAAATATATAACGTACTAGGAAGAGTAGACATTTATACGATTTACACCAATCGTCATTCCATGCTGGGTATGACGATAAACTACATCCGCCTTCTAGGTAAGACGATAAACTATGTCCGACAGCAAGGCCACTGATCAGGAGGTTTTGAGTAGCGTGAAACCACCCTCTTAATTCCTGGTGTTCCCAGGACCACCATGACCCGGGGTAATAGTACCTGTTAGGGTCCCAGATATGGACAACTAGTTAACCCATAAACTGGGGTCAAAATTCTATGAAAGAGTAAAAATAGGTTTTAATACCAGCAATAGGTTTTTGAAGAAATTATATTATCAACAAGAGAATTTTGGGAAAAGAATATTATTAGGTTGGTGCAAAAAATAATGACGTAATAATGTCATTTTTTGACGTTAAAAAATACGTCAAAAAACGGCATTATTACGTCATTATTTTTGCACCAACCTAATACCATCAATAAAAATTTGTCGGCCTTAAATAAACCATTAAGGTTGATATGCAGCAAAGCAAACCAATCGTCATTTTCGTTTATCTGTCAATAGTTAATTGTAACTGATTAAAATATCTCGTTCTATTATCTGAAGACGCGAGAAATAATAATAATACCGCGAAGCAACGCCATAAAATACAAGATACATGATTCAAATTTAGTGTCCATCAAGAACTTTGATGTGTTTTTTACAGCTTATCAACCTTTTGCATGTTATTTAAAATCAGAAAATATTTTTGGATTATAACAATTCTTTAGAGATAATAATGATTTCGTGATACAAGTTCCACTTATTAAACCATAGCTGGGGGAGGAAAAGATGAATTCATACCTATCCGAAAGTTATTTTTGCCCAAGAGAATATAACGAACACGACTGGAATTGAAACTCGGCTCTCTAGTCTACAATCGCGTGTTGTTATCTATTAAACCTCTCGCACATCCAAGCTGACATTACCTGGTATTCCTAAGCGAGGAGCTTGATCTAAAACGAGTTGATCTGTGGTGATCACAATATGTAGTGGGTTCAGTGTAAGTAAATTTTGTATTTGGAGTCACCTCACAAACTCAAAAGCATTGAGGGTTGACAGAGAAACTAATCAAAAGAGAAAAGAAAAGGCTGTTAAAACAAAGAAAAATGTATTGAACTGCTATGCTATATCAATCAATCTATATGGCAGTGAATACTGGACAATTTCCTCAAAGACGAACCAACCAACAAAATTGTGTCACTTCACAAAGTCAAAAACCTAGGCGCACTTAGGGTTGATATAGGTATCTTCAAAGCCACCAAGTGCGGAATCGGGTCTTTATGATGTGAATGCGTGCACCAACATGAATCAACCCAGCTTAATTTAGGATAAATATGCATAAGACAGCTGGGGAATAGGAAGTTATATAAATCACCAACCATTAAGAAAATAAACAGAATCTCCCACATCCTAGTAAAAAAATGATCGAATCTAAGAAAGAGGATCGGAAATAATCACCTACTATTCGGCCGACCTTCAGTTGACGGAGCCCAAAATTTAAAAAAAATATACATATTTTAAGTGGAATTTTAGTCTCGTAAAACAAAATGTACCGTTGTCAGCGAAAGGAAGAGGCACGAATTGAATATGTCGAAATCAAGCAAATACAGATGTTGAATTATCTGGGTATTTTTTTTTTGAAAGAGAGATGGCGGATCGTATCACTGAAATCCCAATGCATATTAGAATAGCGAAAGTTGCCTTTCAGAAACTAGACAAAGTATTAAGAGACAAGGAAAAGCTGTTAGAACTTTGAAAAAAGTGCAGAACTGCTATGCCATATCAATCCTTCTCTATGGCTGTAAATTTTGGACAGTTTCCACAAAGACGAAACAAGAGAGTAATGGCGTGACAGAAGGTTTGCTGAGAATAACATGGGCGGAACATGTGAGCAACGAGGAAGATTTAATGAAAATGTAAAAAAAAAAAAAAAAGAAAAAAAAAAGAACACTAATGCTTAGAATCAGAAAAACGCCGCTGAAAGTTTTATTAAACTTAATGAGGAAGTGGGCTTGGAGAGTTTGAGGCTCACAGGACGTATTGTAAGCAGGAGTAGCAGAAAGGGAACTACATAACGAACTTGTAAAGACAGACAGCAAAAAACCGACAAGGGGGGGGTAGAAAATTGACAAAAATTACTTAAAGGCAGAAAGTTGTGGAGATCATGATCACCTACGTCCTGAATGACACGTCAAATGAAAGAATTAATCTATAACTTTCATTTAATAATAGTTTAACTTACGTTTCTCATATTTGAAATAAAGAAACAGTTTTAACTTTATGGATTATAGCTAAAAATTCCACTGAAATTCTGACTAATACTTTTAACCCTTTTCCCAGCGCAGAGATGTAGGTACGTTATTCACAAAGGTTCACTTTCAGACATGAACGAATAAACACGTCCAAAACATAGCCTTCAAAAGCAGCTTCACACGTATTCATACGTTGATCTTGATTCATTTTATACGTTTATGTGCTTGAAACAAGTTCAGTTGTCAATTCATATGCCTGGTAGAGGTGTTAGCCATCGCTCGGGTTCTTTAATGTGCTTCCGTTTCCTAGTTACTACAGTATTTCCACCCTGTATAATACGCATTTTTTCCTCAAAAAATAATAAGCAAAATTAACTAAGGAAGATCATAGGTGCAAACATCTTTTGCTTTTTTTCTCTAAAAAAGAAATGTTTTCATTTTCAAAGGAATAAATTAGAAACAAATCTCACGCGGTGACATGTGATAATCATACTGTCATCAGTGATAATATTATAGCAAGTCTTGAATTTTTTTAATTGTAAAAAATATTTTCTAAACTTTTATAACATTTCTGTCTTCTGTATTGAAAGTAGCTGAGATACCTACGATAAAAAAATACCTTGAATATTTTTAGTAGATCATGAGGCCCACTGCTCGAAAAAATTTGCTCATGCCTGATCTATCTGTTCCGTCCACAAATTTCAACCAAAAGTAGCACTGACTGCTTAGTCAATGAATGCTTAAACTTTCGTTATAAAGAAACGATGAATATTACTATAACCATACAATAATCTACGCCATTCTCATCAGTCTGCGCGCAATTTGACTCATTACGAAAAAAAAAAAATTCTTTTCTATGATATCAATGTAAAAAAAAAGACTTCATACAAAGAGTCGAATGGTTACAAAGGAAAGGATGCGAGAAATCACATTTATTAATTGATGAACAGTGTTGAATTGGGTGTATCATTATACTGGGGCTTTGAACTCCAACATGCCTCGCACTGATTGAATTTCTTTTATTCATTCAGGCAAAAAAAAAAAAAGAATTAAGAACAGGAGTTGTCAAGTGATTATCAGAGTGATGATGTGCAGAGATGGTGGCTTGAAATGTCAGTTGAGGTCAAGGAATTGTAGGAGATGATGCCATTTAGGTTTCATCGTATTCTCTCTCTCTCTCTCTCTCAAGCGGTTGGCATTTTTCCATTTCTCTTTACTGCAATTATCGATTTAAAAAGACTAGGGAAATATTAAGTTAGCGGTCTCGAAAACTGATACAGAAATATTGAATAGATCAAAGAGATGGGCAAGAAAATCGAAATAAATCCCAGGTGGGACAATTAAGGTATATATATATATATATATATATATATATATATATATATATATATATATATATATATATATATATAAGCGTTTGGATTCGAGAATAAAACAACATGATTTTGAATCCGGCTGCCAGGAAGAGCCAACTAACCAATACTTCTGGCTCTGCTATCGCTGAGCATATAATAAATCGTAGTAAATATGTGGTTAATTTTAGTGCGGACCATTTTTTGATTTTATCTCGGTCCCACTCCTCATATCATCTCATGGTTCTAGAGTCCTTGTATATCAGATCCCGTGGCCCTTCCCTTTGTAAACAGAGGGAATGCATACTGGGTCTGAGTGTTACTCTAGTTTCTTGAAAGTTTTTCCCCATTCCATTCCATTCGTTAATTTAATTTACACATTTTTATAATTTTGTTTATTTCCAGAAAAATAAACTCGATAAGTCCTGGAACGAAACAGGTTGTTTTTTTTAGCTTTTTTTTTTTTTTTTTTTTTTTTATAAAAAATGCCTTATAAATCTCGTCTTTTCCTTGCTATTATTAAATTCTGTACCACAAAAAAAAACTTATTTATATATATATCATAATATAAAAGAAAGCACTATAGTATGCAAAAAGTTTTGTCGGCATCATGCCGATGTTCCGGGGAAGTAGACAAGCAAAGATGTCTTTGACGTTTCGCCAGGATCTTTTGAAAGTGGGCGCTGTTTATATTAAAGAAAATCAACTAAATTATCCACATTGACAATGACGGCCTCTATAGAGATGATGGTCAAATTACTGTGCCTGATAATAGAAATGCTAAAGATCAGGAAAATTATCTGAGGATCCCCGTCTACTGGGACGACTAGCTAATCCCCGTTACAGACGACTGCTCAGGCACATTTGTGTTTGTTCAACACCCACAGTGGTTATACAGAAACTATGCTGAACGGACCTTAGTTACAGATTCTGAGAGAAAATGCGATCAACGATCTGAACAAGGCCAGCGCGCGCAAAACGCCAGTCATGGTGATTTCGTGGTAGCACAACCAGCTGAAGGTGCCCTCTACGCAATATCACTCAAGGCTTGCCTCAAGATATGATTTTCAGGCACTTCTCAAAGGGATCGAACCCGGCCCTCACGGTTAGAAAGCGAACGTCCTAACCATTCGAACATATGTGCATATAAATATTTTTATTGATACGTACGTAAATATTCAGATTTAATTAAAATATGTTTAATAAGACTACAAGGATAAAGACAAAACTACATTTTCCCTCGCGTATTTCATCCTTTGTACAATTTTATGATGGTTGCATTTACCTTAATAACATTCCTCAGAAAACAAAACAATTTCGTTAAAAAAGTTATCATTTTCTCTCTCTCTCTATATATATATATAATCTTCGAATGTAAAATAACGAAGTGTAAAATTTCACCGTTCAAAATAATGTAAAACAGAGCTCAATATAGAACAATACATATTTTTTTTTATTATGTACTGTTATACTAGTACATGTATATACCCACTACAAAAGTGTACACTTTGTTTCAACGTTAAATTAATGCCTCTTCAGGTGGGAAACCATGATGTTACTCACCCCCGACCCCGGCAAGGAACTCTGAAAATCCATTCAGGTGAAACCTAGGTAAGTAGTTTGTGGTGCACTACGATTTTTTATACTCTGCTCTACTAGCGTATTGAGTACTTTAATTTTTTTCTTATTTACTCTGGACTATAAATTACAGCACTGGAGGATATTTTTCGACCTACTCAGATCTTTTCAGTTATTTGTTTTTGTCCAATTTATTTTCCCAGATACCTATTTGTTTTAATATATTTTTATTTTGAAATTTTGTTATCCGTTGTTTTACACACGGAGAGAGAGAGAGAGAGAGAGAGAGAGAGAGAGAGAGAGAGAGAGAGTGTGTGTGTGTGTGTGTGTGTGTGTGTGTGTGTATATATATAATAGAACAGTAGGATATATAATCCAGTGTTCTTATTGATATTTTTTAAAAAATTTTACAAAGCATAAATATTATAAATTATCTACTGAAAATATGTTTTTTTCCGCTACACAGTAATAACTGTTTCAAAAATGGAAGCTAAAAACTTTAAATTTAATTATATAATTAAATTAAAAGCATTAGTCCCGTTTCATCTTCAAGCGAATATTGGAATAACTTATTTTTAAATTTACTGAGTTTTAAACGCACATATAAATTCATAATTTACTGTTTCCAAGGATACAGAGAAATCCAATCATTCAGACAGGGGCAGTAGCGTGTTCATTTTTAATAACTATTGTTGTATCAATTATGAGTTACGTTCGAAAAAGAATTTAAGGTTCGGGAGGGTAGGGGTGTATTTTTCAACGAATTCTGACATCCGTTAAATGCATGTCGTCTGGGTTTTTGATATTAACGGCAAAAAGTTTGTCGGCATTTTTTTCTTACTTGTATACTTAATGATTCTTTTTTTTACGTTATATTTAACTACAATTTTAAAATATTTTTTACTCTTAATTACTAATAGACTATATTTCTATTTAAAAAACATGTAAATGTAATAGAATTACTTACATTATTTAATTTTTTTATCAAATATAAGTATGTATAGTACCAGCTTCCATTTTTAAATTTTATTTTTAAATATTATTTAAGGAAAATTTTTGACAATGACGGAAAAAAATAGCTATTTCATTTCTCTGATTCAGTATTTTTTGAGAGCTCCAGTCGAATCCATTACTTATACGCTTGGGAAAGTTATTAATTCTCCTTCCAGATATGGGCAAATAGCAGGACATACTGGGTTTTATAGCCTTGGGTGGCAACAGGTCTAGGAGAAGGGCAACTCTGAATTCAAAAAACGCGGAGGGGACCTTGTGGTACGTAATGCACTATGTCACTGTATTCGGCCCTTCAAAAAATGTTGTTGGTTCTACACAAAGCCTTCACCACTATAATCAAATCATATGTGCCGGTATCTGGGCTGCTCGATTCCTAGGAACTAAGCTGTTTGACCCTAATACGTCGAATACAACGGGAGAGTCCACCATATATATATATATATATATATATATATATATATATATATATATATATATATATAAACGAGAAACAGAGCTTAAAAGTTGAATATTTAACTTAACCATAATCTATTAAATGTTTCAGTTTGTTTTACAAAATATGTTTTTTTTTTTTTTTTTTTTTTTGCTTTAAAACAAACACTTGGCTATCTGAGTATTAACGGTGTTGATCTTTCAAATTTCTATAAAAGATTTTTCAACGTTTAATCTAATATTTGAGTCTCGAGCTAAAAATTAAAAGAAAATGTCAGTTGTGAAGAAGGCGATATTGACAAAAATGCAATTATTACATTTATGATAACGGGAAGTTTACAGAAGGGAAAGTTAATTGGTCGAATCTTCGACAATAAACACCAGTGTCTTTGTTGCAAGACCAATTGTAATATTCCATCAAAAGAAACTTGTCTCAATCAATGAAAGCTTTTGTAAATACTTCACACGAAAATTCCGTGTGAACATACAAGTTATTTTGATATAAGACATAAAAATTAAGATATAAAAATTTGTATAATGAAAACTGAATCTAAATAAATAACACTTTGTCACAAGTAAAACTGAAAACATCCAAAGGAGGACATTTGAGTATTTATTTTTCCTGTTACCATTAACCGGGAAATAACTTTCAGGAGCGCAAGTGGAGTAACACTTGACAAAAGTGGAAAATCATATCGACGAACAGAGTTCAAATTTAGGCTGAAGCAGTCTGAGCCTTTTTTTGAGCTTAAACTTTCGGAAAAGGCATAGATAAAACTTTTCCTCTTCAAAGTACAGATAATTATCAAAAAAAAAAGTTTTTTTTTTTTTCTGTCTGATTTTCTCGGATGTGGAATTACCATTATTTACATTAATAACTTGCGGACGAGTGTCCCCATCTTTGTTGTTGTTGTTATCACCACTCTTCCACGAGGTAAAAACTAAGGTTAGAGGAACATCGAAAAGCTGTAGTGAGCGGTGAGACAATAAAATCAAGCCTGAATGATCATGTCTGGAGAGACAGAGTGTATTTATCAGGAACAAGAAAAATCTACCACCGCAGATTAAATAAAACTTGTATCCGTGAACTTGGAAACAGAGTAACAGTGAGTTCAGTCCTAGGCCGGGTAGCGTGTACTTGGATTCGGTGGAAATGGAGCGATCAGTAACTAATTAATACTAAAATAAGAACTAGACGAGATATCACTGAGGACAAGTAGTGGAATGAGAACAATCTAACCATGTAGAATCAAATGAAGGGTTTAGTTCAAAATTTCCTGTAAGTTACTAGTACCGACATACTCTTGATGAAGGTCAAAGAATAAAACTTCTGAAACAATGTGATAACGACAGCAAAGTGATGACAATAAGCCGTATTTAAATAATAACAAAGTTTTATTTATTTTTTTAGATTTGCTTGTCAACTAGTCGACAAGAAAGACCAAAACTTTGAGCTCAAAAGCAATACAGAAATCTTTTCCCCCAAACTAGCAAATGGGGAAACTAGTGTAATGATGAGGGTTGAAGTTTCACCCTGTAATAAAAAAAAAAAATACTTATCACACCACCAAAAAGACAAATCTGGTTCGGGACACCCATATTCATCGTGCGTTTATTGAGGTGAAAAAAGCTTAAAGATTAGATCACAAAATCATTTCTGGTTATATGAGTTCGATCATCATTTGAGGCACACTGTTGTGGTCATTTGCTAAACGAAATCAGAGTACTAATTCCTGAAGCTCTTGTAATAAAAACGAAAAATAACAAGACAAGATATCCCTTACGGTGGTCGGCGTAATATCCGTTGATTAAAAAAAGAAAGTGTTTAATTAGAATATCCTTGTAGGTTGTCCGAATCGACAAGCACCTGATGAAGGTTGGAAATCACAGCAGCAAAAACATTGTGATAATAAGATGAGGATAACTGGTCCAGTGTAAGTAATAAGGTTATAAGCACTTGACTGTATCCCGCTTACGTATGAATACTCTTAGTGTTTTTACTGTCTTATAATTGATTTACTTTGCTATTGTCTTATAGTTACCTTGATTTGTATAACAGTGTTCATTTCTTATTAACTTATTATTGTTCAGTATCTGTCTATATTTCTGAGATGAGGTATTATGTACACTATTTATATTATTCGGACTATTGTCCTCATCTTTGTCGCCATGTTTATCACAACGTTTCGGCCGTTGTACGCTCCGGTCTTCTTCAGGTGGTTGTAACCATCTAAAGAAGGCTGGAGTGTACAACGGCCGAAACATTGTGATAAACATGGCGACAAAGATGAGGACAATAGTCCGAATAATGTAAATAGTGCTTATTATTGTTATTAGGAATTTTATCAATCCCACTTTAAAAAAATGCCCATTTATTCAAGAGATGTTATTTCCTCGGGTAAAGTACCCGCTGAAGGCCGGAATACAAACCGTCCGAAACATTGTGAGAACAACAACAAAGATGAGTAAAATAGTCTGAGTTTGAATAATGTATAAAATGATAACTTCACATCCCAATAATTCAGACAAGAATTTTATTGACTTTGTCTTGCACATATGTGCCAATGATTTCAAGTGATATGAAATGAAGTTAACCTACATTTATTGTTTTTATCTTTTCACATCATTCAATTGGGTAGTAGGCTTGCTGTTAACAGCTTGACTAGCGAGTTCTGTAAACTGACAACTGAAGTTCTCGGAAAATGTTTACTGTGTGGAAAGTTATTTTATTCCTTTTTTGAGTTTGAAGAATCTGTGAGCGGCATTAACACCTTGACTTGATCAAAATCAGTAAAATGGTCATGTGGCGCTACTGTTTTTATTTTTTGTAAAAGAATATATTAAGTATCAATGACAATTTTTTAGATGCTTTTGATAAAATGTCCGACAAAGTTTTCCCTGACCTCAGAAGACATTTCAACAAGTATAAGTGAAGGTTAGGCTACTTTTTTTGTGTGTATAATATTCTTTTATCGGAATTTTCAAAATTTTATATATATATAGTAAAATTTGCATTCTCTGGCAGGATTCGAACCTGCGATTCCCTGGGTATAGGGAGCTATCGTCAAATGCGATAGCCTCTGACCAACTGAGCTACAAAAATCAATTACAGATGTAAGCTCGAACATTCAGGTGAATATATAAAAATAAATAAATATACTGTTTATTAAAAAACGGAGTGTCTACTAAAATACGACTATCCATAAAAATAACGTTTAAAGTCATAAAAATCTGTCGGATTATTAAAAAGAAAGCATTCTCTCTCTCTCTCTCTATATATATATATATATATAGTGGGCTCTCCCGTCGTATTCGACGTCTGACAGTCAAGCAGCTTAGTTCTAAGGAAGCGAGAGCCAGACACCTGCACATATAATTTGATTATAGTGGTGCAGAACCAAGATACCCGGTGCACTACCTCCGCACGCTTTGAATTCAGAGTTGTCATTCTGAAATCCAAATCTATAGAACCCAGTCTACCCTGCTATTTACAGATAGCTAAAGATGATTACTACCTTTACAAAGGGTATTAGCACGTAAGTGAATGTAATGGATTCGGCTGGAATTCGAACTCGGCCCTGCCATTCCTCAATCCGAGCCGCTATCCACTACCCTGTTCAGTGTGTACGTGTTAATGTCTAACAATTACATGCCATATATCAAATAAAACAAAGCATTATTACATGCTATAAATGTGATTAACATTTATTTTATACTTACGGCTATGTCATCCCAAATTGGCTACAAAATTCTACAAATATTTCTTTTGTTTTACTTGAATCGATAATATTTTTCTTTATTCTTGTCTTCTTCTTTCTTGGTTGATTTTGTTTAGCGGCATATCAACCTCTATGGGTTATTTAATGCCGAAATCTAAATATTTGGATTTTGGTTGGTTGATATTGTTTAGCGACATATCAACCTCTATGGGTTATTTAATGCCGAAATCTAAATATTTGGATTTTGGTTGGTTGATTTTGTTTAGCGGCATATCAACCTCTATGGGTTATTTAATGCCGAAATCTAAATATTTGGATTTTGGTTGGTTGATATTGTTTAGCGGCATATCAACCTCTATGGGTTATTTAATGCCGAAATCTAAATATTTGGATTTTGGTTGGTTGATTTTGTTTAGCGGCATATCAATCTCTATGGGTTATTTAATGCCGAAATCTAAATATTTGGATTTTGGTTGGTTGATTTTGTTTAGCGGCATATCAATTGCTATGTATTATTTAATGTAGAAATTTAAATATTTTGGACATAATTTTATGGCTTCAATTAAATATATTTTGAACGCAATTGTATGCGTTGATACAGATAAAATGTATTGTTGGTCATTTTGCTATAAGATGCAGTGTTGGCAATTCTACTATAAAATCTCTTGTTGGTAATTTTACTACAAATATATATTGTTGGTTATTTTTTTTTATATAAAAATATATTCCTAGTATTTTTATACGTTCACAATATTTTGTTTTTGTTTGGAAGTTCACTATTTACCAATAGCTGGGACCCTAACAGGTGCAACTACCTCGGGTCAAGGTGGACCTTGGAACAACAACAATTGAGAGGTGGTGCCACGCTGCCCCAAACCTCCGATCTCTCAATCACCGGCCTTGCTGCCGGATGTAGTTTATCGTCATACCCAGGATTACTTGTCTTCTGGTACTACTATATTATATTTCTAAAGCTTTCAAATAAAAATATAGAGAATAATCTATGCATGTTCACAGGAAGCCACAGACATTGTTTTATGCATAAATATTAATATTAATATATATTAGGTTGGTGCAAAAATAATGGCGTAATAATGTCGTTTTTTGACGTATTTTTTAACGTCAAAAAACGACATTATTGCGTCATTATTTTTGCACCAACCTAATACGTTAGTACTAATATCTATATTAGTATTAATACTAATATGCATATTACTACTAATACGTATGTTAGTACTAATACTAATATGCATATTACTACTAATACGTATGTTATTGCTAATACTAATATGAATATTACTACTAATACGTATGTTAGTACTAATACTAATATGCATATTACTACTAATACGTATGTTAGTACTAATACTAATACATATATTATTATTAATACTAATAGGTATATTCAAGATCCTGGAGAATGATTCTGCGTAATAAATTATTCCGTTTTTACGGGAAACGAATTCAGTTAAGAGAACGTACACTACAATTCAGAAGTTTGAATCGGACCCCCAGAATTAGCATGAACTAGAATTGGCAGAAGAGTGGGGAGGGGGGGGCAATGAAAAAGATCTTTTAGAGTCATTGCAAAAAGAACGGAATCAATTCTCAAACTTATACTTTGAGAGAATTTTGCAACGAATGCCAAACATTTGTGCTGTAGTAATAAAGGCTAAAAGCAGATACTTTTACGAGAGCAAAATTTAATCATAATATGCTTTTTTCTTTTTTGTCATAATAAAATTTCAAATAAAAATCATGCCATTTTTTTTATCCATGTATAATAATTTTCTCTTATTTAAAGTAACCCCCACCCCCCCAAAAAAACAACACGTTTTGGGCCAATTTAAAACATTACCAGTGGTTTACCTTAAACCTTTGTACTGTAGTCTATTTCGTCTTATCATGACAAGAGGTATGTCAAATATAAGTAGTGAGAGGTCAAACTGTTAATAGATTTAATAGTTTTTTTTCCTTTTGATTCGTGTTAGATTTCTTTAGCTAATTTTATTTATGAGAATTTAAAAATATTTTTTTCCAAACAAACGACAATAGATTTAACTGAATAAATAGAAATCATAGATTACACATTCAGTAGAAAACAACAAATTAGCAAACCAGTTTTAAAATGACTTAATTATAACGAATTCTCGTCGAGTTCATGACATACACTTGAGAGCGCGTGCGCAAAAAAAAAAAAAAAAAAAAAATTATGAAAGGTATAAATGCAGTTCTCCTAAAAGCTATGGGTCCTGCAGCCTTGGTTGGCAACCTGTCTATCGCCTGCTTTTGTCTAGTTAGTCATGAATCGAAAGAGACATGATCACCCAAGCGTGTATCACGGATAACACTTAATTGACTGACACTTTAACATATGCTTTAACCTTCCTTGTCAATGCACTTAACACCCGTCTGTCAATTCCAACAATACCCCGAGCCACACTCTGTCAAAGTCTGTTTTTATGAAGTCCTCGAAGAGTAGTGGATGTGCGTTTGGTTCTAACAGATTTCGGCTCGGAATGAGATATCGAAGAACCGAGTTCGAATTCCAGTCGGGTCCGTAACATTCAATTGTGCAGAAATAAGCTATGAACCCATCTCTTCTTGCCCCCAGCTATGGTTTGAAGAGTAGGATTTAGACTAGATGCCAACTAAGGCCATAACCGGACTCGTGTCCGATTATGGCCAACATTTTCTGCTATTTAACCCACAGCTGGGAGGAGAAGAGATGGGTTCATACTTTCCCCAAAGCTATTTGCGCGTAAGGGAATGTAATGAACTCGACTGGATTTCGAACTTCGTTCTCTGATTTCTCATTATCTATTATCAACACACCACACTGCACATTCATTGTATTGTGTGAAAATTACTAAAATAAAAATCTCCCTCATATTTGGACTGTGCAGGTTATATTTGTCTATATATCTGAGATGAGGTATTGTAACTATTTACACTAGTTACATTGTTCAGACTATTGTCCTCATCTTTATTGTAATACTCACGACGTTTTGGCCGTTGTACGCTTGGGCCTTCTTCAGGTGATATACGTTGGAGTTTTCTAACCAAACCCTTTATTTTGTCCACGAGTGTATATAGTTCTAGTTCCACGCGTCATAACTTTATGGATATCTCAGTTTAAGGTATTTCATTTTAGTAACCCAAGAAGAGCCGAGTTTGACTTCCAGTGTGGTTCGCTACATTCACTTGTGCGGAAGTAAGCTTTGGAAAAGTATAAATCTGTCTCTTCCCTGCCCACAGCTATGGGTTTAATAGTAGAACAGGTTGGGTCCTATAACATTTAGTAACTGAACTCTCCAACTTTTTGTTCACCTCTTCTATGCAAGGTATTGAACCTACAATTCTTTGCGTTTTGGATAAAAGCGTTGGTTGAAGTAATCCAGTGACTTGGCCGAAAGAGTTGTGAGTTCAATACCTGGCAACAGCAGACGTGAATAAAAAAAAAAGGGAAAGTTCAGTTACTAAAGGGAAATAACTGAAATTGAGATATCCAGAAAAGTAATGGCGGGTGGAACGAGAACAATCTGCCCCGGTGGTCGAAAAAAAAACAAACTCCAATGTATATCACCTGACGAAGCCCGGGGCGTACAACGGCCGAAACGCCATGAATATGACAATAAAGATGAGAACAACAGTCCGAACAATTTAAACAATGTAAATAGTGCCGTTTATTTTAATTTTCTTTGGTTATTTTTACTTTGAGTATTTAAATAAAAAAAAAAGAGGATTATTTATTAGGTACTATAACAGATATAATTGAATAGAGAGAAAAAATAGATTATTCATACAGGAAATGCAGCGAATGCATATATTCCATTCATAATGTGACGGTGCATTCTGTGTTGGTATTGAATGGATATTTTTTTTTACTTTTAATGATTACAAAACTCCTACAGAAGGTAGTGTAGGAAAGCAATAAGAAAGCATTAAACATCAACTGCAAGAAGACAGAATGTATAGTTGTTAGCAAAAGGATGAGCCTGAAGATTTGAATTGCAAATCAGAGATAGGAAAATCAAACAAGTGTTTGAACAGAAGAAAGAAATTGTGACACTGAAATATGAAGGCATAATGGGATAGTGAAAGATGCTTTCCAAAAGCTAAGCAAAGTATTAAGAAATAGAAAAACTTTGATAAGGAATATAGTACAAAACTGCTATGTGATATCTGTCCTCCTGTATTGTAGTGAATGCTGGTCAATCTCTTCATAGATGACGAAGAGACTTGAAGCAACAGAACGATAAGGATATCATGGTCTGTACATGTGAGCAATGAAAAAGTTTTAGAGAAAATGAAAACTACAAAAAAGGAAACATGCTTAAACATCAGGAAGAGACAGTAGAGGTTTCTATGGCACATAATAATGAGAAAAGAAGGCTTGGAAAAACTGATACTCACAGAACAGATTGAAGGCAAGAGAGACAGAGGAAAACAATGCATAAACATATTTATTGGGCTTGAGTAAATGGATGGTGGAACAGGGTTTAGGAGAAATAACAGACAAAATTTATTAAGAGCTACAAAGGACAGAAAGTTGTGAAGACACACAGCACATAAAGTTAAGCATATTCTTCTCAAAGAAAAACATTAGATGCAAGAAACTTATAGACAAAGAAAAACTTATCAATGCATATCTAAGTTTTGCTTCTTCTTCTATGTGCTATGACCCTTCAGGACATAGGCGATCAGGGCTCTCCACAACTTCCTCTCTTGTAGCTTTTATTAAGGTTTGTCTTTCTGCTATCTCACTCCCAATCCTTGTTTTACGCAATCTCATTAAGTAGGTTACTCACAAACTTACCAAAACTGCCTTTGCTGACTCAAAAATGCTATTTAAGTCATTAAACAGCCTGGTTGAATTCAGTTAAATTTAGTATAAAAGCATACTAATTCACTACCTACTATAAGTGTTTTTGTAAAGGAAAGCAATAAGAAAGCATTAAACATCAACTGCAAGAAGACAGAATGTATAGTTGTTAGCAAAAGGATGAGCCCGAAGATTTCAATTGCAAATCAGAGATAGCAAAACCAATCAAGTATGAGAGTTTAAATATCTAGGAAGTTTTTTAACAGAGAACGGAAAATGTAACACTGAAATTTGAAGGTGTATTGGGTTAGCCAAAGACGTCTTTCAAAAGCTAAGCAGCGTATTAAGAAACAGAAAAAAAAACTTCGCTAGAAACAATAAAAATAGTATTAAACTGTTACATGATATCTGTCCACTCCTGTATGACAATGAATGCTGGATAATCTTCTCACAGATTAAGACCAAACTTGAAGCAACTGAAATGAGGTTCTACAGAAGGGCTGTGAGGATATTATGAACCGACCATTTGAGCAATGACGAAGTTTTATAGAAAATGGAACAAAAAAGGAAACAGACTTAACATCAGAAAGAGACAGCTGAGGATTCTATGACACATACTAAGGAAAGAGGTTTGGGAAATCTGATACTCACAGGACAGATTGAAAGCAAGAGAAACAGAGTAAAATAACGTACAACTAAATAATACACAGACAACAGTTATTAAGAGCTACAAAGGACTGGAAGTTGTGAAGAGCCATGATCAGCTACGCACCGAGAGGATACAGCACATAAAGAACATTGAAAAAGTAGAATTATTTCTTGCATGCGACAAAAGTTTGCATTCTTTAACTGAAAATCCGCCATACCTCATGTCGAAAAGATAACTAATGTATTAGGTTGGTGCAAAAATAATGTCGTTTTATCACATATGTTACTATGTGAGAAAACGACATTATTTTTTGCACCAACCTAATAATTCTAAAATTATTTAAATATCGTCGTTATTACTTGGCAATATGTTTGTTTTGGATATTTTTTTTTTTATCTTGGGCGATCACGGCACTTCACAACTTCCTAAACTTAACTCTTAGAAATGTTGTCTTTTTGCTATATCTTCCTGTTTTGTCTCACATTTACAAAAGCACGCTACTCGCTGTTTCCCTTTGTTTTTCTGGCTTCCATTATATTGTATCAGTTAAATTCTCCAGACATGCTTTGCTCGTTATATGACTTAGAAATTTCAAATCTCTCTTTCAGATTCTGTACTTAATTATACTTTTTTGTTACTATTTTCATTAAAACTTCCTCAATGCCAACATGCCCCGTTTATGGTAAGTTCAAAATCCTTCTGTAGAAATACACATTTTTTGCTTTTCGTCTCCTCGTCATCTCTGTGGAAGTTGCCCAGCATACACTACAATATAGGTCGGAAGATATTATATAACAATTCCGTACGCATTTTTTGTATCAAACGAAATTTTTCTGTTTCTTAAAAATTCTCTTTAGTTGTTGCAAGACATTGTAAACTTTCTCTTTAAAAAAAAAAGCTAGCATACAGAACTCTGGCGACCCGAACAGAGCAGGGGC
This sequence comes from Acanthosepion lycidas, assembly GCA_963932145.1. NCBI lineage: Eukaryota > Metazoa > Mollusca > Cephalopoda > Sepiida > Sepiidae > Acanthosepion > Acanthosepion lycidas. The sequence goes on from OZ010602.1 coordinate 44,909,968, forward strand.
AGTCTGAACACTGTGGGTGTGTATTCTGACAGTGCCAGATCTGAAAGTAAGTTTCCAAGAACAAAAATGTTAAAGACGCTTCGCTTTTCCCAGATTCCCTCGTGAGATAGACCACCACATAATAATGGATAGTTCGCCAACCAGTTGGCATCACTTCTCTTCCCAAAACACAATCCTACAATACTATGGCTCCAACTTGAAATAAAATGAGATAACAAAATTCTCTTTAGTTGTTGCAAGGCATTGTAAACTTTCTCTTTAAAAAAAAAGCTAGCATACAGAACTCTGGCGACCCGAACAGAGCAGGGGCAGTCTGAACACTTTGGGTGTGTATTCTGACAGTGCCAGATCTGAAAGTAAGTTTCCAAGAACAAAAATGTTAAAGACGCTTCGCTTTTCCCAGATTCCCTCGTGAGATAGACCACCACATATTAATGGATAGTTCGCCAACCAGTTGGCATCACTTCTCTTCCCAAAACACAATCCTACAATACTATGGCTCCAACTTGAAATAAAATGAGATAACAAAATTGTCCATATTTCATATATTGCAGATTGATTTGTTTTTTATGGTCTATCAACCTGTTGCAGTTTATTTAAAGCCAGAAAATATTTTTAAATCGGAAAGAAGATTTTGGAGATAATAATGATTTACTGATTTCTTGCCAGTTAACCCATAGCTGGATTCATCTCTTTCTTAAGGCTATTAGCACGTAACTGAATATAATGAACCCAACTTGAATTGGAACTCAGCTTCCAAATTCAAATTCTGAGTCATCCTCTGTTACATCACTCCAAACTTAGAGGACCTACTATTCGCATGCGGTCACCCATTTAGATACTGACCAGGCTCGACATTCCTTAACGTCGATGATTGTACGGGAACCAATGTTTCAACATGATATGGTCGTAAGCCTGTCTTTCATTAAGCCTATGATACCTCGCTGGAGCCCAGAGACGGGATGAAGCGCAAGTAGTCCACTGGTTATAAAACCGTGTGCTTATTGGTCGCATTTCAGATTGTAAAGATGCACGCATGGCTTAATGAGAAGGAAACTTTTTCTATAGTTAGTAAGGTTTGCCGACGATATTTTATAGAAGCGAGAAGGCGCGATAGCAAACAAGAGAAAATAACACTTAATCACAGCTTAGTGGGCATTAAATTTTCAGTCGCGGGATTCTGCTTTGAAGAGAAATCTCGAAATAAATGATCTAAAACTGAATTTAAAAATGAAAAGATAAATATAATTCCTGTTCGTTACAAATTGACGAATTTGCAGTTATCTTTCGCTGTCTATATTTTGTTAATATTTATAAAAGAAAATGAATATGAAGTCAATTTCTAATCGTGCGTCTTCGTTTTTATATGTTTTTGCAATTCGATATTTTTTTTCTTCTTTCATGACGGTGAACTCGAAAGAAGACAAGAATAACATTTACAATCATTTCTATAATTAACACTCGAACAAAAAGGAGACGAATAACAATAATTGTAATATGTACAATATTTTGAATAGATGGTCATGACACTCTCCTAAAAAAAAGCTTCCGTAAATGTAAAGAAAATTAAAAGAACGAACATTACAAAAAACAAAAAAAAAAAAAAAAAACATGTCACGTGGTCATATCACGTAAATGTCCGATATTTTCAGAAGGTCGCCATAACTCACATGTTGATACAGACTTTATGATTTCACGCATGCAAACAAACCGTAATAAATTTATGTAAGTCATAAATATAAAAAAAAAAACAAAAAAAAAAGACAACATACATACTCGAAAGGGAATGTACTCTTTTCTTTGTTAAATATTAAAAAAAAGATCACAGTGCTTCTTTTTATATTTTCTTTCTTGTTACTTGTACAAACATTTTTTTTTTGTTTTTGTTTCGTTTTTTGCAAATACAACAACAACAATAACATTACACGGTTGGCGAGATCGATTTTTTTACTTTGATTTCGTGGAGTCAAATCTGGATTTCTGTTGCCTTTCTTGAATTGAATGTTAGAATGGTCTAACATTTTTTACGTAAAAAAAAAAACAATAGGAAAATGTCTGTATGCATGTTTTTCAAACGCTAATTCCGTTTGATGGTGAGCATTGAATAAATGTCAGACCACTGGCGTCAAGGTACCAGAGATTCCAATATGCTCTAAGAGAAAGATGATGTCTTAGTTGATCTAAGTCTGGTTTGTTTGTAACAATACAGACATTATCTCTTGTATAAACATTTCTGTTTGTTTAATCTTCATGGCATCATAGGTTTTTTTTTTTTTAAATAACAGAATTCTTCTTTTTTTTCAATCATTTCACTATAAGCAAGGCAGTAAAGCCACTATGATACAAGGGGTTGCTGAGTGTGAAAGAATAAGAACTACGAGAAAAAATATTAAAGGGCAAGAAAAATAGAAGAGAAATCAAGAAGATAGCTAATAACGATTTAAATTGTATTTAAACTTTTGAAGATCAATGTTGTCTGGAAAGCGTGGAGCCGAAATAGAGTTCCACAAGCGAGAAGTGCGACAGAAGAAACTGTTAGCATAGAAATTACTGTTGAATCTAGGAAATTCACTTGCAAAATTATAAGACCTTGTTGCCAGTCTAGTACTGCACTTAAATTCTTAAAGTCTAGGTACCATAGAAGAAAGTCATCAGAACAATTACCATAAAAATATTTATAGAAAAGTCTCAGGGAAGCTACATTACGGCGGATGGGATCTGAATGAACCCCTGATACCATATCAAGGTCATTAACATTGCAGATTCTTTAAATTTTAACAAGAATCTTTAAATATATAGTGGGAGCACCGCACTACATGTGGCAGCAATATCAAAGCGTGAACGATTGATAGATTTATAAATATGTAAGATAGATTTTGGAGAGAAAATTATAGAGCATGACAGAGTGAACCAAAATTTTTAGCAGCACGCATAGCAATTGATTCAATATAATTTTTCCTCTTCAGATCAGCAGAGAATAGTATCCCGAGAAAGAGAAATGTTTCAATCAACGGGAGGTTAGCATTAGCCATGCTGATGGAAGCCAGAAAGTGGACTCTCAGATGAGTAATAGAGAGAAGTTTTGTTTGGGAGACGTTAAAAGTAACAAGACGTTCCTCGCTGCAGCTAACAGCAAATTTTAGAGTTTTTTTGGATTAGCTTCCAATTTGACCTTATCATACCGATCAGAGTTCGTTTAAACTTTTCTCGCCATTTTCAGGTGTATACTTTCTTCAGTAAATCTGCAGAGGGAGACCTTTCTTTTTCAGACAAATGACGCTACGAGCTTCATATTAAAATCTATTTTATATATTTATTATGTATAAATAAATATCTGTATAAAAATATATACTGGGTAAACGCATGAAAAATTGAAAGAATAAACGCATCTGTAACGTTCATTATCCGTAAAAGGAAATTATTCGGAAAAATAAAGTTTTTAGCGACGATATAAATATCCCGGCTTGAAGCAATCGGACGTCTAATCACACTGAAGAGCTATGATACAGCGAAACAGTCTAACTGTAGATGACAATATATATATATATATATATATATATATATTAAGTGCCACAAGGTCCCCAAACGACCCTCCGCAGGTTTTGTATTCAGAGTTTTCCTTCTCCTAGACCAGTTGCCATCCAAGGCTATAGAACCCCGTCTGTCCAGCTATTTACCCGTAGCTGGAGGGAGAAGAAGAGGATTCATACCTTTCCCACTTAGTGCACCAGTTCTCTGTATTCGGCCCTTCAAAAAGTGTGGATGGTCCTGCACGAAACCTTCAACACTATAATCAAATTTCGTGTGCTGTTGTGGGGCTATCGGTTTCCTGGAAACTGATCTGCTTGACCCTCATACGTCTCGACGGGAGAGTCGAGAGTATATATATATATATATATATATATATATATATATATATATATTATCACCTGAGATATTGGCAACCACGAAAGCTTACAACGGGAAAGGAAATAGATGTAATTGAGGTCTTGCTGAAAAATGACTAACACACTTCAATAACCCTAGATTATTAAACAGGAGAAATGAATTGATGGTTACATGTAGACATATAATTAAATATCTGTTTGTTATACGTGGATACAGAATAATTTTGAATGTAAATTACGGTTTTTTAAAGAACAAGTAATCTCCCTTTTCGCTTAATATAAAAATAAATGATTTATATTAAAAACTCTAAAATATATATATTTTTCTTTTTCTTACATAAAAATAAAATTCCCGTTTATTTTAAATGCCCAATATATTTTTTAAAATTAAAAAATCTGTAATCCTAGATCAAGAAGGTAAGGTAGACTAATGAATAGCAGCTCAGACTGGGGAATCCAGACGAATCCATTACATTCACTTACGTACTTATAGCCTTGGGAAAGGTATTAATCCTCTTCTTCGCCTTACCAGCTACGGGTAAATAGCAGGACAGAGCGGGTGCTATAGACTTGAACGGCAACTGGTCTACCGCAAACTGTAATGGCAACCTACTGCGGGAAAAATCTGCCTCGTCAGTCATGTATCGAAAGATACATGATTGCCTAAGCCTGTATCACGCATAGCACATAGCTGACTTAATCACAGTATAATATATAACTGCGTCAACATTGTGATAACCAGGTATTTTTTAAAATATAATTTACGTAACGGTCAGTCGATATTCAGCACCTGAAGATTGCATATATATATATATATATATATATATATATATATATATATATATATATATATTCTCTTAATCTCTGACGAAGCTTTAATAAAAATGAAACATGTTAGATTGATATATGTTTCTTATTTGTTCTTTTATTTTAGCATCCTATCGGATTCCGATCTGCATTGATCTTTAACTCATATGGGTATATATATTTCGTATTACGCCAATCATTATTTTAGTGGATAATTGTGTTTGAGGAGACGCGTCGTTTTTAAAACAGTCTGAATTGCTTATTTGAAAGGCAATAATGAAAACGAGAACACATTTTCTTTATTAAATCCCTCGAATGCAGAAGCCGTTACACTTTAAACACAATGTTTATATAATGCGGTGCCTAGATTAGATTGAGTGTGGGCTTCGTATATTTGTACCTCAATGTTGTAGCATACCTACGGACGATAATTGGTATGTCCCCATTCGCATAAATACAGTAGTAAATACTGTATGTTGGTTTACAGTTGACATTCGTCTCCAGCGGTGCTGGTCAAACTCTCTGCCTCCGGGGTGAGAGGATTCACAGACGAGATTATGTCGAAGTGCAGAGTTTCGTCTCGGGAAACAGCTACCCGACCCCGTTTTCTACAGGGTCTACGGGGAATTTTTGGGCCGAGCCATCGGGCTCGGATATCCCACATTAAATTCGGCCTTGTGCCACATCTGAACCCGTGGGTCGGTTGGTAGATATCCTGCAGTTGGAGATTCATCTCCAACAGTGCTGATCAAACACATTGCCTCCGGGCAGAAAGGATCCCCAGACGAAGGGTCTCGTCTTGTCTCGGGAAACAACTACCCGACCCCGTTTTATACGGAGTCGTCGGGGAATTTTTTTAGCCGAGCCTGTGTTCTCGGATACTCAACATTTAATTCGGCCTTGTGCCACATCTGACCGCATGGGGTGGTTCGTAGATATCCTGCAGTTGAAGATTCGTTGAGGAATTCACTGGACATACTTCTAGCAGTTGACTACTTTTTCTACGCTCCGCTGGCGAATCTTATACGTGTTGTTCTTGTCCTAAGTATTATCGTTCATTACCAACCTTCGTGTGATTTTTCTTTTCAGTAACCTTCCCTAGATTACAAAACCCAATATCACTTTGATGGTGTGCTTATCTCTTACTCAGTAATAATGATGATTGTCATAAGATTATCTCTTTACATAGAGGAAACATCTAGCATTAATTGACCAAACAGCAGTACTGTCACTCAAAACTCGATTACAGTGTTTCCGCTCTTTCTAATATTGACAGAAGTTTCCTTCTAGACCTTCTCATCTAATTACATGTGGTATTCATTTCAGTTGTTGCTTCTGTTGGAATTTTTCACGTTGTGTTGTTTGTGCTTTTTTTTTTTTATTTTGCAAATTACTTTGTGATTCTTAAGCGCCAGTATTGCTATCTTTAAGATCAAAGGATTCGTTCTCTGGAAACCATTTTTTATCATTTATCCGAAAAACAAAAAATCAACAAAAAAAAAAAAACAACAAAAAAACAAGCTCCTATAATGCTAATAATTTCTGAACGTGTTTTAAAAGTGTTTAGCACCAGCATGTCGAGATGAGTAGCTAGATCTGACGCGTTTATTTTAGAAACACGGATGAGGTTATTTTAAGATAAATAATGTTGACACTATGTATCAAGAACAGAAGATCCACCAGACAGGACCAAAGACAAAGACCACAAAAACAGAATGTGTTTTCTTATTGACATGGCAGTTCCTGCATGAAGTAATCTATCTTTGAAGAATTAGCAAAATGCAATGATCTTCAAGTAAAAATCCCAAACATGTGGCACATAGGAATGTTAATAATTCCAGTAGTAGTTGAAGCACTCGGTTTGATTGGAAAAGCTTCCGGTAGACTTATTGAAGGGATTCTTGGTAGTCTGTGACTTAAAGAAATATAAAAGATTATACTCACAAGTACAGCTCACACCTTACAAAGGGTTTTCTCTATATAAAATGGGTGTGATCTAAGGTTTTTTTTTAAATGCTCAGTGGAAGATGCCATGATTCCATTTCTGAATTTAGATCTTTGCTTGTGACCCAGAAGGAAATTCTTATACAACAGGAATGAAAGAAAATAATAATAATAATAATAATAATAATAAGAAGAAGAAGAAGAAGAAGAAGAAGAAGAAGAAGAAGAAAAAGAAGAAAAAGAAAAAGAAGAATGCTTTACTATTAGGATGGTGCAAACATAATGACGTAATAATGTCGTTTTTTACGTTAAAAAATACGTCAAAAAACGACATTATTACGTCATTATTTTTGCACCAACCTAATATTACGAACTGAAAATGATCTAACATTTGTCCGATAACCAACAACTTGGGTTTCACGAGATATTGTAGCATTGTTTGGGTAAACCGAGAATGAAACGGAATAAAATTCAAATAAATAGACACTGATATAAATCAATAGCATAAATCAAATAGTGTTGTATGTGGGCGGCGTTCGATCGCTTCTGCCAGTTGGTATCGGAAGCGGCGATCGTTGAAAAGGAACAATCAGAATATGAAAAATATAAAAGAAAAACTATGAATAGAAGTAGTTTCTTCAAATCTGACGCAAAAGACACTGATTCGCTTAATCGAAAACATTTTCATTGAACCCTTTACAGATATATGTTCCAGCTTTCACATTATTTGCTGTCACGTGACAAACAGACAAGTCTTTACGATCAGGCCATAACTATGACCGAAGAGAAGATTTATTTGTTTTTTTTTTTCGTTTTTGTTTTTTTTTGCGCTCGCCAGAAATTAGCTTGTCACAAGTAACAAATGCATACTAATATATGTTCTTAAATGCATCCATATTCATCCTGTAATTCCGTTCACGTAGGGGTGAACATCTGTACCATAATCTCATCAAAATAATCAGTTCTGTACCATGCGTGATACACGCTTAGGCAATCTTTCGTTACATGACTGACGTGGCAGATTTTTCCCGCAGTAGGTTGCCAATTCTTTCTGGGTTTTTTTCGCTACACAGTCCTAACCATGTTTCAAAAATGGTAGCTAAAAGCTTCGAATTTTATTTTGTAATTAAATTAAAGACATTAGTTCCATTTCATCCTCAAGCGAATTTTGGAGTAACCTATTTTTAAAATTACTGGGTTTTCAAGGCACAGCAAAAAATCATAATTCACGTTTCCAAGAACTAATGTCTTTAATTTAATTACAAAATTAAATTCGAAGCTTTTAGCTTCCATTTTTGAAACATGGTTAGAACTGTGTAGCGAAAAAATATTTTAAATCAATTAATTTATAATATTAATACTCTGTAAATTTACATTGAGCACTGTTTTGTAAAAATAAAAATATCTGTAAGAACACCGGATTATATATCTTACTGTTCTTTTATATATATATATATATATATATATATATATATATTACTGGAGGAGCAAATTTGAACAAGGCCAGAACGCTCGCAAACTAGGACAGGTTGACATGATTTCTTGATACCGCAACCATCGATCGCTTTTCAAATATTTCCGTCTAATCCAATTACATTGAAAAACATTGGGTCACATTGTCGTATGTTATTCAGGCACTTTTTAAAAGTGTCATACACTGCTATCGCCTCCCCTGTTCGATAGCATCAGGAAGTCACTTCCCTCGTTCGGGAAGCGAACACAGTGATCACTCGGCCACGTGCCATTTATGTATGCCCACGTGATTTTTCCTCTCAGCCAATTAATATCCTCACCTGCCTTCCATGTTCATCTATTCGTCTCATATACAGTAAAACTAACTTTCAGTCGTAGGACAATTTCTGTACATCTGCTATAAGACAGGAACTTTTTGATGAATATCAGTATCAAATAAAGTAGAATTTCTATAGCGAAAATTCAGTGTACAGAAATAGAAAAGAGACAAGCTTGAACAATAGCTTGAAATACTTCAAGGTGAAGAGAAAGTTCCTTTTATTAATATCTACGAACTTTTCTATGCAATAGCTTCTCGTTACTGATTCCTTTGTTTGTCTATGTCTGAATACTTCGACATCCAACATAATTTGTCTATTTGAGAATTGTCCTGGAATACAAGCAGGCGATGCCAATTGAATATATATTTAATAATGAAGTCTTAACGCTTTGAAGCGGAGCTTGTTATATATCAATAAAGGAAAGTCATCCAGGAATCAAGAGAGTCATTTAATATACCTTCATTTCTGTCGCTTTCAAATATATGGTTGATGCAAAAAGTTCCTCAGATAAAATCACGTCTATTGTTCGCAAATCAGAAAAGAATTCAGAAGCTAGAAAAATGAATTCAAGAAAATGAACTTAGGTCACGCTTCAAACACTTGCTTTTATCTTCTTCAATGCATAAAAAAAGATTCGGCTATTAAGAGTCTCGACTGCGCAGGCCGGTAGACGTCATTCATACTGTTTAAAAAAAAACCAACAAAAACAGCGCGTCTACACAAACATGGACATGCACAAAACAATGTTTACAATAACAGTAAATAATGTCGATTAAATAATTAATTGAATACTTATATATATATATATATATATATATATATATATATATATGTGTGTATGTATGTATATATATGTCTATCTATCTATCTGTATATATATATATATATATATATATATATATATGTCTGTATGTATGTATGTATATATATATATATAAATGTATTAGGTTGGTGCAAAAATAATGACGTAATAATGTCGTTTTTGACGTATTTTTTAAGGTCAAAAACGACATTATTACGCCATTATTTTTGCACCAACCTTTTATATATATATATATATATATATATATATATATATATATAAATATATATATAATGTATGTATATATATATATGTATGTATGTATATATATATATATGTGTGTGTGTGTCTTATGTTTGATCATGAGCCGTTCTAAGGATCGTATAGTGCCTTTAGAACAGATCATAGTCAAACATAATAGACTTTCGTTGTCTGTTATATTTAACAATATACGTTTGAATATGTCTGCTGCCCCAACATAGTGTGTGTGTGTATATATATATATATATATATATATATATATATATATATATATATATATATATATATATATGTTGCATGGACAATTGTTTCTGAGATTAGGTTTTACGCTATCGCAATCTTCAGATGTCTGAAGATCGCAAAAGCGTGAAACTTTAGGTCACAAACAACTCTCCATGCAATCGCATATGTTAGCTCTATCACATATATTGATCACTTTCCACTAACTACCGCACATATTAATATAAGATATTTGATAAAATGTTTCATTGGAAATGGTGTTGTTTAAGCGTTTCACCATTCCAGGCTTCATCAAATCCAAAAACAAAGAGAAAAATGTGTTAAATAATGAATTATAGAATTTTTTTTTCGTAAGCTGGCGTTTATCGTTTTTAAAAAAGGAAGAAAACTTTTAAATAAACTAATAATGTATTTCTTAAAAACTTTCTCGGGGTTGTGGAATCTTATTTTAAACACACCCCACATATATATATTTTATGCACATTCCTAGCTATCTTCCTCTCCTTAAGAAGGACTCTAATGTCCACATCATGGCTTGGGTGTTTACGTGCGCAAACATCTCCCACTGGCCAGGGGACGATCTCTTGAATCTCAAGATTATTATTACATATGTCTCCGTTTCTCTCTACTTAACTCAGTCAGCTATCTCTTCTTTCTCTACAGTTTCACTTCCTCTCATGACTGTTGCATGCTAGATATCATTTCTGATAATATAGACAAAGCCATCTCCATGGCTCTAGATTTCTTGAAGGCGTTTGACAGGGTTTGGAACGCTGGTCTTCTATGTAAGTACCAGGTCTACAGTATTACAGGACGACTGTTTGATTTAATCCAATCGTTCCTATCAGATCAAAAAATGAAGGTCGTTTTGAACGGGCTCGCTTCCAGATCCTTTCACACGAATGCCGGTGTCCCCCAAGCCTATATCCTGGGCCCTAAGCTGTTTCTGATCATCATCAATGATCTTTCTGGTGTCATTAGTTCCCAAATAGGCATTTATGCAAATGACACTACTATTTACACTTGTCTCAATGGCAAACCCATGAGAGCTGACAAAGTTAATCTGGCCGTTATTTCTGAAAAGGACCCCCAATCACTGGTTAAACTGGGACAGAAAATGGCTTATAAATTTTAATGCCTCCTAAACGAAACTGTTCTCTTTTAACCACTACACAGAGACTTTCCTGTACGCTATCAGTATGGCTGGTGCTTGACTTCTTGGCCTCACGAGATTAAACAGGGATTTGGGTCTACTCAGAGAATATAATTTCCACAGGGAGACTTCTAACCAGCAGTAACATTCCTCAAAATAGTAATTCCAACTTCTTAATTTATTCCTCGTATCGTTGGAAAAGAACACAAACGTATTCGAATATTCCAATATTAAAATCTTTCTCTTTGTGCTTCAATTTTGTCAAAAATTTGAGATATAATAAATATCACTTTTATTGGCAATTCATTTCAAAAATATCCCAAAGTATAAGTTTGATAATTGATTCTATCCTTTTCTTCAATGACAGTAAAAGTTCTTTTTATTTTTTTTTCATTCTTCTGTCAAGTTCATGCCATACTAATTTTGGGGGTAGCTTCAAAATTTTGAACTGTAGTGTATATATATATGCATTTTATATATATATTATATATGCGCGGTACTTATTAGAAAGCGGTCAAATCAGAGATAGAGCTAACATATTCAGTTGGATTGATGTGAGTTTGTGACCCTGGGTCTCACGCTATTTGCAATCGTCAGACAAATAGATTAACTTTTAAATTTTGGATTTATATGTTTGCATATATCGGTGTTTTTTTTATAAGCAACCATACATAAATACAAAATTTAAAAATTAATCAGTTTGTCTGACGATCGCAAACAGCGTGAAGCCTAGGGTCAAAAACTCACACCAATCCAGCTATGTATATGTTGTGCTGGTGTTAATAAAAATAATGTCTGGTGTAAAATTACACCTATAAATTATATATTAATAATAAATATACATTTTTCTCACTGATAGCACAACTCTGCATTTCATGTACAACACAATGGTTAGCGACTCGGATTGTGGAGTCAGAGAGCCGAGATCGAATTCCAGTCGAGTTCCTTACATTTACTTACGTGCTATTATCCCAGGGGAAGGTATGAATCCATCTCTTCTTCCCTACATTGAGGTCTAAAATAGCAGGACATGTTTGGCCCTCTGGCCCTGGGTGGCAGCCAGTCTAGGAAACGGAATTCCTAGCCGTATCGCATTAACCTTATAGAGTGCATGCAAACGGTTGGTGTATATATTACTAAATATACATATTATCCCGCACCAGTAGCCCAACTCGGAGTTTCATGCATATATATATAGATATAACCTGGCCGCGGGTTTTGAACCTCCAATCGGTTGTTAACTGGGGCAACAATTGGATGGTCAAATTTAACGCCTCAAAAACTAAACTACTCTCCATTAACCACCATAGATATCCTTACCTGCCCCCCATCAGAATGTCTGATAGTCAACTTCTTGAGAGCGACTCCCTGCGTCTGCTCGGTCTCACGTTGACTGCTGACCTGAGATGGAACAAATACAATTGCATCGTCCACCGCGAGGAAAGTTGGCTCTCTGTGCCGCACCAGGAAATTTTTCTCCCCTGAATCGATACTTCAAATATACAAAACGACCATTCGCACTTGCATGGAGTATTGCTGCCATATATGGTCTGGGGCACCTTCTGTTTACCTCGGAGTTCTTGACAAGATCCAGAGACGGATATGTAATGTGATTGGCCCCGATCTGGCGTCTCGCCTGCAGCCACTATCTCACAGACGCGCCGTCGCCTCTCTCTGTCTCTTCTACAAATACTTTCATGGCAATTGCTCCGATGAGCTGCTTTCCCTGGTCCCCAGCCTCCAGGAATACAAGCGCCTTACGAGGCTGGCATCCCACTTTCACGCTTACACTGTAGAAACTTTAAAATGTAGCCGTCTCTTCTACTCCAATAGCTTCATACCTCGCACCTCTCGCCTGTGGAATACCCTTCCCAATTACTGTTTCCCTGATAGCTATAGTCTCCAAATATTCAAATGTAATGTCAATCGACATCTCCAGTTACCTTGATCTACACACTATCCTTCCCTTCATCCTTTCTTCTATCTGCTCTTGCTACAAATCTTCTGCAACCCCCCTGCATCCTAGTGGCTTCATGCCTTGCTCGGGGCGCTAAGCTTAAATATATATATATATATATATATATATATATATATATGTGTGTGTGTGTGTGTCTATTCACGGACTTTTCTTTAAATAATATAGACACATATTATGTCTATTTATTTTTATAATAATCCTTTTTACTTGTCAAATTATTTTCATGTTTAATTGAAATACATCAAGGAAGGCACAGAATGTTTTCTTCAATCAAATACAGTCGATTTCCAACGAGATCATCCACAGCGGTGAATTATTTAACGAAACATGCTTGCATGACGATACACACACTCACTCTCTCTCTCTCTCTATATATATATATATATATATATATTATATTTAACGTTCTTTTTATAGATACAAGTATTTAAGTAAATGCTCTGTTTATAATAAACAGTATTAAATAACATTATAAACAGAGCATTTACTTAAATACTTGTATCGATAAAAAGAACGTTAAACATAAAAATGTCTTTAATAAATAAATTGTCGGACTTTGTCCATTTCTTAATATATATATATATATATATATATATATATATATATATATAGGCAGTATATCTCCATTCACGCTTGAATAGATATGTATCGATATATATATATATATATATATATATATGTATCTATATATATATATATGTATCTATATATATATATATATATATATATGTATCTATATATATATATATATGTATCTATATATATATGTATCTATATATATATATATATATCTATATATGTATCTATATATATATATGTATCTATCTATATATATATATAGATCTATCTATCTATATATATATATAGATCTATCTATCTATATATATATATATATATATATATATATATACAGATCTATCTATCTATATATATATAGAGATCTATCTATCTATATATATATATATATATATATATATATATATATATATATATATATATATATAGTAACAAAGTAAAAAAACATATAATAATTATACCAGCATTTGCAAATTATGGCAATAGGAGAAATTAGCAATTATGATATTCCCGGACGCAAAAACTTCTTTTAAACCAAAATCAGAAATTTTGAGCCCTTACCCGCATATAAAACAATTTTTATTAAGTGAATATGAAACCAGTCAAAAAAATATAAATAATATTCCCACTGCTACCCTTTAGACACGCCCACCATAACAATTAAGTTGCATATTTGATTTTACCCTTTTTACTGTATACATTTACAATACACTTGCATTCTTGTCCCTTTCAATTCTTACTTTCACCTCCTATTCCATTTCTCTTCCTATTACACCCAATGTCTTTCAATCATCATACGCCTGGTATTTTTTGAAAGATAATTATGTAGCGTTCTTTGTGTTTTTTTTTTACTTAATAATGTGTTAAAGTGATGATTTTAATAGTATCACCCGACGAGACCGCCAGGTCGAAAACCGTCGTCGCGTATTTCAATTGACCTCCTGATTTTTAAACTATATATATATATATATATATATATATATATTCTTGTCTAATGTGCGATGTTTATTTTAAATACAGCAGTAGCCAATGCCAGCTGTATATAATCTAATTTTATATCTCGTGTATGATGCGACCCACATATATTTAGCTTCAAAATTAGGTCTGGAAAAGTCACACGATAACCTAGTTTGTGTGTGAGTGTATATATATATATATATATATATATATATATGTAGGTGTGTGTGTGTGTTAAGAATATACATAATACCCATTGTTGATTGCACGACTCGGAGTTTTATGCATACAACTCCGAGTTCATTTATCAACATAGGGTATTATGTATATTTTTAATATTAGGTTGGTGCAAAAATTTACGTCGTTTTCTCACATAGTAACATATGTGAGAAAACGACATTATTTTTGCAACAACATAATATATTAAATAGCTCCGTTATTTAACATTAAGCACTGTTTTTTTTTCTTAAACTGTAAGGTATATAGATACATTTGTATACAAACGCTCGCTCATACATTTACTTATATTTATCCATTTGATTATATATATATATAATGAAGACTGTTGTATACTAATATATATTTTTGGTGTAAGCATATATTACGTATTATCTGTACTAGCTCACATTTTAACATAAGGATTTAAAATAAATGGAGAAATTTCATAAAAAATAAAACTCATCTCAACAGTCTTTTAATTGAATTCCGTTGTTGAATCTTGGATTATACTTGTTACCTTCTATTAAGTATTGAAATGTTAGTAGCGATAAAAATGAAAATTCAGAAAATGAATAATTAACACATTAGCAGGTTTGTCGCACTGATTATTAATGGAATTAAAGGTGCCGAACAGAATTAAAAGCTCGCGACCTGAAGAGGCAGCGTTGATAAAAAAGGGCCCGTCTACAAGAAGAGTGAGGCTGAAAATACAATTGAAAAGAAAGGAAATGCAAGTGCGGGAACAAGTATTTCGACAGACGAGTTTTAAGGAAAACAATTTCTCACGAAAGCTTTCGTGAGAAAGCAACCAAGAAAGGGAGAGAGCAAATACTTTTCTTATCGCAATTTCACGAATGATCGATGGAGAAAAGAAAATAATTGCTTATAGCAACCAGTGTATAATCCTGATAGCCAAGGACGGACTGCCTTGCGAGGCTAACCAGATTCATCCATCTTGATTTTAATTCACAGCTCCTCACAAATTAAGAAGAGTCAACAAAGAAATTAAGTTCTGCAGAAGGATGATGGGAATGCCTTGGACTGAAAATATGAGCCACAATAAAGTTTTATACTAAATGAAAGTAGAAAACACGCTTCTACTGAAAGAGACAGGTGAAATTTGTAGAATACATAATGAGGAAATAGGGTTTAGAGAATCTGACACTCCCAGGACATATTGAAGGCAGTGGGGGAACGCAGGCAGTAAGTAACGTATCTGACGAGTTTGTGTAAATAGATGGCAGAAAAAGGTTGTGGGAAAGAGAACGAAAAACCTTACTAACTTAAAAATAGTAAAAAGATTAGGAAATTGTGGATAGCGATGATCGTACGCTTCTTGAAGGTAGACAAGGCATAGGAGAAAGGAGAAGAAGGTTTAAAGGAAAAAGGTTGATCGACGTTCTTCTCAAGAAATTAAAAACAAAGCTAACACTGATTGTCTCTGGTAGAATTCGAACCTGATTCGACGGCTCCATTCTTTTACACTGTTTAGCGTTACACCGGCTACATCAACTAAACAATATGGAACAAGAAAATATAAATATACTGAATTATTCTAATGATCACAGCTAAACTCCCGTAGCCTTATGGATATTTATAGGTAATTACTACCTATAGTGTAGTCACTCATGGAGAGGGGATAGGTTATTTCATTATATCGTAATTCATGAAGTCTAGAGGAAGGTTTCCCAATTCTATTGCTTTGTTGTATTTTTTCAATTAACTTGAACATCCGAAGGAAAACTGCGGATTGACATTAGACAGGAAATGCAAAATTTTAATTTGTAAAAATATCATCAAACGCTTAATATGAATCAAATTTCTTCTTGCTCGCACAGATTTCGTCCTTGTGAAATAATATAAAAAACATTTTTCGATGATACTGGATTAAAAAGATCCAATTGTCTAATATCTTTACGATTTCGTCGGATTATATGAATGGGTGTGGATGAAAGAATCTGGTCTGGGGGCAGTGGCGGAGGGAATTAACTTTTTGAGAATTGCAACGGATAGAGGGAGGTGGAGAGCCATTATCGCCGACGTCCTGAAAGGGCACGGTACATAGAAATAAAGAAATGATAAACAGTTCATGTTGTAGTGTTTTATAGCCGGTTTGATATTTGTGCGGCCGTTACGAATGGTTCAAGCGACAAAGGCGAAGGAAAGACAAATACTCTTTTTCTTAGAGTCAACGCGCTCAGAAACAAAAGCTCAGCTCATCGGAGCAGCTCGTGGAGTAACCAAGCGAAGTTGTGCAGCGGTCAGCCAGCCGCATCAGTGAATTCTTGACCTTAGCAAAATGACTGCGAGCGATTTCTCGAGAAATTGTAAGTCAACAGCTGAAAATTCCAAAGCAAACTCTCCACTTTCGATGGGATATATATATATATATATTTATATATATATATATATATATATATATATATAAAGAAAAACAGGCCACTTTAAGGTTCCATTATAATAATTTATTTTACAAGAGCCCTTTTAAACGACGCTGGATCATCAGATAACACTTCCAAAATGTGTTATCTGATGATCCAGCATCCTTTAAAAGGGCTCTGGTGAAATAAATTATTATAATGGAACCTTAAAGTAGCATGTTTTTCTTTAAATTATTCGCTCTGGATTTACATTGAGCTCTCAGGATTTCATCCTCCTTGGGACTACCCATACCGATTACCAAGTTTTTCATAACTTTATATATATTTCTAATGTGAAAAATACTGATAAAACGATGTTAAATATAGCAGGTAAACTGAAGAAAACTAAACGTCAAACAGAAGGTAACTCTAAAAATGTAACTCTGCTTTTGCGTCCTCAGAAGCGTAGGCGAACGAGGAGACAATTTCACAGAGAGTGACTTCCTTCTTTTAATATTAGTGGATGTAACGGTAGAGGATAGTGTCTTGGAATTGGAAATACTAGAGTTCGAATTCCAGACGAATTCGCTACATTCAAATGTATGAATTTTCCTCCTCTCCCAGCTATGGGTAAAATAGTAGTTATGTTACCTGGAAATATTATTGTTATATTCAAGAAATAAATTCTTAATGCAATATTTACTCATAAAAACATATTCTAATAATTCAAAATATGGTCCGGCATTTAATAAACCACAAAGCGGCGATAGGCCATAAAAAAACAAATCACTTCTTTTACTATTGATGTCGAAGAACTACTTTCTTCAGTTTCTTATTTGTACACTTTCAACAAATATTACACACACACACACACACACACACACACACACACACATATATATATATATATATTGTCTGGTTGAATTGGATTTCTCTGTATCCCTGGAAACGTTAATTATGATTTTTGCTATGTCTTTAAAACCCAGTAATTTTAAAAGTTACTCCAAAATTCGCTTGAGGATGAAATGGAACTAATGTCTTTAATTTAATTACAAAATTAAATTCGAAGCTTTCAGCTTCCATTTTTGAAACATGGTTAGAACTGTGTAGCGGAAAAACATATTTTAAATCCATTAATTTATAATATTAATGCTCTGTAAATTTACATTGAACACTATTTTGTGAAAATAAAAATATCTATAAGAACACCGGATTATATATCTTACTGTTCTTTCTTTCTTTCTTTCTTTATATATATATATATATATATATATATATATATATACGCTAGTGAATCCAGACTATCTTACGATTTAATCCATAGCAAAGGGCAAAATACATGGATTCATACAACCCTCAAGATAAATTGTGTGAAAGTGAACGCAACACTCTCGGCAGAATCTAAACCCCATTTGAACTCCGATTCGATTTTTCGCGACGATAACTGGGATCCTACCTTCACAACCATACAAGCGCTCTTAAAAAAAAAAAAAAAAAAAAAAACTTGCTCGATTTGAGCTTTATTCATTACTTTTCATACTTCTATCATTATATTTTTATTACTATAATTTTAGTTACTACACGTGTTTCAGTTCCAGCCCCAGTTATTTTTTTCGTAAACAGTGAAATTCATAGAAACCGGTATCAATAAAACCTGGGGACAGCATCTCAAACAAATGTGTACATATTAAAAATAATGTTAATAATAATAATAATGATAATAATGTTAATAATGTTAATAATAATAATGTTAATAATAATAATAATAATAATGTTAATAATGTTAATAATAATAATGTTTATAATGTTAATAATAATAATATTAATAATAAGAAGAAGCGATGGCAAAATAAACCGCTTCATGGCCAATACTCTGCCCGTACCAAACAAGCTGACATAGACAAAACCCGTACCCATCAGTGGCTACGCAGTGCAGGGTTGAAAGCTGAAACTGAAGGTTTTATCCTTGCTGCACAGGACCAATGCTTGCTAATTAGGAATTATCAAGCACATATACTAAAATATTGTGTCAGCCCATAATGCAGATTCTGTGATAAATATCCAGAAACGATTGATCATCTTGTATCAGGTTGCACGATGTTGGCACCCACTGAATATAAAGCCCGACATAACAGAGTGGGCCAATATCTGCACTGGAAAATCTGCAACTTCTACGGGAAGGAGGCTGAAAGAAACTGGTATGAATACCACCCAGACCCGGTTACAGAGATAGGACCTGTTACAATTCTATGGGACTACACAATACACACTGATAGAACAATCAAAGCCAAAGGCCCAGATATTGTTATTAAAAACCACAAACAAAAACGGTGCCTCCTTATTGATATGGCAGTCCCTGCTGACTGCAATGTATCTTTGAAGATATTCAAAAAAGCTGTCAAAATACAAGGACCTGGAAATAGAAATCTCGAAAATGTGACATATGGGAACATCAACAATCCCTGTTGTAGTTGGAGCCCTAGGACTGGTTGGAAAAAATTGCAGTAGACTAATTGATGGGAATTCTGGAAGTCCATGCCTCAAGGAGATACAAAAAATTGTTCTGACAATTACAGCCCACACTTTACGAAGGGCTTTATCTATGTAATTTTTTTTTTTTTTTGTCAGTGAAAAGTGTCATCATGCCATTTCTAACCTTAGGTCCCTGGGCGGGACCCGGAAAGAAATGTGTAAACGCCAGAAATCAAAGAAAATAAAAATAATAATAATAATAAAATTTAATGTCGAATAACGTAACTTTTAAAAAATACAGTTGTTTATGCTTCGGGCACGAAACTGGGACTAGAAGAGAAAGATTCGTACAAGTTAAAAAAAAAAAAAAAATTGGCTAAAAAAACGTGGTTTCCCTGTTGGGTTAAAAAAGGGGGTGAAGCTTCGATTCCTGTCGGAGGAGCAGTTTTATTTCTCATTTTAGGCCGGCGGTTATTAATATCCGTGTTTAAGACATCCGTGTGTGTGTGTGTGTTTGTAGAATAGGATACAGAATCCAGACGATGGAAGAAGATGACAAATGGAAAAATATTTCATTGAACAAGATTAGGCGTTTCGCTATTACACGGCTTCATCAGATTAAAAAATACAAAAAATAAATACATATGTGTGTGTATTTGTGTGCATGCTTAAATAATAAATTATTATTATTTCCGCTAAGCTGGCGTTTCTCGTGACGAAAGAAAAGACTGATATTGTGCGACTTTTGTTTAAAAAAGCCGTTACTTTTTCTGTTACCTTTTCTTTAATTTGACTATCAGAGGCATATATTTCCATAATGTCTGTTCACAAATTATAATTTACAGAGAATTCAGCGATTCTCTCGAAACTACTGCAGAACACAAATAAAAGAAACAATAAAATATTTGCATAGTTTTTAATGCCATATGCCTTTAAGTAAAGATAGTGGAATGATTTCCTGCTGTTTTTTTACACAGTTTGGAATTCTGAGTAGTTCTCCTCTTCGACTAGATGCCGCCCAACACAAGAGAAGACAGTTTTTCCTGTTATTTAAACCACAGAAGCTTGCGTGAAAGAGAGAGATTCATACCTTTCCCAAATGCCATTAAATGAAAGGGCGTGAAGGTATATCTACGGAATAAGCCTGAATTTGAACTGAGCTTGCCGATGCTACGAAATAAATACAAAACTTGTGCTCAAGAATAAATTGAAATAACTGCGCGCATTTTTTTCAGTGTCTTCTAGCAATGGTAATATTAGCCGTTTCTTGATAAGGAAACATTCGGCATTCATTAACTGAGAATAGCCGTTCTCGTACAGGAAACGTTTAATATTCACTGACCGAGCAGTTAGCCTAATCGCCAGTTGAAGTTTATAAATTTTTTCTTAAAACTATTTTTCAAAACATCTAGTAGCTGTTATAGTTCTTTCTAGTATTGAAGGGGGGGGGGCTTCCTAACCTTTTTATTTGAAATCGTGTGGAATGCCAACATCTTGTTTATGTCATTATTTTCTATTCAAGTCACATAGGCTATCCATTTTAGTCATTGCCTTTGTTGCTAGTCCTCAAGTGACGCGGTTTCTATGATTTGGTAAAGTTATTTTTGTGTGATTTTTTACTGCCACTCCCCGAGACTCAACGAAGGATGATCCTTGCTAAACCCTGTAGTCTTCATTCACTCGAAATTAATTTTAATCATTGGTCTGAGAAAGCGATTTTATACAGTTGACAGTTTAAATATTTCTGTATGTATTTGATTCCAGACATGACAGCTATATGAAAGTCACGTTGTGACAATACTATTTAAGAACATGCTTCGAGCTTTTAGTTTATCTTTTAGGTTTGCAGCCAGTTGTGGTATTGTGCGAAACTACTCCTAACGCATCCTATTCTATATTCAATTTCCTTTGCTTCTATATTGAATTCGGTACAACTGATCCATACACCGAAGTAATCAAAGTATTTAGTATTTACATACCGGCTGTAACAGCAAAATTGTTTAATTTGTGTAATAGAATGAGGTAATTGTCCATCCCACAAAATGTTTAATATCTATAAAAAAAAAAGTACTAAACTAATTGAGTTTCTTTTTACAAGGTTTTTAGATAATCTTGACGTCATTTGTCGTAAGGATTACTGAAGAACACTTTCAGTTATTCAGCTAGAAAGAGAACAGGTTAAATTCATTTTGTATCAGCCTCACTATGTCTCCCCAACTGAGCAATGGTGAGACAAAAAAATATTCAGGATTTCACTAATCGTACGGGCATTCATACTTTCGCTTCCATCTTCAAAGTCCATTCAAAAACCATCAAGAGAACGGTGAATAAGTTTTAAAAAGAGGGGACAGTAAAGACGAAAACTGGATCAGGAAGTCACAATAGGAAGAGGGATCATCATTTCAACTTAGAGCTAAATAGATTCTTATTGTTCAAAGTAGAGCTCAATAGTATTATAAAAACCTCAGAGAATTCCAGTAAGATATCTTTAATCATTTCTAAGATACAACGATTCAAAGCTTAATCTAACAATTGGACAATTTTGCTGTTACACGATTTGGACAATTTTGTTGTTACACTCGGTAAATGGTAAAAGAGAATTAAAAAAAAGAGTACACAATATATCCCACAAAAATAAATAAATAAATAAACAAACGGAAAGACAATGTTTAAATCTGGATCAATGTGGGCGGCCTTGCTCTCAACAAGTGTTGACAATAAATCTATAATAAACGCTTCTCTAGAAGTCGAGAGTTGATCTGAGCACACCCGACTCGTTGATGGCTGAAGTACATTATGAAAGCATCATGCGAAAAATCGAAGATGAGGAAATGTAATGGACTTCGGTTTCCCGCCTACGTTTGAAATGAAAAGCGTGATTCTGTTTTCGACATTGCAAGGCAACAATTAGTGAACACCCAGGGAAAAATAGATCTGCTAGCAACAGACTACTATTAAGAACATTTCTTCTTCAGTGACTGATACGTAACATTACCTGTAAAAAAAAATAATAATAATGACATTTACAGATCATCACTTCTTCCGCGGATCAGTGAATCTTTACGCTCTGCTTCATATCAAAATGTCTCTCTTCGGCCTTCTGACAAGGATCAGAATCATCTGTACTCAACCACATGTTACACCCTATCACCGTGAGAAGTAAAAGATAGTTAAGCAGAAATGTAGTATATGTCCCCATTTCCTCTAAAAATTATGAGGGACGCCTAGGCCTGGGGATTTAAGGGCTGTGGCAGGACCTCCCACATTGCATTGGAAAAAAGTTGTACACCAACGCCAGCTTAACAGTAGCCGTGGAGACTGAGTAGTCAATTTATGCCACTGAAATCTAACGTTTATAATAATAATAATAATAATAATAATAATAAAATCTAATGTCGAATAACATGTCTTTTAAAAAATACAGTTGCTTATGTTTCGGTGACGAAACTGGGGCTGGCAAATAGAGATTCGTACAAGTAGCAAAAAACAAAAAAACAAACAAAAAAAAAAAAAAAAAAAACAAACAAAGAAAAAAAACAAACAAAAAAAAAACAAAGAAAAAAAAACAAAGAAAAAAAAAACGTGCTAGTAGTGACACGCTTTGACGAAAAAAAAGTCGTTTCCCTGCTGGAAAAAAAGGGATGAAGGTTCGATTCCTGTCGGAGGAGCAATTTAACTTTAATAGGACTTCTCAGTTCTGTCTTTTATACGAGCATGGTCAACTCATATCAAACAAAAAATCTAGTGTTATATCCTAACTTTTGGCGGAGGGCAGTAAATACCGATCAGATACGCTCTTAAATTACCATGTGTCCCAAACCAACCTTCGTGGGGAGGTCAGCAAATATAGCGGATCAGGGTGCCTTTACCCGTTTTCCAAGTTATGGTCCTAGGATTCATATCTGGCGGCATCACCACCCTTAATGTATTAAAAATATATGTTGTAAACCGATGCCAGTGTCACAGGGATTAGGATGTTATTCTTCATTGTCGATATGTAGACGTAATATTATATTAAAAACGGTCTTGTCTCATATACCAGCACATTGTGGAGGTGAGTAAATACTGAATCAAAGCGGACACTTCCCTGCCTTCAAGCTGAGATAAAAGTGTACTATATGTTAACCCCTCTGCCGTGTCTCCGCCTTCGGGCAGTTCAAGTTTTCTTAATGAGGGAGGTACTAGAACCAGAGATGTCAAACCGACGACAGTACATACCTTATAAAAGTTCTATGCAAAAACCAGCGTGACAGTGGTTGTGAGGATTAGACAATGTTTCTGCTTGACCTTTCAGTACGCGTATGAAGACCACAATAAAACCGAATATGGCCACATTCTACTTCCCTGGGGCTAAGATACAGGCAAGATTCGAGAATACGTTCAATGGCCTTCAGGTTGGAATCAAATTGTAGTATCATTTCTTTTCTCAGCCGTGTTGTGACTTCGGGAATTTCACGGTTTCGTAATGAGTGGAACCTTGTTTCAGGGTCTCTCATCTGCGGCCGTAATTCTCATTGAAATAAAGAGCCAGGCTTAGGAAATGTCAAAGCTATCATGACCTTACGGTTATATATGGATTCGGGTTGAAGCAGTCGGACGTCTAGGCACACTGAAGAGCTATGATATAGCGAAACAGTCTGTCTGTGGAAGACGGTATATGCTTCCGAGAAATCTCTTTGAGCTTTCTTGAGAAAAGGGTAATTTTAAAAAAACAGTCGTATACCGCTATTAACACATTGCTCTTCAACCGAATTGAATTGAGCTCTCTGGCCACTGGCATATTTCGCATAGCAAACGTTAAAATTTCCCTTCCTCTCTGACGTGTGCTGATAGCCTAGGGGTAGAATATCTGATTGATACCAAATCGCTCGAGTTTCGATCCCGGCTTGAAGCAATTGGACGTCAAGCCACAGTGAAGAGCTGTGATACACCGAAACAGTCTGTTTGTGGATGACTGTGTCTGTCTGTCTCTCTCTCTATATATATATATATATATATAAGGTACATTTAGGCAACAAGTATATATTCAAATAAGTTTGATTAAAATAATTGACAAAGTCTGTTTAATTTTTTTTCTGTATTTTCCAATTTTCGGATGAAAATTGAGTATTTTGCTCAAAGTTGTGGATAAAATGTTCGAAGTTCATACTTTGTTGCTTTTGTTCAAGCACTTTCGACTTTCACAGTTATTATCAAGAACTGATGTGTGTTAGAATTTCTTTGTCGGCGTCGTAATATTCTTTGGGAAGCTGGATATTTGTAATGGCCTTGCGTGATGTCATGTATAACGACTATTGTGAAAGAATGCTATTCATTTATCGTAATTTAATTTCTTTTTTTAAATTTTATTAGAATCTTCTTTCTTTTTTATGTGCCATGTCCTTTCAGGACGTAGGCGATCATGCCCCTCCATCTCCTTCTATCTCTTGCAGCTCTCAGCAAGTGCCTTCCTCCTGCTTCCTCTCACAGACCACGTTCTGTCATCCACCTGCTCAAACTCTCCAGGTAAGTCACACGCTTGTCTCTTTCTCCCTATATTAGAATACTGATAAAATATGTGCGCACATTAATGATATCATATGCATTTCAAGATAACTTATCATGTAGTAAATGATATTTTAGTTAATGTAAGCTGTTGATGAATAAAAATAACAAAATGCGAACTTTGGACAGTTTATCCCCAGCTTCACGTGCAATACTCGAGGGTTCTTTTTAGTCTAACTTGTTTATATATATATATATATATGGTGGACTCTACCGACGTATTTGACGTATGAGGGTCAAGCAGGTCAGTTCCTAGGAACCAGCCCAGACACCAGCATGTATGATTTGATTATAATGGTGAAGGCTTTGCGCAGAACAAACCATACATTTTGAAGGGTCGAATACAGAGACCTGGTGCACTATGTGCCACAAGTGTCCCAAACGACCTCCGCAAGTTTTAAATTCAGTGTTGTCTTTCTCCTAGACCAGTTGCTATCCAAGGCTATAGAGCCCAGTCTGCCCTGCTATTTAGGGAAAAGAATAGGATTAATACCTTTCCCAATGGTATTAGCACGTAAGTGAATGTAATGGATTCGTGTGAAATTCCAACTCGGCTCTCCGATTCCTCAATCAGAGCCGCTATCCACTACTCCACCGTGCCTATATATATATATATATATATATATATATATATATATATATATATATATATAGTGTGTGTGTGTGTGTGTCTGTATCAAAAATATTTTTCCAAAATTTGGGGGCGGCTTCCTCACACCCAAACAAAGATATAAATATATGTCCTCAAATCATCCGTTTTTATGTTATTAAGTTTAAATAAAGTTTACGGTAGATGACTAAGTTATATTTGACATTTGTTTACATTTGTGTCTTTTTTGTCTTCAACATTTAACTTGTGTAGTAGTGAGTTAACCGAGAAGTGTACCGTTTGCTAATATACTGTGGGCAGGCATATATCAAGTTCATACTGTGGGCAAGCATATATCAAGTTTACATACCACTGCGCGAATAGTAATGGACTCGAGGCTGCATGGCTGTATCAGATTGCGTGTCCAGACCGAAGGCAGGCGACGCATCCAACTTTTTGCTGCTGTTTACCGTTTCTTTGTTGAGACAGGATCCATGGCACCACAACCTATGGATCGAAGAAGGTCGAGATCCCACCGTAAGCCTGACCACGAAGAACACATTCTACTAATGTAGGTTGTCGGAGACGGTTCAGGTAGCAGCAAACGTAAAGTGGCCCCTGCATGTCGTACATCTCATAGTACCGCATGGAGGTTACTTCAAGAGCAGCTCTTGTATCCGTATAATTTGCAACGTGTGCAGTGTCTTTCGCCCTCTGATTACTCACCACGGGTGAACTTTTTCCGATAGTTTATTGCACAGAATTTTATCCTTTGTTTGTATCTTCAGTCTTGCTTGTGGATAAGGCAACATTTGGAAGAGATGGAATAACAAATTTACGTAACCAAAATTTGTGGACATCCCCATGGTAGAATAGAAGCTTGACATCAGCAGCAGTTTACGATTGATGTGTGGGCTGGAATTGTAGGTGATTGTTTGGTAGATCCAAATGTTCTCACAGTACATCATATAGGATCTATCTGCAGGGACATTATTTTGAACGAATTTCCAAACCTGCTAGTGAATGTACCTCTGCTAATACGAAGACGCATGTAGTTAATGTACGATGGCGATTCAGTACATTTTAGTCACATTGTTCGCGATGCACAGGCTGACATCTAACATGAAAGATGGATAGATAGGGGAGGATCGGTTTCATGGCCTGCACGTTCCCCAACTTCAATCATTTGGACCACCTAAAACAATTGCTTTACGCAGCAGATATTAATAATGCGCATATGTTTATATGGAAATTTTACCTTGTTTTAGTATCAGGAACACGTCCATCAAGTTTCTAAATGTATTTCTGATACACAATATATATATATATATATATATATATATATATATATATATATATATATATAATCTCACTTAATAAGGACTATACAAAAAATAAAAACGAAAAGAATTGGCCAGCAAAGATTTGTGCCTTTCTCACTTCACCTCAGCTTACAACGGCTTCTATAGAAAGCCCAGTTAAAGAGATGATTACTATATTCTCAATATAATGATACCGAGCACAACTTTCCCTTATATATTTAAAATGTTAAGCAATATATGTATGTATGTATGTATGAAGTGTTTCTTAGTACTATAAACTTTATAATTAGTAAGTATACATGTTTACGTTTCGTGCACGCTAACAGTTGCATGAGTAGCTCGTACGAAATTGGTAGTCGTTGGTGGTTATGTGTACGTCGGATTATTGTATTATATATATATATATATATATATATATATATATATATATATATATATATATATATATATATATATATATATGGGGAAAGAGAGAAAGAGATTATATATATATATATATATGGGTTGGTGCATAATTATAGGGCGTTTTGTAGGAGAGTTATTTGTTAATAAAAATTGGGGTTTCGTTGACTTTTTTTATAAAAAATATTATTTTATTTCCCGGTTATAAAAATGCTTGTCATACTCATTTGAAAATGTTATTGTTGAATGGTTATGTTCTTTTTTCATAATAAATATTATTTAAAAAACGCCTGATAATTATGTACCAACCCTATATATATATATATATATATATATATATATATGTATGTACATTACACACACACTCCGTTGTGATATTGAACATTGTTTCCCGTGTACCATTATCATATATACTTCCGGGCGATACTGTTATATATATATATATATATATATATATATATATATATATATATTGCTTCCAACGTTATTATAGTGGACGTTTGGTATTCCAAATAGAAACTCTGTTTTTTAATAAGCAGTGTGTATTACGTCTACCTTCATGCACATTCGAGAAATTCTTCTAAAGTTATATTGCCTCGTAAAATAATATAAACATCGGATTAAAATACATTCATTAATTCTTTAGTATATCTTTCCCACATACACGCACACGCATATATATACGTGTGTGTGTGTGTGTGTGAACCTATCTTTTTTCGCGTAAGTGTATAGTTATTGAACTCATTCTGACACAGTGCCACTTTCAGATAAATAATATTATACATTTTTTCATTAAATCATCACCTAGAAGGAGAGGGTTCTGTGTGAAAGAACAAGAAAGAAAACAACATTCTAAATCATATATTTTAATTTGGACTCGAACACCGACCGCTGGCACGACTATGTGATTTCCAACAACCTCCTCCAGAAAGCTATCCAGTAGAAAATGTTTATTGATGAGAAGTATCCGAAGCGAAATTGATAAGAAGACAAAGAAAAGACAAGGAAGAAGGAATGAAATGGCAAATCATTTGCAGAAAGTGGGTGGCTCGAAGAGATGGAAATAAAAAGGGTACAGATAGAGGAAAAAAGAAAAAAAAAGAAGCGTGTTTAGAAGAAGATTTGTTGAGAAGAGGTATAGTAGAAGTGGAGGAAAAAAGAAAGGAGCTGCGTTTTTTGAAAGTAAAACAAAAGGAAACGATTTGGATGGCCGAGAAAGAACGAAATGTGGGAGCTAATTAAAAAGGTTGCAGAAAATAAAACATAAAGAGATGTTAAAGGTTAAAAGAAATTAAATATGGAGAGAGAGAGAGAGAGAGAGAGAGAGAGAGAGAGAGAGAGAGAGAGAGAGAGAGAGAGAATGTATGTGTATGAGCGAGAGGACTTAGCGGAAAAGATAGAAGAGAAATAGATGAGAAAAGAGAAGAGAAACGTGGCAAAAGAGAGAGGCGCGGTGGAGGAATAGACCGAAAATAAACGGAGGCAAAAAACGAAGAGAAACGGTGGAGAAAAGAGAAGAGACATATGGCGAAAGAGAGAAGCGAAGTGGAGGAATAGAGAGAAAATAAACGGAGGAAAAAACGAAGAGAAAAGAAACGTAGCAAAAGGGAGAGGTGAAGTGGAGGAATAGAGAGTGAATAAACGGAAGAATAAAAATAAGAGAAACGGAGGAGAAAGGTGAAGAGAATGGAGGAAAAAAGAGTCAGTGCATCTCGTGTCCACCTCCGTTGTGAGCTAGGCACAGCTGTTCTCACACGCATCGAGGGCCCGTTAAGACATCACTCAATTCTTTCCGTCTAAAGAAAGTATGACTTCTGTATCCCAACGAAGGAAACATACAACTACCTCTATCACAGAGCATGATTCAATTCAGATGTCATTCATTTACTCTTATCGACTATCGTTTCTTGCAATTTTCTAACAATTTCTTGTTATTAGGTTGTTCCAAAAGTTCGTAAACACTTGCGAAAAATTGAATTTTTATGCAACACAATCCAGCACAATCGAGACAAGCGATGGGTTCAGAAAGGGCAAGAGACACCGTCGGTTCCAAAACAAGATCGATTCGGCAAGAAAGTCGTGTTGTGCGTTTGGTGGAACTTTGAAGGAATCGTGCATTTTGAGTTGGTTCCGAATGGTCGTGCCATCAGTGCCGAACTTTACTGTCAGCAACTGGAGTTGGTCTACGAAAAGTTGAAGGAAAAGTACCCGGCTCTGATCAACCGAAAGCGCGCTTTGATGCAGCAGGACAATGCCAAGCCACACATCGCCAGGAAGACCAAAGACAAGTTTGAAGAGCTGGACGGCGTTGAGGTTCTGCCACATCCAGCCTACAGTCCTGACTGTGCTGCATCAGATTACGGCCTTTTCCGCTCAATGCAACACTTTCTGAAGGGCCACCGATTCGACTCGTTTGAAGAAGTCGAGGAAGCGTATCAAGAATTCTTTGATTCGAAGCCGGCTGAATGGTACTTTCACCAGATCCGAAAGCTTGCAGATCGATGTCAGAAAGTCTTGGAAAATGATGGTCTTTATTTTGAAGAATAATTTTTGTTGTTTTTTTTATTACTTGGCGAGTAAAATTTCAATTTTTTGCAAGTGTTTACAGACTTTTGGGACAACGTAATATTTCCGATATTAAAGAGGGATTTCCCATTCAGCGCTTCTTCCTCTATTTGGTGTTGGGCTTGGAATTTGACTTTGCTTGAAATCAATCTCTGACACGCTATTTATATCCCAGTGGCGTTGTGGCACTAACATAAGAATGGGAGAAGAACGAAACAAATCATAGAATATTATTAGACGTGATATATAAGTAAACAAACATATCTGGACAAACCGAGACATATAGAAAGATAGATCGGATAAAAGAAAAGCTGATTTAAATAAAACATATGTAACCAGATCGCTGAGTCGAGCGGTTCGGATTAAGCGTTCGGGGAGCCGAGTTCGAATTCTAGCCGTATTCATTACATTCACTCACGTACAAATACCCTTGGGAAAGGTAGTAATCCGTCTCTTCTGCCTCCAGGTATGGATAATTAGCTAAACAGATTGGGACCTATAGCCTTGGGTGGCAACCACTTTAAGAGAATGACAACTCAGAATTAAAATCCTCTAGAGATAGCCGCAATTGGCCAAGCGTCGTGTGTATGGCTACACCCCTAAAAGATGTGATTAATCATGGAGGTGTTTCTCCAAGGGAGATAGAAGGCTTTGGATACGGATCTGTTCTTTCATTCATGGCACCAATTCTACAGCAAGATGCTATTGAATTTAGATATATATATCGATAGACATTTAAATAAAAGGAAGAATAAACAATTACGAAGCAGACAGATAAGATAAAAGCTTGTAAAAGATGAGGGAAAATATGTTAATTTACACTGATATATTCGAATTCTTATACTAAATAAGTAAAGAATTTTCGACTACTGTCTTCAACCGACTTCCTTAGGTGTCACCCGTTTTGGGCACCAAATGAGACTTTCGAACCAAATATGTCAGTGGACTGAAGTAGAGTGTCTCCAGGCACCGAGGAGATAATTCATATTCTTTATTTCTTGCGTAAAATTGGTCGTATTGATATTTTCATTATCTGACCAAAAACTGAAATATTAAGACCGTCAGATAATTACAAACATTTAACGGATGCTTATGACGATAGAATGAAGTGTGAATGTAAAAATGACGAAATAATTTGATATTAGGATAATTTTCTCCGAATTGGAAGAAAAAGAAAAAAAAATCTCTCATCCACCTCTATCTCTTTCTCTCATATATATTAAGTTGGTGCAAAAAGAATGACGTAATAATGTCGTTTTTGACGTATTTTTTAACGTCAAAAAACGACATTATTACGTCATTATTTTTGCACCAACCTTATATATATATATATATATATATATATATATATAATGTAAAGATATTTTTAATAAAATTAATGTAAATATACATGTGTGTTGATATTAACTGATGACCATTCATCCGTCCTTTGACAGGACTGGTTTTCAATCCACCTGGTTGTATAAACACCCTCCCCGCCTGAGATAATCCAACCATGTTTGCGTAGGCTTATCATGTGGTTGAAAGGTCTGATGAAATAATGACATTCTCGCTTGTGTATATAAACACGTGCAACAAAATAAATCCGAAATTGTCGTGATTAAGTCCCGCAGAGGACGAAATACGTCGAATAAGTATAGATTTCCCTCTTTTCTTATATATATATATATATATATATATATATATATATATATATATATATATATGTGTATATATATATAATATTAGGCAGCATATATTTTATATATAAAGAAATAATTATACACAGAATCAATCAGCAATATTAATGCGATTAATGGCGAAATAACTTCGCTAGTAGAAACATAATGTATGCATTAAAATACTGTTAATCTATTGAATGATGTGATCATTATTTATAAAACTGTTGTCAGATGTTTCTAGTGTATATTTTTTAAAGTTAAGCAAGTACTTTCGAAGATCCATGCCTTCATCGTTAGGCTTTATTTTTTTTTCCTTTAAAGTTAAAACTTGAAGACGAAATAATTGTTTGTAGACCGAAAGAAGTTTTTTTAAGAATGTGCTATTTATTGACGGTTCTACAATCTCGGAACGTGCGAGTCGCAACGCTAAAGTTCAAAATTTCAAGTGAGAATTTTTATATGAATTTTGTAATATGGTAAGTCCACGAATTCTTTTTTTACAAGTGTTTTTCAGTTAGCATGGCATGAACTAAGTATATAATTCAATTAATATAGTGATATGTCTTAGTAGTTTTTTTCTCAGGAATTTCATGCTGCGGGATCAATTTAAATATATATATATATATATAGCCGTTTCCATAGTAACAAATAAACATGCTTATAACGATACGTAAATTTCAAAATTGGTTATTCGTAAATTTTCGCTTGACGGTGAAACAGGGCTTGTTACTTTAATTCAATTTAATTTTAATAATTATATTGATGGTTTCGGCTCTCGTTTTTGAAACATGAGAACTCTTATGTAGCGAAGGAATCATTTTTAAAAAAAATAATTATAATCTAAGCTCTACTTCTGTATGGAGCACTGTTTTTTTTTAAAATAAAAACAAAAATACTAAAGAACCCTGGATTATTTACCTAACGTGTTCTTTCCTATTTTTCTACATACCTGCATGCATATATATAATCAGCATTCTTTCATTATACTAATTTTCTTAACCTTTCCTATTTATATACGAACAAATGCATGTCTAGATTCGCTAAGTCTAAGTATTATTATACATCAGGTCATTATAAGTTTACAGGAGAAAAATATATTTTTTTTATCTTTTTAAAAATATCTACATACTTTGCAATATAGTTTCCCTGCTCTTTGAGACATTTCTAAGAACAAAAGAAGCCTGAATGAAAAGAATAAAAAAAGCCAAAAACAAATGGACTGTTTGAGGACGTAAAAAAAAAATAGCGTTAACATTTTATGGAAAAAAATTACGAGAAGGTAAAAGAGTAAGAAATGTAGAAAGAGTTAAAAAAAAAAATGAAAAAAAATGAGGACAAGTAAGTTTTATTTCTGCTTTATGCAAATCGATCCATTAATTTGCAATTAGGTTTTGAATCGTCAGCCGTTACGAGCTGATCGTTAACAAAGCCCCATAAAAGCCCACTCGTCGTGTTTGACGTTGCCCGCTTTCTGTTTTGCTACACACGCGGTCTAAACGGCTGCACGACTTAATGCAATCCGGTTAATTATAATCTACACAGTAAAGGCCAGACAAAACAAGACAACTTTTCTTCTAGTTCATTATTACTTGGCGAGAAATTAGACGACATCTGTTTGCCGCTTTCTTCAGGCAAGAAGCAGAAAGGAAAATACAGAAATAATCACGTTGTATATTCAACACTTCCTAGTGAGATTTGCTTCCTGAAAGCGAAAAGAAAAAAAAATCCTTCTGATCTGTTTTGTAACAAGAGCTGCGTTTAGAGTAGTGAGTGAAGTTCGTTTGAAATTAAATCAAATCTTTCACTTCATGATGGATAATTCTATGTTGCCATTGTTATACAATATAGAGTTGTTATTTCTGCGTCTGCGATCGTCGACGGACACCAAAGAAGACGAATGCCTTTAATTTTCGACATGTGAATTCATTCCACTTTACGTCATGTCCAGCGCCATTGCTTCTCAATAGAATTTTGGCTTAAGGCCTCATCACGTTGAAAACCCGATCCTCGTACACTCATCGAAGTTAAGCAGCGTCGAATCTGGTCAGTACCTAGAAGGGTGACTGATTGGGAATACCAAGCCCTGTAAGCTTGGATGTGTGGGTGCTGTGATGGATAATGACTCGGAATTGTTAATCGGCGAGCCGAGTTCCAATTCCCGTTGAGTTCGATATATTCATTTACCGCAAACATATGTGTAAATGAGAAATCCCCCTTTTCTCTCCGCAGTTATGGCTTAATTAGTAAGACTACTATATCTTTGTGTACCGTGTCCCTACAGTGCGGAGGCGATCATGGCTCTCCATATTTTGCTGTTCTTTGTAACTCTTAATAAATGTTACCTTCTTCTTATTTGTCCTAAACATTTTCCCGTCATCTTTATATTCAAGCTCACTATGCTTAGTATTAGGTCGGTGCAAAAATAATGACGTAATAATGTCGTTTTTTGACGTATTTTTAACGTCAAAAAACGACATTATTGCGTCATTGTTTTTGCACCAACCTAATAGTTTATGCATTGTTTCCTCTGTCTCCCTTGCTTTCAATCTTTTCTGTGAGTATCAGTTTTTCCAAGCCCTCTTTTCTCATTGTTATGTGCCCTAGAAACCTCAACTGTCTCTGTATTGTGCTAAGCTTAAGTTTCCTTTTTGTTTCCATTTTCTCTTAAACTCCGTTGTTCATTCCATGTTATCTCCAGCATCCATTCTGTAGAACCATCTTTTTGTTGCTAGATGTTTCTTCTTCATCTGTAATGAGATTTTCTAGCATTTACTGCCATATACGAGGATACTCTGTCACAGTTCGGTACTATTTTCTTTGTTTCTAACGATATTTTTTCTATTTCTTAATACTCTGCTTAGATTTTGGAAGGCACCTTTCGTTATCCCAATGTGCTTTTGGAGTTCAGTATCGCATTTTCCATCTTCTATTAAAACACTTCCATGATATTTACATTTTTGTACTTATTTGATTTTGACATATCCAATTTGTAATTTGCATTTTGGGCTCATCCTTTAGCTAACAAACATGCATTCTGTCTTTTTGTAAAGTCAGGAAATATTTTTAGATTGCAAAACTATTGAGATAATGATTTAGAGATAAGATTTGTTTTCTTTCCAAATCAATATAATCACTCCCACCACACTAAAATGAATTCTTACAATTTAAATTTTTTTTCTGGCTTTAAATAACTTGCAAATGTTTGTAAGCCGTAGAAAACGAAACAGCCAATCGATAAACTGTTCGTAAAAAACTAATAAAATGAAACAGCGAACTTTCAAATATAAGACAGGTCATGTTTATATTATCTAGGTATTCACCCATTATTTCTTCAAGATTAACAGGCTTAAAATGTTTGGCTCATTTTCTCGCTCCTTGAACGACCTGAAACGTTTTGATATGCTCTGTCACATAACTGCCGATCCATTGTTTATTTCTTCAGTCTTGTTTTAAGGATGAGCCAACATTTGGAAGAGATGGAATAACAAATTTACCCAACCAACATTTGTGGGCAGATTGGCATACCCATGGTACAATACAGGCTAGACACCAGCATGGGTTTACAATTAATATGTGGGCTCGAGTTGTAGGTGATTGACTGCTAAGTCCATATATTCTCCCAGCACGTCTTACAGGAGATGTCTACCGGGACTTTATTTCGAACACACTTCCAGACCTTCTAGTTTGACTTATTTATTTTGAATTCATTTGTTTTGGCTGTTCTTGCTATAAGTATAGTTCTTAAATGCTTGTAGCGGCAAAGTTTTATATAAAATACGACATATACATATCATCACAAAAAAAAAAGTAAAAATCTTCTTCATTTTTAAATATTAAAATAAAAAAATTACAAAAAGTTACCTCTTTGAATATTCGAATTTGGAACGCTGCAAATGATCTGTGGAAAAATATTTTGAATTTACGGCGCTACTGTATAAAGATCCACAGGTATTTTAACCCACTGTAGACGGCTTTAGATGAGATTGAAACTATTTTAGAAAATAAAAATTATATAAAAGAAAAAAGAAAATATGGGAGCTGATTATTGTATTCTTACAATGTTCTCTCATGGCTAAATATTTTTTTTTTGTGTGTGTGTAGGATTTTTCGGTAACTGAAGTATAGTCGTCTTGAGGTACTTTCACTTTAACAAAAAATATGCAAGTTGTCGTCTTCGGTAATAAATATTGATTTATTGATGAGTCTGACTTTCAAATGCAACAATCATTGAGATCAGATTGTTGTAACAAGACTCATTAACCCAGCCATACAATAAAATATGGACATTTTCTAATTCTGATCGTGAACAAATCCCCTGCACCACTGCAGAGATAGATCACTCGTAAAGAATAAACTTTATATGTTTCTGCAATAGATTTTCCTTTTAAATTCAACGGTTTTATTCGTTATTCCAATTGCTGACACCTTCGCTTCTCTGTAGTCCGCCTGCTGTCTACCAAATAAAGGTTTTCTTTTTACGAAGCATGTACTCTTCTTTTTCTCAGACACACTCATCACATTTGTCCAGCAATAATATCTACCTTTCACTATTTTTCAGCTGCAATAGATAATTTTCTTAATTCTTTTCAAGCCGTTTCTTTATGACAATTGACGTAGAGCGTCGCTTTTCTTTGCCTCTCCGCCTTCATATGTTCCTGACTATATACAAATATACCGGCCTTACGAAGTCTGGTGAGACTTTATTTTATAACAGCCGTTTAATGAGAAGCGGATTCATTGTGTCGTTCCAGACAATTTTTCTCGTCAAATCCATTTTGTACATGCAAGTCTATCAGTCGTCCGTGCATTGAATATTGCTGCCATATTTGGTTTTGGTACTTCTACTACATATCTCACGCTTGTTGATAAAATTCAAAGAATGGTCCGACCATATCGATGTGATCGCTGACGTGACATGGTTTCCCTCTGTCTTTTCTTCACATAGTTTCATAGCAATTTATGCGTGCTACTAAATTGGCAACTAGGTCTCACCGTTTTATTAGCTAGACGGAACTCTATGTTCTCTTCTCGTCGATTAAATAAAAAGAAAAGCTTCAGTGAGCGCAGGCAAGTAAGAGAAGCAACAGCAGCACTCATCATCAGTTATGTTAGGTTTACGGCTCCATGTTTCCCGAACAGGAAAACAGGCGAGCGGATTACAGCATTGGTTCGTATATTTGGTGATACGAGTCTGTGTAGTGTGTACTTGGGTTCAATGCGCAAGAAATAACTGAGCAATACTAAAAATAAGAAATAGACGAGATATCTCTAGACATCGGCAGTGGAAAGAGAACAGTTACCGTCGTAGATTAAATAAAGTTTTCAGTTTGGAATTCACTGCAAGTTACCCGGATTGATATACATTTGACGATGGATAGAGGGAACAGCAGCCAAAATATTGTGATAATAACAACAAAGAGACGACAGTTTATCGGATTTCTCGCCTTGCGTTTTCATGAACAAAATATTGTCCTTTTGTCTCTTCAAATGAGAATTTCGACTAAACCCCTATGGACTCGTTGCAGCTGCTGGACACAATGTGTTCATTTATTTTTATTCCTTTCATATATATATATATATATATATATATATATATATCAAAGTACTTATTAAAATATGGGTACGTGGCCGAGTGCTAAGAACTTTCGCTTTCTGAACATGAAACCCGTGTTCGAATCTCATCGTGGTCGATTTGTCAGGAAGGTGCCTGAAAACCATATCACGGGTTGACCCAAGCCTATTCAGTGAAATTGGGTAGATGGTTTGACCCAAGCCTTGTGAGTGAAATTGGGTAGAAGGGCCATCGGTGGATGTGCTAGCACGAAGCCACAAATGATTTTGACACATGGTTTGATAGTTTTGTTCAGATATTTGATCAAGTTAGATAACGCGCTCTCTCCCAGAAACTATAACTAAGGTCCTCTCCGCTAAGCTGCAGTATAAACCACAGGTGGGCTCTGTGGGTGTTAAAGAAACAGAAAATGTGTCTGAGTAAGCGTCTGCAATAGGGATTAGCTGCCCTGGTAGACTGGCATCAATTCGAGTTTCTGCGACATTTACTTTACTTATTTACTTACAAAAGTAAGTATCTATATATTTAGCAATTTTTCTGTTGTTTTTTTTTTTTTTGTTTTTTTTTGACTTGATTATTGCATTTGTTTATACTGTGAGAACAGGTGAGATATTTCATTTCTTCTATGCTGATACCGTTAAATCCCTGTTTCCCCCCCCCCTTGCCGTTCTATCTCCCAGTACCTGTAGTTATTAACTGTTCTTTTCAATTTTACATTTATTTTTCTTTTGTCTTCAGTCATATTTTCAATTTTTTTTCCCCTCACTCCTCTTTTTTTCTTTTCGACATGAAATTCGTTCGATTCTAGAAAACCTGCTTTCAAAACCTTTTTTTCTACCCATTCTCACTACTTAATCATTTTTTGTGATCTCTTTATTAAAAAAAAAGTATATAAAAATATTTTCTCTTCTTGATGTACTTTGTTTCTTTGTCGTTTGGGTGAGGCTTTTTCGTCACACTCTTTGTTTCTTAATACCTAGAATATATTTATTTCTTTGCGCATGCGCGTATTTGATTTTTCTGTTGTGCGTCAATTTTTGCTTGATTCTTTTGATACACTTGTCTTTTTTGTCTCCTAATTAACTGATTGATTGCTTTTAAGATTCATTGTTCAGGCTATTGTTCATGTCAGTCTCACTTTCCGTTTTTTTTTTTTTTGTTCTGTTTTTACGGTGTTTATTTTTTTTTATCAGTCTTATATTTTTACGAACTGTTTCTTTTTCCTGTCTCCTTTGTCTTTTTCGTCCGATTGATTTCCTTTGTTTTCAGTACCAATTTTTTACCATCTGTAATTGTCTTCCACTGTACTTAACTTTTTTTTTTATTTTCTTCCACCTATCTCACTCTTCTCTTTATCATTTTTTTCAATCACTTATCTATTTTCCAGCGTCTCTGAATCCTTGTTAGAGAAGAATTATATTTCACCCTCCAACCCCTCTCTCACAGGCAGCATGTGGCAAGTCTCACACTGCTCTATTGTTATTTCCATGGAAAGTGTTTGGACAAACTACATTCCTTAATTCCACTATATCTAACCCCGCGAATAGGACCTGCCGTGCCACTTACATAGAAGCAAGCCACTAATATTTCATTCGTATTCCACTCAATCATCTACTTCCAGCGAACCACTGCCTCGTGGAACGGACTCCCAAGAGCATGTTACTCCAATCATTATCATCTTAACATATTCAAGTCTAGAGTTAACCGTTATCTTCCCCATCCTATCCATATAAATTACCCCTTAACGTAACGCTCTACCTCGAGTTGCACCCAGGGCTTGTACATTCTGTAAAAAAAAAAAATCTAACCATTTGTGATATTTATTAAATATAAGTCATTATTGCATGTCTGAAAAAATTAACCGAGATTAGGATGTTTGTATTGCGGCAATCTTCCAAATGAGAGAAACCTACCTGCCTTAAAAATCGGCATTATAAATTATGACTTGACAATGGAGAAAGTCATAATATATAATGCTGATTGCCACCCAATGACATTTTCTTTACCGCCGCCATCTTTGAATGTGAGTTGAATTTAGTGCAACAAAACGTACCCCCATTCTAGAGTTGATGTCACTATACACTAGAGTATGTGCCCCATAACTCGAATTGATGCCCCCGTACAAGTGGCGGACTTTCTTTTGACCCGCTTTCTTTCAGCCCTTTTTCTGCTCTTGACTTTGAGACGCTTTTCGAATCAGTAGAATAAGCTCAGTTCGAAGAATACTTTGTCAACTGAATTGTGACTAAGCTCGTGGATTGTTTATTGTCTGTGTCATTAATTGGTGTTCAAACCGATCGTTGCGTTTCGTGTTGCAACCAACTTCAGTTCTTTAGACGCTGTCCAATGCTACATCATAGATTGCTTCAACGATGTACAATCATTATTTTTTTTTTTTAACTCGCCTTAGTTTGTGAGTGAGATTAATAGCAGCAACATCGTTTCCAGTAGGGAAGCGAGAGGAAGATGATCGGAAGGACGCATGTCAACCGGTTGACAAAAATCTAATTGCCACGTGTTAACTTGCCTTACTAAAGAATGAGTGTGGCGAGACAACGTCAAACTTGTAATTACTGCAGCCGTGCCAATGCTTTCGCGCCTTTTTGGTCGTATATAAAAGCAAACAAAGGCAGTCCATTACTGTCAGAATTCCACACCTACCGGGTATTTTGAGCAGTAGTTTGCTATTCTGGGAACAATAGCAATTAAGATGTAGTTCCCTGCTCCTCAAGACATCCACTCTCCCGTTTAGAGGACTTGCTGCAAGATGGACTTAAATTATTTATTATTGGCAGTTATTATAAAATAGTGGCAATATTACGACAGATATACTGAAGAAATCTGTCTATCGTTGACTGAGTCTGAGGATGCAGCGTGGGGTCACGACTGAGAAATTTCCTACAAATGACGAGAATCCAGAATTGACATGTAACGCAACTATACACTTTAACGCATCTAGATTTTAAATAAACAGAGAATTTCCTCTCGACATGGAAAACATTTATTTGGACAGACATTGTTGTGGTCTGCACAAATCATAAAGGATTTCCTTTCATTGTGGATCATAGAACAGGAGGTTTTAAGGAGTAGATAAAATAAAGGATTATTATTTGTTGTTGTTCTCATTAACAGTTTACATCCGGTTCTGATCCAGACATTATTGTGGATCTTATTTGTATATTAAGGTGTGTTTTAACAACTCTGCTTTGTCATAGATGCGGTGGCCTTAAGGAAGAAAATCCATTTTCTTTCTATTTGAAAATGAATTCGACTGTCCACTCAAACAGTCAGTGATATGTCTGGCGGGAAATATATCCAAACGATGTTCGGGTATCACGAACAGATCTCCGC
Source organism: Acanthosepion lycidas (assembly GCA_963932145.1). NCBI lineage: Eukaryota > Metazoa > Mollusca > Cephalopoda > Sepiida > Sepiidae > Acanthosepion > Acanthosepion lycidas. Next base: position 44,950,423 of record OZ010602.1, read on the forward strand.
TTTAATAGATTATTTCTCCTATGAAGAAGGTGCTTTTCATCTCCCTTAAAAAATGTTAGTGGCATTTTTAATAAAACATTTCCTATGTCAGAATGTGTGGTATGAGGAGACATTATGATATAATAATTGGACTTGTTCCTCCCTAAGTTAGTTTTCACGGCCGTTACGTCCTGATAAATAATTTGATCGTGTTGAAACACAAAAGACATTTCAGAGACGCTTCTTGGTTTCAGTGGAAAAAGAAATAAAGAAATATAGTAGTTTTTTACGTCGCCTGTTAATACCTCATAAATAAAGGATTATTCTGTTCGAGGAATCTGACAGCCGAGTTCGAAGTTCAGTTGGATCCATTACATTCACTTGTGTGCTAATACCCTTGGGAAAGGTATGAATCCTTTTCTACCTTCAGCTATGGGTAAATAGCAGGACAGACCGGGTTCTATAGCTTTGGATGGCAACTGGTCTACCGCAGAAAGAAATGACAACTTACTGCGGGAAAAATCTGCCTCGTCAGTCATGTATCGAAAGATACATGATCGCCTAAGCTTGTATCACGCTTGGGGCATAACTGACTGACTGAGAAGACAAAAGACATAGCAAAGTCACTACAAATAACTATGAAAATATTTTGCAACTTATACCAAGGAAATATTCTACACCCCGACAACAGTGATAAATATATCGACCTATCCAGTATTAAACTAACAGGTGACCAGAAGGAATTCTTAAATCTAGGACCAAACTGTCATCTCCATCCTAAATTTGAATTTATAAAAAAGAAGACTAAAATCGAAATTCTACAGCAGTCATTATCCCAACTGGAAAATAATAAATTATTATAAATCCACCTAAATCTCAGAGACCTTATCAATGAAGAAGATTTAAAAGATCGCACTCTTCGCAACAGCTATGACAATATTCTATATATATAAGAAAAATACCTCATAAGAATTAAAAATCAATTCTATACCTTGTCAACTTCAAAATGATAATAATCAACTTCAAAATGGTATTATTTTCAAGTAAAAAAATTAATCAACTCCAAAATGGATCAATCAACTTCAAATTGAGAAAATGTCAAAAACCTAAAAACAATCAACTTCAAAATAAGAATAAACAACTTCAAATTGAGATATTTTTTTTGGTAAATTGAAAATTATTTTTTCATTTAATTTACCCCATGAGTAATGAAATTGACTGTTCGTCTTCATTATATAGATGAAGAAAAAACCAAAATACAAACAAATTAGAGCCCAAGAAAGCATTGGATGAGCCTACAGTAAAAGTAGGAGGAGAAAGTCCTGTATGGGCAAAAATGATGATTGATGATGATGCTGGAGAAACCTCTACAAAAGAAGCTGAAGAAGAATTAGAAACAGCTCCAAAGAGGACTTACCTCGAGAAAACTGTCGCTAGCGAAAAAAAGGTCCAGATTTTAGCTGCACATGCCGCAGCAGGAAATTGGAAAGACCTGTCAAGAACAATTGGTGTGCCTCTGCCAACAGCATACCGTTGGTTAGACCAGGTTGCTGATAAGAGTGACTCTAGGGGAGGAGCGAGAAAATATAAAATTACGCAAGAGCATAAAAATTTTATGACCGAATTAATTGAAAACTCTCCTAGGGTCACTCTTCAAAACATTGTAAATAAGTTGGTCGAAAAGTATGAGGTTCGTGTGACGAAAGAATTCATAAGAAAGCACTTGGACTACATGGCCTTACTTCAAAAGCGGTTCATTATGAACCAGAAGCTGCCAATAATAATGTCAATAAGGCAAAACGTAAGGATTACGCAGTAGCTTTATTAGAATTTCAGTCCCAAAGTGTGCCAATTCTTTATATGGATGAAGCCAATTTTAATCTCCATATTTCAAGAAGAGAAGGTCGCTCTAAAAAAGGCACTACAGTCGCGGCCGGATCCAGGGGAAATAACATCCATGTTATTGGATGTATTAGTAATAATGGATTAATTCATCATAAAGTTAAAAGAGGTTCTTTCAAAAAAGAGGATGCGAAAGAATGGACCAGGGAGTGCCTTAGAAAGGCAAATGAAATTTATGAAAGGGGAGTTGTCTTAGTTATTGATAACGCTCCTTGCTATACTTCAATTGAAGAAGTTGTGGAGGAGGATTAATTTCCTAATACCAAATTTTCAGACTTTCCCCCTATAGTCCGGTGTTAAATCCCATTGAAAAGGTTTGGTCAGTCATTAAAGCTGACGTAAAAAGAAGTATGGCAGACTCAATTGTTGGGATTTTAAGAGGTGATGGCCAGGGATCTTTAACTACTAAAGAATTTTGCCTCAGCAAGTTAGAAGCAATGATCTCCGAGGCAATTAATAATATTTCCCCTGAGACTTGCACTAACTTCGTATCTGGAATAGAGAGATTACTTCGCTCTGTAATTAACTTAGATGGTGTAAACTTTTTTTTAATTTTTTTTATATATACCTTTTAAGAAAAAATAAAAGAATAAATATTAAATTTATTAGTATTATATTAATTCGCAGTTTGAAGTTGATTGATCCATTTTGAAGTTGACTAATCCATTTTGGAGTTGATTATTTTTTTTTACCTGAAAATAATTCCATTTTGAAGTTGAAAGGATATATTATCATCAGACGAGAGGATAAAGCCAATGGATATGTAATTGTGGACTAACTGGATTTTGTGATAACAACATTACAAAACATCATTCATGATCGCTGTAAATTTACAAACTTAAATAAAAACACCATGGAAACTCTAAAATATATATTAACAAACTCATAACATCAAAGGACGCTGATGTAGGATCCTTGAAAGTCAACAATATTATTGGAAATTACCAACCAGGATATTTATATGGAAATATTATAATACATAAACCCAGATATCCATTACAACCATTTATTTAACAGATCCCAGCATCTTTGTACCAACTGTCAAAATTCCTCAATGATATTATTACACACACACACACACACACATTATATATATATATATATATATATATATATATATATATATATATATATATATATATATATATATATCAATTATAGCAACAAATCTACTCATGATTTTTTCAAAATCCTTAAAACTACGCAACCAAATCAAGGCATTCTATCATCACGTGATATAAAAAAATTACAAATGTCTCTGTCGATGAAACCATTGACACAATCATTAACTCTGTATATAAAAATATCTTCATCCATAGAACCTAATATTCTCAAACAATTATTGCATGCCTGCACAAATAAAATCCCCTTCTACGACAATAACGGCAAAATTTACACTCAAAGTAATGGAGTAATTATAGGAAATCCACTCAGTTCTAACTATTACTTGTACCACGTAGAAAACAATGTTTTTATAAAAGTTACTAAACTGAAAATATATGTCAGCTCTGTTGACGGTATTTTTTATTTTAGCTGAAAGAAAAAAAAATTAACAAAACATGAAATTGATAATCTCAAAACTACATTCGAAAAAATTCCGTCATCAGATTTTCCCTATGAACTTAGCCAAAAAACTAAACTGCCATTCCTAGATGGTCGTTATATTTCGTGATAAAAAACAAACAAACAAGTAAAAACTCTGGCCACCTTAAATTTCTTAGTTAATGTCCTCTCAGATATAAAACAAGCGTTATAAAAAAATTTCCACATGACAACTCACGCGAATTAATCCGCTAATCCGTTTTTTTTTTTTTTTTTTTAAAGAACTTAACAACATGAAAGAAACGCTAGTTACAAACGGTTTTCTGAAGTAACTTATAGATCACAATGTTAGACTTTTTCTCTCTAAGGGAACAGATAAAAACACTGAACATACAGAAAACAGGATAACATTAACATTTTCTACAAAAATCAAATGCACGGTTACTATAAGCAAGAGGAATCTTCAATTAGAATCATTATAAAGGCAACTCCGGTCGATAAGAAAAAAAAAAAAAATAAAAATAACAGAAATTAAATTAATTATCTCCTCTAAAAATTTAAAAACTGCTAAACTAATTGTCATTAATAACAATTCACCTGCGAGATTCAAATTACAGACAACTAATATTATTGACGAATTTACATGTCCCTTAAGGAGCTATATACACACGCGTACATATATATATATACCCACAAACATACATATATATATATATATATATATATATATATATATTCACCCACAAACACATATACGCACACATATATACACCAACAAGCACACACACCAACATATATATATATATATATATATATATATATATATATATATATATATATATATATATATATATATATATATATAGAGAGAGAGAGAGAGAGAGAGAGAGAGAGACTCACATACTGAAAAATTTATTTCGGTTGAGCTCTCTGAGGAGGAAGTGTGGGTTTGTAAACTGACTATTACGGCTAATAATGCATGAATCTTCGGTAAATCGAAAGGAGTCACTGTGCATTTATCTAAAAATAAATACGCTTAAATTCACCTTCATCCATGCCGTGTGCCAACGGTTTAGTGGTAGAATTCAGTCGGGTTTCGAACCTAGCTAGAGGCAACATGACGTCTAGGCACACTGATGAGCTGTGTTACAGCGAAACAGTCCGTCTGTGGATGACTATATATATATATATATATATATATATATATATATATATATATATATATCAATTATAGCAACAAATCTACTCATGATTTTTTCAAAATCCTTAAAACTACGCAACCAAATCAAGGCATTCTATCATCACGTGATATAAAAAAATTACAAATGTCTCTGTCGATGAAACCATTGACACAATCATTAACTCTGTATATAAAAATATCTTCATCCATAGAACCTAATATTCTCAAACAATTATTGCATGCCTGCACAAATAAAATCCCCTTCTACGACAATAATGGCAAAATTTACACTCAAAGTAATGGAGTAATTATAGGAAATCCACTCAGTTCTAACTATTACTTGTACCACGTAGAAAACAATGTTTTTATAAAAGTTACTAAACTGAAAATATATGTCAGCTCTGTTGACGGTATTTTTTATTTTAGCTGAAAGAAAAAAAAATTAACAAAACATGAAATTGATAATCTCAAAACTACATTCGAAAAAATTCCGTCATCAGATTTTCCCTATGAACTTAGCCAAAAAACTAAACTGCCATTCCTAGATGGTCGTTATATTTCGTGATAAAAAACAAACAAACAAGTAAAAACTCTGGCCACCTTAAATTTCTTAGTTAATGTCCTCTCAGATATAAAACAAGCGTTATAAAAAAATTTCCACATGACAACTCACGCGAATTAATCCGCTAATCCGTTTTTTTTTTTTTTTTTTAAAGAACTTAACAACATGAAAGAAACGCTAGTTACAAACGGTTTTCTGAAGTAACTTATAGATCACAATGTTAGACTTTTTCTCTCTAAGGGAACAGATAAAAACACTGAACATACAGAAAACAGGATAACATTAACATTTTCTACAAAAATCAAATGCACGGTTACTATAAGCAAGAGGAATCTTCAATTAGAATCATTATAAAGGCAACTCCGGTCGATAAGAAAAAAAAAAAAAAATAAAAATAACAGAAATTAAATTAATTATCTCCTCTAAAAATTTAAAAACTGCTAAACTAATTGTCATTAATAACAATTCACCTGCGAGATTCAAATTACAGACAACTAATATTATTGACGAATTTACATGTCCCTTAAGGAGCTATATACACACGCGTACATATATATATATACCCACAAACATACATATATATATATATATATATATATATATATTCACCCACAAACACATATACGCACACATATATACACCAACAAGCACACACACCAACATATATATATATATATATATATATATATATATATATATATATATAGAGAGAGAGAGAGAGAGAGAGAGAGAGACTCACATACTGAAAAATTTATTTCGGTTGAGCTCTCTGAGGAGGAAGTGTGGGTTTGTAAACTGACTATTACGGCTAATAATGCATGAATCTTCGGTAAATCGAAAGGAGTCACTGTGCATTTATCTAAAAATAAATACGCTTAAATTCACCTTCATCCATGCCGTGTGCCAACGGTTTAGTGGTAGAATTCAGTCGGGTTTCGAACCTAGCTAGAGGCAACATGACGTCTAGGCACACTGATGAGCTGTGTTACAGCGAAACAGTCCGTCTGTGGATGACTATATATATATATATATATATATATATATATATATATATATATATATATATACCGTTAAATGCAAGAGGTCCCAATCGGAAATGTATTTCAGGCTCAGTATTACCCGTTACAGAAGCATTGATATTTCTTCTATTTTCATAACTTCATGAATAATGGATCAGATAATGAAAAACTAAAGGATTGGCGCCGTTTTTCTAAACTCGTCAGATTCGTGTCTGCAAGATCTTCTCCCCCTGGAATAGATTAAATCTCAAATTCACTCAACAAAGCCTCGTTTCCTAAAAGGCTAACACACATGACCAGGTTGTAAATTGAGAATGACCGAAGAATCTGATCACTAACTTTCAAATACATAATAATATTTTGCGTTCACGAAGATTTCTTCTAACGTGGTAAATACGAGATAGCTGGTTAACTAATGATAAGTTACTTCCCTATATTTAAAAAATAATGAATTGGAAAGTGATTTTGTTTTGAAATAGTTAAAATCCTTCATTTTAGCACCATTTTCCTCCATCTGTCATCATAATATAAAAAAAATAAAGAATAAAATATAATTTTATGCAACTTTATTTGAGGTATATGAGCTGATTTAAAGTTTAATTAGTCTGATTTGAAACAAATATCACTTTAATTTTAAAATACCACAAAAATGCATTTTAACACCGTACGGCTGTAGGTGTTTATTTAAGATGTTGTCAGGTTGACATCTTGAATTACAGAGGGTAGACATATCTGTAAAAATTATTTAAAGAATATAATGAGGGTGCTTTTTTTAAATATCATTTTAACTACATAGTGATCTTAAAAACTTCGGAAAATATTCTCCGTAATGTAATGATTTAGTGAATTTTATGTATTTCGGTTTGAATTTATTACATTTATCGCTCTTACTTTCTGATAATGCCGTGTATAGACGTCTCTATCTAAAAATATCCATACGTTTATACACACACAAACAAACAAAAAGAAATTCTAATTAAAATATTGGGGGTCGCTGAATTGTAGTAAGATTTTCTGTTTATGATGAGTAAATATATATGCATCGGTGGCCATTCGTATTCAAAGATACTCGTCTATTAGGGCGGCTAACCAATTCCCATTCCAGACGCTTGCCCAGACGCATTTGTGTTTATTCAACACTCACAGATTCCACCTGTGGTCATACTGCAACTATGCTGAGCAGATCATAGTTACAGTTTCTGGGAAAGAGCGTGTTATCTCGCGTGATCAACAAATTGAACAAGGCCAGCACCCTCAAGTCCTCGGCCACGATGAGTTGTGACTTCGTGCTATATATATATATATATATATATATATATATATATATATATATATATATATACAGTGAAGGGAAATAAATATTTGTACACATGAAAAATTGTATTTTTATAAATGTAAAAGCCTTAACTAGAACAAATTTTGATACATTTTATGTGTAAAGATACATTTTATGTGTAAAGATACATTTTATTAAAAAATAGTAATACACTTAATTAATTCTTATTCTAACAGAAATTAATTCATTCTTTTCATTTTAACTGATGAAAAAAGTATTCGTACAAAATAAAAAAAGCATATTAACTTCATTTAATACTTTGTGGAATATCCTTTGTTGAGTTCACCAGCTACCAGTCTATACCTGTATGTTTCAACTAATTATTTGCACACATTGAGTGGTATTTTGTCCCATTCTTCTGGCATATTGTCTTAAAATTCTTGATATTTGTTGGTGTTCTTTTCCCAATTCGAATTTTCAAATATCGCCATAAATTCTCGATTGGGTTCAAGTCCGGTAACTGACTTGGCTATTGCAAGACATCAACGTTACTTTCAGTTAAGCATTTTCTTGTAGATCTATTGGTATGCTAAGGATTATTATCCAGGTGGAAAACCCAATCAGGAGGTAGCCGAAATCTCTCAACAGAACTCATTGTCTTGCAGGTTTTTCTGGTATCTTTCGGCATTCATCTTGCCATCTATTATTGATATTCTGCCAACACCTTTTGCAGAAAAACAGCCCCAGATCAGGATACTGCCACCACCAAACTTTACAGTTGGCAACGTGTTCTTTGGTAAGTAGGCTTCGCCGTCCTTCCTCCACACATGATTTCGATAATTATGACCAAACAACTCTATTTTAGTTTCATCTGTCCATAGTACTTTTTCCCAAAACGAATATTCTTCATCCTTATGCTCTCTAACGAATTTTAGCCTAGCATCTCTGTGTCGTTTCAAGAGGAGTGGAGTCTCCCTTGGGATGCGTGATTTCAGACTTTTTTTGCGTAGTTCATTACTTATTTTACGCTTGGTTACTTTAATCCCTAATGCACGCAGAAGTTCCTGCAACTCTTCTCGGGTAACCTCTGGATTTTGTTGGATCTGGCGTCCTTATATCCTTGCTGATCTTAGAGAAATCTTCCTCGGAGCACCTGTTCGTCTTTAGTTTTCGACGCTGTTACGAGTTTTAAACCTTGCAATGAACGAAGCAATTGTAGTAAAAGGAATATTCAGGTTGTTAGAAATTGTTCTATAACTGTTCCCATCTTTCCAAAGAGACAAAATGTGTTGTTTTTGTGAAATAGTCAATTCTTTACCTTTAGGCATTATTAGAAACTTCTCGTAAGACTAGAAATTGCAGAATGCTCTGATCATGGCTAATAGCGTTAACTATAATTACTGATAACATTGCTGGAACATTCTAGAATATACTGTTTTCATAATTAATTGATTATTCTATTCTAATAATTGATTTCTACGAATACTTTTTTCAACAGTTAGAATTAAAAAATGCATTAATTTCTTTTAGAGTAAGAATTAATTATGTTTATTATTATTTTTAATAGTATGTCTTTATACGTAAAATGTGCCGAGATTTGTTTTATTTAAGGCTTTTACATTTATAAAAGTGTACGAATATTTATTTCCCCCGACTGTGTATATACACACACACACACACACATATATATATATATATATATATATATATATACAGTTTTTGTTTAATATTAGGTTGGTGCAAAAATAATGTCGTTTTCTCATAGTAACATATGTGAGAAAACGACATTATTTTTGCACAAACCTAATAACAATATCACCTAACCGATACTAATTAATACAGAATCTTACAAGATTTATAACTAGAAATTATTGTAATTTTCATTATTCGTTGAAAATTTTTCTTTCTGATGATAATATCCATAATATATCTTATTCATAAAAACAATTAAAAGCTTTAATATCATAGTTTTAAAACTAGTTAAATTTTCCTAGGAGTTCTGCGTAAAATTGATAGAGGCATTTAGCGGTACGCGAATTAATTTCTCGAAATTTCAAAAATTAATTAAAAAATGTTTTTACAGGCTTGTAAAAACAAAACAAAAAAAAACAAAAACGAAACGTTTCGAAAATAATTTCATTCATTTATAAGTCCTGAAAATTTCAATAAAATCCGACAATTATTTAATTTTTAGAAATGTTTCAAGATCAATATATTTTCACCTGCAAAGTAGACGTTAAAATGCCACTACATTAATCTTTGCAGCCACCCCTCGCACCACTGACGGAAGCTAAACAAGCCTTTTAACCAAAATTTCGGTTTTATATATAGCTGTAATACAGCGAAACAGTAATGTCTAAGAATGATATAATTTAGCTCTTGAAAATATATTTCAATTGAGCATTGTTGAGTGATAAGCGAATTCTATCAACAACAGCCACCTGCATTAATGCAAAGCTCTTCCGTAAAATGAATTGGAGCACTCCAGCTGTTTGACATTTGTTTACATTCGTAAAAACAATACGTTAGATTTAGTTGTTTCTCTCTGACGAATGAAGATAGCTCAGTGGTAGAAACTCTGACTGGTCGGTTGGGTTTCGATCCGGGCTTGAGGTATTCGGATGTCTAGTCGCATTGAGGATCTGTGATACAGCGAAACAGTACTATCTGCAAATTATATATATATATATATATATATATATAACACTTTGTTAATCCAGTAATGACTATTGATAACCATGTTTCTAGCATTTGCCTCGATACTTTAAGTATTAATACATTTGTCATTCAAGTTCTCACGGTCAGTATAATTATATGAATTCGAAAATTCTTTGCAGAGCGACGAAATAGCAGGGAAATGAAAGAGACATAATTGCATTATTTGATTTTTATCTGCTTACTGCACGCTGGTGATCAAATGTCGACTGAAAACAGAATATATATTAAAAAATATCATTTGCCCGTTCATGGAGGCGCCAATTCTACAGTTGAATTATAACGAAATCGAACAACAGTTCTCACAAAATGCGCAAAAAAAATACAAAAAAAAAATACAAAAACCCTAAAATGTTGAGCTGCCGGCGCCAAAATCAGCGAAGAAGTCTTCAGGATGTGATTAGTTATCAGCTATAAATCACGACTGAGGTAATCCTCACCCTACCGCCCGGCTACTTTCACACTCACTGACCAACTCCACCGAGCTCCATTCCATGACCTGTCAGTCTCATCGACTGTCCAGTTGCTTGTTCAACTTCGAACAATGCGTAGCTATCGACGGAAGAAGAAAAGAAAAAGGAATCAATAGAAAGGTAGCGTTCATTCCACTTCCAACATCAACATTATTTACAGCGCTATCGTAGTTTAAGACGTGTTATCGTATCACGTTGTTATCGTAGATTTTAGAAGTAAGACACGGATTTTCTAAATACTATTCGTATCATAACTAGAGTAAAATGATTCTGATATAAGGGAATAACCTGTCACCCCCATGAGTGACTACACTATAGGTAGTAACCACCTGTAAGTATCTGTAAGTCAACGGACTACAGGGATTAACTGAAATCTTTTTTCGGCTAGACGGTCGAACTCTCTGCCTCTGAGATGAACCCGGACGAAGCTCAGCCAAAGTGCAGTCTCGTTCGGGGAGGTTGACCAACCCGATCCCGTTATGCGGGTTCTACTGGCATTTTTTGGCCGAGCTTACGGGCTCGGAGAACCCACGTTAAACCCGGCCTTGTGCCACATTCAGCCCTCGGGGCGGAGGCTAAATAGATATTAGCTGAAATCTTTTTCGCCTGTGCTGGTCGAAATCTGTGTCTTTGAACAGAGAGCAACACGGACGAGGCTATGCCGAAGTGCAGAGTCTCGTTCGGGGAGGTAGACCAACCCGACCTCGTTTATGCAGAGTCTACGGGGATTTTTTCGCCTAACCTACGGGCTCGGGAACCCCGCATTAAATTCGGCCTTGTGCCACATGTGACTGCGTGGGGTAGTTAGCTGAAATCTTTTTCAGCTGTGCTGGTCTCCCCAGACGAGGCTATGCCGAAGGACAGTCTCTCGTCTTGGGAAACAGCCACCCGACCCTGTTTTATACGGGGTCTCCGGGGATTCTTTGGCCGAGCCTACGGGCTCGGATTACCACACATTAAAATCGGCGTGGAGGGTTGGCTGGTAAATATCGTCTAGCTGGGATCTGTTGAATACGATTCAGACTTAGCCGAGAATTACCGACTTTCCAATAGTAGCAGTCATTACTGGATTGACTTGCGACGACCTTGTGCATAACTTACCTTTATTCTTATTATACTGGTTTTGTACAATAAACCTCTACTGATTTTATCTACCTTGTTTTTCAAGTATATATTCCTATTAGCACGGGATTTAACAGATTCGTAACTGATTTTGAGTCTGTCTATATTTCTGAGATGATACAATGTAACTATTTACACGACTTACATTGTTCGGACTGTTGTCCTCTTCTTTGCTGTCATATTTACGAGGCTTTGGTCGTTGTACGCTCCGGCCTTCTGCAGGTGTTCCCAAGAACACATGGCTCAGTGGGTCAAAGTGTTTGTTGAAATAATCCATTGACTTGATCCAAAAAGGTGGAAATTCAATAACTGACCAGAGCAGAGTTGAACAAAATCTCAGATAACTGAGTTACTAAAAGGGAATAACTGAAACGAAGTTATCCGGAAGAGGTATGGCACGTTGAACTAGAACAATCTACAATGCTTAGTTTTAATAATATTTTTTTTACTATTTGCTTACAAGGTTCAAGATCCACTCAAAGTAAAGCATTATTGAATGACGTTGTTGGAACTTAAGGAGAGAAGGTAAGAAGCGCAGTTACAGTCGATATGTAGGAATGATTACGGTTAAAATAAACTTCAAGTTTGTAGAATAGTGATTAGGGAAGTATCCCCTCAGGAGTATGTTCTACGGAGCGGTTCTTGGGAATAAGCTACGCGAATGGAACAGTATTCTTCTTAAAGAAATATGAAGCCATGGAAATAGCGATAGTATAAGGGTGCTGGATTAAAGAAAACGGACTATATATAAGAACCGGCGCGCAAATTTACAGTGGCCGAATTAGCGATTAAAGCACTTTCTATACATTTTTATCTTAGTGAATTATTTTCTCTTTTAACTAGATTAGCATTTTTTATGTCAAAATTGGGTTCTGTTTTGTTATGGTGAACGACCAATGTGCGATTTGTGCGTTGTTTTCTCAAAAGTCCCTTTTGTGTTCTTATAGACCTTAGTTTAAAATTCTTGATCTTTCTCCAATGTATTCATTTTGACAATTGCTGCATTTGATAGAGTTTTGGCTTGTTGTTTGTTTTAGATGTAGTCGTCAAAAATGTTATGTTGAGTTTAGATAAATTCTTTTCGGTTGTAGTTGTTATATAGTTAGTGGATAGAATAATATATTTTTTGATTCGTTGTTTTTGTCAGGAAGGACGATTCTTCTATTTTGTAATATTTTATGATCTTTTTATTTCACACTGAATATGGAATAGTTAGACCATTGAAGTATTGTCAATATGTTTTTCGTCTTCGTGTAAATATTAAGGGTTGCATATTCTGAGTGCTCTTAAATAGAATCCAATGATCAATCTGGGTTTTATTTTGTTGTTAATAATGAGAATAAAAGTTTAATACGCCATTTTTATTGGTTGATTTTCAGTGGACAATAAACTGTCATCTTGTTATAACATGATGTCTAAGAAAGGCAAAGCATTTTTTTCTGTTTCGTATATAAATTCTATTTTGTTTTCGACTTTATTTCGTTTATCTACAATATCCGGTAAATTAGTATCAAGGGGATATATTAATAGAGCATCATCAATATATCGGAAGTAAGTTTATTGCTTAAGTAAAAGATTTTTAGAAAGAACCAAACTTGAGAAATTCTAAGAAAATACATGTCATTACTACACGGAGAGGCGATACCATTGGTAAACCACATTTTTAATTGTAAAAACTGTTATTGAATGAGAATAGCATTGATTGATGATGAGACGGGAATATTTTTATTATTTTAGCTGTTGGTTTATCTTTGATGTTGTTTGATATTTTTTAAAGACCCTTCAATACCCTAAGTATTTCATATTCAATACAAAACAAAAGGCTTATAAAATATTCCAAAATAGAACGGCTGTCCTTCCAGACAAACCTAACGAATTAGCATGAGATGAACTTGACAGATGAGTAACAAAAAACAGCTTTTAGAAATATTGTAAAACAAAGAATGGTATCAATTGTCAAAATTATATTTTGAGAAACTTTTGTAACGAATACCAAAGAAATTGTGCTGTAGTAATCAAGATTAAGAAGGATATTTTGACGAGAGTAAAATTTATTCATGAAATGTTATTATTCTTTTTGTTATAACATTTCTAATTAAAAAAAAAATCATTTCTCACCTTTTATTTATAACATGTACAATAATTTTCTATTATTTAAAGTACAACAACTAGTTTTGGGGTCAATTTAAAAAATTACCAGAAGTGAGATCAAACATTTGAACTGTAGTGTATATATATATATACATATATATATATATATATATAGGTTTGGTGCATGTATATGTGTATATATATATATATATATATATATATATATATATATATATGTAGGGTTGGTGCATGTATATGTATGTATATATATATATATATATATATATATATATATATATATATGTGTGTGTGTGTGTGTGTATATATAGGGTTGGTGCATGAGGGTTCTAACTGAAACATTCTAAGACGACCAAGAAGTCTCTCCTCCTCCCAACAAAAGTAAGTATTCTCTGAGTCATTTGACAAGAGTGTGTCAGGCCGAGAATATTTCAGCAGGCAGGCGGATATATATATATATATATATATATATATATATATATATATATATATATATATATATTCATAAAACAGCTTAGGCACGGAGCAGATGAATTCATTTGTTTGAAGGTGCGTAAAAAATTACCATAACTAGAATGGCGATCGATTTAATACATTGTGCTGAGCGGAATCAGGCGAGAGCGGATTTAGATTTGTTTCAGATGGACTTCAATTGGCGCCATGTTAATCGGTTGAAATGCTTCGTCGTCGACGATAAGAAGTGCACTTCCTTAAGACCACTGGGCGTCGGTCGGATCATGACTTGCCCGGGTTTTGACCGACTGCCTATTGTCTCCGAGAGAACTAGACTTACGACAACATTCATCGTAGTAATGATGTGATACGGAATGCTACAGTCCAAATTTAGAAATAAAAATATCAAACGGATTACGGCGAATTTTAAAAGGCAGAGAATAACAGTGAAATCAAAGAAATATTTGAACAATGTCACAGTTTCACGTCACATGACTAATAATTTCACAGCATTCCTACGCACTCCTTCTTGGACTTTTAAACTCGAGTAGGGGTCTTGTTTCCGGTTCATTCTAAAGTCTTTCAATGCTAATAGCCCAATGCGTCTTAGTGGCATTATCACCTTGCTTGGGGGAAATTAATGGATTAACATTATATATATATATCTATATATATATTCGTCCAACTGGAATTAAGATATCATTAGTCGTACAAGTGGAATTAAGGTACCATTAGTTTTAATATTTAATATTTCAAATAATACATTTCTGAACTGTTGTTTAATTTTAATTGCTGTATCTTCATTGCTATTGTAAGTAACAGTATAGTGACTTTATTGGCACTATATATATATATATATATATATATATATATATATATATATATAGTGACTTTATTGACACCCTATATATATATATATATAGTGACTTTACTGACACCCTATATTATATATATATAGTGACTTTATTGGCACCATATATATATATATATATATATATATATATATATATATAGTGACTTTACTGACACCCTATATTATATATATATATAGTGACTTTATTGGCACCATATATATATATATATATATATATATATATATATATATATATATATATATTTATATATAGTGACTTTATTGACACCCTATATATATATATATATATATATATATATATATATATATATATATATATATATATAGGTTGCCAATAAAGTCACTATATATAGTATATAGCAATTAAGACAGAGCAATTAAAATTAACCAACAATTCAGAAATTTATTATTAAAATGGTTTTGGTTGATTCTAGTAAAATGGTATGGTAAACAATAGTAAATAAATTATCGATACTGTTCAAACAGCAAGTCACCTGCTTGAATGATTTGCTTTTTATTAATATAACTGTATAGTGAAATTATTGTCACAATAGATGCACACACACAAGTGTTGACTGGTTCAGTCTGAAGTCGGACGTCCGGCTGACCGGCTGATCAGTTGATCGGTTGAACTCTCTGCCTTCGGGCGGGGAGGAACCCGAACGAGTCTACGCCGAAGGGCGGAGTCTCTTTCGGGGAGGTAAACCGACCCTGAACCAGTTTATACGGTTCAAAGGCCATATTTTTGGCCGAGCCCACGGACTCGGAGATCGCACGTTAAACCGGCCTTGTGCTACATGATGCCCTCGTGGGGGGGTGACTAAATACTAGATGCACACACACACACACACACACACACACAAATGCATATACTTAAAAAAAAAAAAAACTTTAAAAATAAAGACATCAATTGAATTGGCTACCTTGGTTTCAAATTAGGGTATCTTTTAGTGATTTTTACCAAATGACCTTTTAACGATTAATTTTTTTCCAAAATTAATGAACGTTATATTATTATTTTTTTATAAACAAACGCACGACGTTGGGTGTAATAGAAAGTAAGGAGGAGGATGTGAAGAAGGAAGGCGAAAAAGAAAAAAAGGGGAAGCGAAGAAAAGCAAGGATATTATAAATGAATCGATGGCGGTTTAATTAAAATATATAATTTTTTTTTTTATCCAGCCACATATATGCTTAAGAGGAATTTCTTAAGTATGCAAGGATTCATTTTTGGACATATATATATATATATATATATATATATATATATATATATATATATATATAGAGAGAGAGAGAGAGAGAGAGAGAGAGAGACTTTTGATAAAACAACACACAAAACTCATTGGTCGTTCACCATAACAAATCAGACCCCAATTTTGACATAAAAAATGATAATCCAGTTAAAAGAGAAAAATAATTCACCAAGATAAAAATGTATAGAAAGTGCTTTAATCGCTAATTCGGCCACAGTAAATTTGCGCGCAGGCTCTGATATATATGTACGCTTATTTAGCAATAATAAAACTGTAACGCCTCGCTTAACCCCTTAATATTCACTGTTCTATTTTCAGGACGGTGCGCTTTAATGGAAAACAGCAGTTAAAACCTGATTTTATAAATCCATAATTAACATCATATATTTTGGCAACTAATAATTAATACCGCATTTTTTTATAAACCAATAATTGATACAAACTTTTCTTCATGAATCTACAATACTGCATTTTTATTTCTATAATTAATACCGCTTTTTACGGTACGAACAAATAAGTCAAATTCTGGAGGCGATTTTTCTATGTTTGCCCCTCGTTGTCACTCTCTATTACTTAGTCACAATTTCTGTTCTGTAAACAGGTTATAATTTTAGAAGGCATTATCATGCAAAAAATACCTGACGTAAAGTCAGAAAGCTAACGCAATGATCTGTATAGAATGAATGATAATGCTGGACATTAAAATGACCCTTCAGTTCTAAAATTCAAACTTTCAAAATAATCACGAGTTAAAGGACTTGTGGTCGCGTCAGGTTTATCGAGCTAGTGCAGTTTACCATTGTTAATGTGTAGTCAGCTTAAAGGTCACTCGATATCTCATACGTGTTGCCTTACGCGCAACTAACATTTTTCCATGGAGTTATGTAAATTAAACAGAAATATTAATACCCAGTTCTAATTGTTTGTCATAGAAGATTAAATTTTTATCTTCACTTCTGATTGGTCAAAAATAAAATAAAAAATGACATTTTCATCCTCGCTTTTGATTGGATGTCATAAAAAAAATTCAAGATTAAATTTTCAACCTCATTTTAAAATTTTATATCTCCATCTCGTAATATACGTTGAATATTCCCTAAGATATCTTTATTATTTTTGCTTATTCATTGGAGTGTTGATTATTTTGTGGTGGCGGTTGTCATATACAACAGTTCTACGGTGCATTTGTGATGTTGCAGAGAGAAGTCTGAATATAAGACATAATCTGCAAAGCCGACCGAAAAGTAAATGCAAAGTGATGATCTCTTCTGAGTTATTGCGGAAACGAACGGAGAAATAGAATCTTTATACTGAGATGTCTTTCTCTCTCTCTCTTTATATATATATATATATATATATATATATATATATATATATATATATATATATATATTGTAAATTCATGAATCATTCATACAAAAAACAAATATAGAAGTTAATGAGTTAAATGGCGAGAATACATCTTCGCAAACAATATAAATAAGATACACAAACCCCGAACCTGTATATGAATGATATGATCCTTGTTTATAAATTCCATTTGCATAAGGGTTTTTTTTAAGTTTTTACAAGCTTAATTTATAAATTATAATTGTATCTTTAATTGAAATATATATATATATATGTACAAAAAATAACTTATATATAATTTCAAAGGGTTAAAACCTAACGTCTCTAGCTGGTTGAATGCTGTGAGCACAATTCATGCGCTGGACAAGACATTTTATTTTGCTCTTCAACTAATACTGGATGCATGTTTGAGACCACGGATTTCTTCATTCAGTAGCCAGAAATAAACCTAGGTTAATGATGCGCCAGGCTTCCTTTGACAAGGTTGTATAAAATGAATGTGCAGTGTATGTAACGACATAATAACACACACTAAACATTCCCGGCTCACATGAAGTGTAAAGATTATAACGAATCCATTGCTAGTTGTGTTGCATAGACATTTTTAGTTCACTTTGTCGTGCTAGGCAATTTTTCTCGACATAATTTATATTAAATATCTATAAATCTAACATTCGCCCATGTTTAAAATATTGCTGCCACAATATGTATATTTAATGATTCTTGATAAAATCTAAAAATGAATCAACATATCGGCTTTAGTCACTTCCCCACCGTCATAATGGAACTTCCCTGTGTCTTTTCTATAAATACTTTCATGATAATTGTTTGGATGGACTCTTTGCTATTGTTGCTAGAATTTCTAAATTTAAGAACCAGTCAGTTATGTGCTATGCTTAGGCGATCATGTATCTTTCGATACATGTCTGACAGGGCAGATTTTTTTGCAGTAGGTTGCCATTTCTTTTTGCGGTAGAAAGTTGCCATCCAAGGATATAGAACCTGGTCTCTCCTGCTATTTACCCATAGGGGAGAGAAGGAAAGGATTCATGCCTTCCCCAAGTTTATTAGGACATAAGTGAACGAAATGGATTCGACTGGAATTCGAAATCATCTCCTCCCATTCGTTTACATTACTCTATTTAAGAGTTCTGTGCTAACAATATTCTCGCACTTCTCGCTTGTGGAACTCTTCTGGTTCCATACTTCCCAATCAACTTTGACTTACAAAAATTTAAATGCAATGTCAATCGTTATCTACTGTCGTATTGATTCTGTCTTCCCTTACTCTTTAATAATATTTCTTTTTTTTTTTTTTCTTATTCTTTCGCCGCTTGTGTAGAAGTGATTTTATTGCCTAGCATCGAGTGATATGATAAAAATTAAAAAAAAGCAATATAACCAGCATGCTGCTGATAAAAAGGCTCTCATCTATTTGTCATCGTATTTTGAATTATTAAACTTCCGTGGGCGTGATATCACCCCCTCCCCTGCCCCAGTATCTGACCAGGTATGCAAATCGAAATGGAAACTTTCAATCTCCGGGCGTAAGTAATGTAGCAGCATTAATCGCCGTTTCAGTTCAACAGTAGTCAAATCGAGGGAATTATGCTGAACTAACGACTGTGTTTATGTGCAATATTTGAAGACGCTGTATTGTCGTTAGTATAAAAAAAAATATAGCGTGAAGACCTCGGTTGAACAACGCAGCTTTACCTGGAGTAAGCAGATGACTGATGTTCAGCTCTCAGCAGATCAAGGGGAAATCAATAGAAAATGCGAAAATAGACTGAACATAGATAACACCTGTTAGTTTTCAAGCAGAAGGTTTTGTTTATGAAAGAGAATTGACCAACTTAGCGACCACTTCATTACCGCTCGTGTCTATTTCGGATTGTCCATCTCTCTAAATATTCTAAGCATTGGCTACACGTGAAGCTACTAGAGTAGGTAAATAGAATATAACACACGAATATAACACACAAACAATATATTATATATATATATATATATATATATATATATATATATATATATATATATATTATTTGGGCATCGGCACCTCTTTTATACAAGTTTGTATAAGTTTCTGGTAAGCCTTTTAATAATTTTTTTCTTGCAACCGTACAAGTATTTTTTGGGGGATAAAAAGTATGTAGCACTGTTTCAATGTTCTATGGATCCAAGCGCGTTCGGATATTCAGTTATCAACTATCAAGGATTTCTTATTTTAAATGATTATATATATATATATATATACATATATGTATATATAATTATTTATTTAAAAAAAATTAAAACATATGTTATAAAATCACTACAAAAATAGCCATTTTGTTTCAACCTCCTCGGTGTTTTATCAAGTCTTGATAAGACACCGAGGGTGTTGAAACAAAATGGCTATTTTTGTAGTGATTTTATAGCATATTTATGTTATAATTTTTTTAAAAATAATTTATAATTATATCTGCTCTACTTTGTATTGAACACTCTTTTAAGAATAGTAATTGTTGGTTATTGGAATTCATTCCATATACAACAATCATATACTTGTGTGTGTATATATATATATATATATGGTTGTATAGATGTGAGCTTGTGACCCTGGGTTTCACGGCCCAGAGTCACAAGCTCACATCTATCCAACCATATATATTAGCCCTATCTCTGATATTGAGCACTTTCTAATAAGTACCGCGCATATAATATATAAATAATTATACATATATATATATATATATATTTATTTATATTTATATACACACACTTTTCACACACACACACACACATATATATATATATATATATATATATATATATATATATATATCTAGATACACCTAGTGAGCCAGACAAACCTACCTAGTACTTTCCCTGACGATCCGTTTAGGTGAAAACTAGGTAGGTTTGTCTGGCTCACTAGGTGTATCTAGGTCTGCTCTACGATTGTATAGAGCTCTTTTGTTAGTTGTCTACTCGTATCGGGTTTTTTTTTTGGGCTTCAGACCTGTATCTGTGCGATTTGTTCGACAGTAGTTCATGTTTGTAGCTCTTTCTTTTTTTAAAACCTTTTTTTCCCTCGAGATTGATTTGATTATTTGCAAATAAAAAATTCGAGGGTTTTTCGAAACGAGTCTAGTTATCGATATTTATATATATATATATATATATATATATATATATATATATATATATATACACGTTTTACCAGTTTGTGACTGGAAGGAATAATTCCGGGGAAGATATAAATGCAGGGAGAGCTCAATGTAAACTAACAGAGCATTATAATGATAAAATGATGTAGACTTTAATTATTAATTTCGTTAATAATTTTTTTATTTCGTGAAAACTGAGGTGTTCATCTCATCAGAACGAAAACCTGCTCTACGAAAGGAGAAAGTACACCAGACGGACAATTTAGCTTTGTAGTGGAGAAGGAAGATGAGAGAGAGGTTTGGGTGAAGATAGGGCTTAGACATCAGTGGTTCGTAATGGTCGGTTTCCTCAACCAAGAATTTACTCTACACTTTTAGATTTTATTATGGTTTGTATGTTAATTTGGCCGATATCGTTTGTTGTTTTTTATGCAGAATAAATCAGGTCGATTCAAATTAATTTAATTAAATGGATCTTAATCTAAATAAAATTTGGTGTTACCATAGCAAAAATTAAGCATTTGATTTTTTCTCCGAAGTCTTATAGTCAGTGGATACATTTATAGAAAGAGTGGAAATGTTCGGGAAGAGGAGGGTGAGAAGGAAAAGGTGGAGAAGTGATAGTTTTATCAGCTTGCCTAACTTACATGCTTCTTAATGTTAGGAACTATGTAAATGGGTTTATACCGTGGGTTGATTGTTATGAAGTGGTCACTAGTACAAAGTTATGATTATATAGGTTAGTATTCAGGGCAACATCCAGCGACGACAGTCTGTTTCCTGCTTAAATGCAATCTTCAGGCCTGAATATTGCGTTTAATGATAGAACAGACTGTCGTCGTTGGATGTTAACCTTTGTGTACACTTTTATATTTATATACGTTCTCTCTCTGATATTGAGATGTTTAACTCATAAAAGTAGCATAACATAAATATATTTTATTGCATCATATATATATATATATATATATATATATATATATATATATACATATATATGTATGTATATTCATGGATGCATATATGTACCTAAATGGATTGCTATGAATTTTTTTTTTAAATTTCCGAGCATATTGGTAATACTACAATAAAACTTACTTTTCATCTATCGGATTATTGCTCTATTAGGACCGACTTAAATATACGCGGAATCCTACCAATCACTATTGGCAACATACTCGTGGGACCATAAATGCGACCATAACAGACTCATCAGCATGCCTCAAAAGATTAAAAATAATGGAAACGTTGATAATAAAAAGAAGCCAACTTTCAATAATATCAACTCTGAATACGTCCACAACGGGCTAATCGGAAGGCAAAACATCCCAATCCACACACACACACACAGACTATATATATATATATATATATATATATATATATATATATATACGCACACATAAAGGCAGCAAATTCTCTTTTAGGCATGTCTGATTAAATAAATTACAACATTATGTCTGCTTATTTGATTATGATACACGGGAAAAGATTCGTGAGTATGAACGGATTATGCTAAAAATACGCAGACATAATGTTTGTAATTGATTTAATCAGACTTGTCTAAAAGATATGTGTGTGTGTGTGTGCAATATTTTTTAAAAAAATATTATTCCATCGCGACACAGAACATTTCTATGTTTCAAAACTGAAACTACAGTTGTAAACTTAATCATAAAAATTAAACTTAAAATCCAGAGTTTCGTTTCGTTTTCAAGCGACGTCAGAAATAACTTTTCAAAAAATTTACTTAATTTCTAAACGCAGACAATCTTAATATTTTGAGTTGTTAAGGTTAAGGAAAATTGAATCTATTTTGATTAGGGGTGGTTGGGTTTTTAGTTTCCCTAGACAACTCATGTATCAAAGTCAGGTTAAGTTTATATAGACTGGTGGTGCATGCTCGTGTGTGTGTGTGTGTGTGTGTGTACAACAAATGTTTTCTTGTGACGCGTTTCGTCCTTTAGAACTTTACTGTAACGAAACGCGTCACAATATTGTTCATGACACACACATTATATATATATATATATATATATATATATATATATATATATATATATCTCAAACATATTAAAATTTAAAAAAAAGACATGCATGATAATGGATAACAGGTTAGTCGAAAACGAAATACTGTGAAGCGAAAATATAGTATGTACAGTAGAAGCAATATTAATGAAAAGTATTTCGCTCTTCAAATCCTAAATAGATATTTTATATAAGTTAGATAATGAAAATGGGCGTCAAATAAATGTACGTCTATTTCAGAAACTTTTTTCTTCGATGAAGAACCAAGAACAAAATTAATAGCACTATTCGCTTAATTGTCAATAGCTCAACGGCTCAATGGCTTCAAGTGAAGACTTTCTATAGTTAGTAATTAATCTACTAGAAATTTCTTCCGGCGTATTGTTCCATTCTTCGGAAACAAACAGCTCTAACTATGTAAATGTGTAGCTTATCTAGAATTTATCTTAAATTTAAGTTCACGTAACAACTTTTATATTGGATTCAAGTGTATATATATATATATATTCAGTGCTTCCATATCAAACAAATGGATGTTCAGCTGAAATTTTAACTGCATAGTATGCGGTCTGTGTGAAATAGGGAAATGTGTTGCGTTAAGTTCCTGGATAAGGAAGGTAATTAGGTTGAAAGATAAATATGCGCTGTGACAAAATTAGTGCTTTTTTAAAAATTCATTAGACTACTGACAAGCTCTATCACGTTAAACTCGGAAATAGATATTGGACGAGTAAAGATAAAACATGTGTTCAGTGATAAAAGAAAGTGATGTAAATCTCTCACTCACATACACACCTTCTCTATCTCTCTCTTTATATATATATATATATATATATATATATATATATATATATATATATATTCAAAAACGTTCTATTAAAGCCACATCACAGATTGTCTATATATTTATTTTAATTATTTCTCTATTACATTCGCACAGCTTACGTTTAAAATTTCGAAAATCCTGATCAAGTTTTGCAAAAACTGTATTATATATATATATATATATATATATATATATATATATAAACATGATAGATATATAGATGTATATTTATGAGAACATTATACACACAAACACACATATATATATATATATATATATATGTGTGTGTGTGTGTGTGTATTTATAGTTATAGCATTATATATATGCATATTAAAAATGACGTATTATATATATATATATATATATATATATATATATATATATATATGATATATAGTTATAATGACATTATATATATATTCATAATAATATATATATATATTTAGAAAAATAACATTTGAAAGTTTAAAATTTCACCGTCTTCTCTTCGTGCGCATATATTGTCGCTTCAATGCAAACATCCGTTTACTCCGATAAAGTTCTAATTGACTAAACGCCTAATACGAAAATCCTTTTTTCTTTGCCATTAATTTTCCTTATATATATATATATATATATATATATATATATGTATGTATATATATATTTGTGCGTGTGCGTCTCTGTGTGACTACCACCAGTAATCCTTCTAAGGTCACTGATCGCAAACCATTATCCTGAGTTTCTAGTTTTCAGACCATTAGTATTACAATCGTCTGAAGATGGACTGTTCGCGTAAAAAAGAAGAGTAATGGTTTGATATCGGTTTCCTTCTCGTATTTTTTTTAGTTGTTTTTATTATTCCGCTCCGGCCTCGGGATGCTTCCCAGTTATGTTGTCGTACTTCGATTTTTGTGTTTGCTTCTTAATTTACAGGATTTGATTTGTTAGACTTTGATTTTGGTATTTTTACATCACCATATACTTCATTTATTTTGACATATATATATATATATATATATATATATATATATATATATATATATATATATATAGGTAACTACATTCGTCTCGGAAAACCTTCGGTTTTTTTAATTTTCTAATAGTCAAATCAATCTCAAAGAAAAATAATGTTTTTAAAAAAAGAAAGAGCTATGAACTTGAACGTCTTTCGAAAATAATCGTACAGTATACAGGTCCAAAGCCCAAAGAAAAAAAAACGATCCGCTTCGGTGAAACCTTGGTAGGTTTGTCTGGCTCTCTATGTTTGACTATATATATATATATATATATATATATATATATATATATATATATATATATATATGTGTGTGTGTGTGTGTGTGTGTGCGTGTATGTATATATATATATATATATATATGTATGTATGTATGTATGTATGTATGTATGTATATATGACATATATATATATATATATGTGTGTGTGTCTGTGTGTTTCTGTGTGTGTGAAAAATATATGGAAAATAGGAAAGATCTCGTTAGGTAAATAATCCAAAGTTCTTTAGTATTTTAGTTATTATTTTTTAAAAATAGTGCTCGATATAAAAGTAGAGCATAAAGATAGAGCTTTTTATTAACACCCTACACGCCCTTTTTATTTAAACAATCGCTCTAGCCGTTACCATGGAAATTTTGATTTCAATAATGAATCTGCTATTAAAATACGTAAATTTCAGAAATAAGTTATTCCAAAAAAAATTTCGCTTGAAGATGCAACAGAGCTTACTTTAATTCAATTTAATTCAAATAATTATATTGAAGTTTTCGGCTCTTGTTTTGAAACACGTGAACTCTTATGTAGCGTGTTGGAATCATATTTTTAAATAAATAATTACACACACACACACACACACATATATATATATATATATATATATATATATATATATGTATGTAAATATGTATGTTCCAAAATTTTCTTTCAAATAATTGTTATTTCAAATGTACTCATTTAATCACATTTAAGACCATCTTGAGGGGGTTAAAATATCAGTGGATATGTACACAGTAGTTCCGTAAATTCAAAATATTTTTTCTGATAGTTTACAGCGTTTCCAATTCGAATTTTTTTCAGTTATTCAAGGGAGTTATTTTTTTTTAATTATAATATTTTTAATTTTTATATAAAACTTTGTTGCGATAAACATTTAAAAACTTTCTTGCAATGCTCACAGTTTCTACAGTTACCAAGAAATTAATTCTTGGACATGAAAGAGAATAAAACTAAAATAAATAGACATAATACCTCTAAATTATATATATATATATATATATATATATATATATATATATATATATATATATATATATATATATATATAATTCAGATTTTGGTAGTATTTCTTCATTTCTTCGCTTTCTACTTCGCCGTTCGACGAATTTTATACTTAGCAGAATCGACGGTGAAAAAAGAAAGTCGTTTAAAATAATACAGGAAAAAATGTATAAAAATAAAAATGTCGTCAGGTGACATGGATTCTCTTTCTCTCACACTCCGCTTTTATTCTCCGTTAACAGAAAAAAAGAAAAGAAAAGAAAAAATAGAAAAAACAATTTTTTTTTTCTCTTAACTGACGTTCCTTTTTTTCTTCTGATTTTAATAAAAATAGATTCTTTCATTGTCATTTTATTCCAATTCAGGTAGAAGATTTATAGCCTGGTTGTTTTAGTCACAAACATCTTTTTCTAATCCTCTTGCGGTTTAATCGTAAGCAAGCTGGTTTTGCAGGACTGTAATACTGAACTGTGTAAACTTTTTTTTTTAAAACTGGATGACCAATCCTTGTGACCTTGTGCCAAAACTCATCTAACCTGGCGATATAACAACTTTCTCCAATGTGGACATATCCTGTTATTCTCAGAATCACATCAGGTGATTCATCCGTGTATATGTAAGTGGTCACGTTATAACATTACATTTGATTATATATTATTTACCGTCATTGTAGGCTTACTAAACAAAAACAAAAGTCTTGAAAATGACACAGTTATACTGGTTTCATTACAACTTCTTATGTGAGCAACGACGAAGTTTTGGAGAAAATGGAAACCGAAAGGAAACTAATACTTAACATGAAGAAGAGACAGTTGACGTTTCTGGGGCACATAATGAGGAAAGAGGGCTTGGAAAATCTGATACTCACGACACATTTTTTTTATTCACTCATTTTTTTTATTTCCTCAATTAATCTTTGCCAAAATGCGTGTTAGAATAGCCTAAGATACATTCCAAAAGCTAATCAGAGTAGCGGATTTTTTTTCTATTTCTTAGAAATAGAAAAATCCGCTAGAAACAACTAAAAGAGAATTAAAATTTTACGTGATATCTGTCCTCAGCGGTGAGTTCTGGACAATCTCCTCAAACATGGATCTATACAGAAGAATATCTTTGAATGCATAACATATAAAACTTTGAAGCAGATGTGCTAGATACCAAATGTCTCTGGAAAATCAACAATTGGAATTCTGATTTTAACAATATTATTGAACTGTGTCACTTGCACCTTGGCAGGAATATAAAAATAACGAATAATTATAATCTGGCACAAGGTCACAAGTATGGAGCACACTCAAGAAGATACTTTAAGCAACAGAAATGTGGTTCTACTGAAGTATGCTGAGGATACCATGAATCAAACAACTGAACAACTAAGAGAAAATGGAAACAAATTGAAACATCAGGAAGTGACAGCTGATGTTTCTGGGGCACATGATGAGGAAGAAAGGCTTGGAAAATCTGATACTCACGAGACAGATAGAGGGCAAAAAGGTTAGAGGAAAACAACGCGTAGAATTCTTTAGTGAGCTTGGCGAATTTGATGATAGAAAAGGGCTTAGGAGAAAAAAAAATAAAGACAATATTTATTAAAAGCTACAAGTGACAGGATGTTGTGAAGAGACATTATCGACTACGTCTTGTGGAGACACGGTACATAAAAACGTAAACCTTTCTTTTTAATATGAAGCTTCCCATAAAATTAAAATAAAGCGTACTGTTGTATATATATATATATATATATATATATATATATATATATATATATATATATATACCTATCATTAATAACATTTAAAATACTCTCTAATATCAGCATCTGTCCATTTACCTACATATTATTTCAATATGACCGAATAAGCGACTAGTTCGACACGGGTCCGGATCTCGCTATGGTTGATAAATCGATTTCATTGCTTGATAAGAACGGCCTGAGGCAGTGATCCCAGCATGTGGTGAGATTGGGAAGGACATCAAAACCGTATCAGTGAGTTGAGTGAAATTGGCTAGCTGGAATTGCGTTGAGGAACCTTCGATGGTTGTGTTAGCGCGATGTCACAAGTAATCGGGATCGTGTGTAACTGGGCTTGTTCGGAATCTGGTCACGCCAAATTATGCACTGTCTTCCAATAAAAAAAAAAAAAAAAAAAGAAGAATGATCCGTTTAACATAGTTGCAGTATCAATCACAGTTTTGCTATGAGGATGTTAAAGTTTAACAAATGTGTCCGAGCAGACACAAGGACGATTGGTTCTCCACCCTGACAGACGGATTTTGTCGGAAGAGTGAGCAATAATGATAATAATAAATACAGAAATTGAACTTGTGACCTTTTTTTTTTTTTTTGGCGGGGATTTTACAATACACCAAAACAGAACAATCAAAGTTAATCTCTCTGATATCGTGAGTAGAGACCGCAAAGACAAAATGTGCCTCGTTATTGACGCGACTGTCCCTGTAGACTGCAATGTATCTTTGCAGATCTTCAAAAAAACAATCAAAATACAAGGACCTTGAAATCGAAATCTCAGAAATATGGCGCTGAGGATATTAACAATTCCAGTTGTAGTTGGAGCCCTCGGGTTGATTGGAAAAGACTCCAATAGACTAATTGAAAGAATCTCTGGTAGCTTACGCCTTAACGAAATACAAAAAAATGTCCTCACAAGTACAGCCCACACATTACGAAGGGCTTTATCTACGTAAAAGATGTGCGATTTTTTTTCTCAAAACTACTCAGCGGAAAATGTTATGATGCCATTTCTGACGTTAGGTCTCTGGTAAGGACCCGGAACGAAATGAATACACACCAGAAACCAAAAGAAATATAACAACAATAAAAACAACAACAATAAAAATAATAATAATAATAATAATAATAATAATATATCCACAATCTTTCGTCTTAAACATGTTGGTATATAAAGCTTTTGACACTGATTTATTTTCTCGCAGTTCTCTTATTATTCATGATCTTAACTATACCAAATAACAGGAACGACATTAGTTGAGGACTTCCAAGAGCGGCAACAACGAAAATGAATAGCACATTTAACTTGAAGAAAAAATAATGACATAATCAAGATTTTAACATTGCACAAAATGTTAGGAAGAAACCCATCCTCTATCACTACTGGAAAGAGCGCGATAATAGCTACAGGACTTGAGAAAACTATTTTCCCGAAAAATTGTTTTAAGAGAAAAGTGTTACAAATTTTAACCGACATTAGCAGTAAATTTTCGATCAAGGAATGCCAAATGTTCCCTGTAAGGAAACGGCTGATATTACATTTATCATTACTTGTGTTATACACGTCAAATTTGGACACACGCACATATTTTAGGATAAACCTATTATTATCCTATTAAAAGAACATTCCTTGCAAAGAAGCAGGATTTTATGAAATTGTCCTGATCTTCTTCATGTTGATTCAGTACAGAGACATTCACTAATTTCAAAAACACATCCGTTTTAACCATGTCTCAATACAAATTTCAGGAAGTACCAAACTATTAGGTTGGTGCAAAAATAATGTCGTTTTCTCACATAGTAACATATGTGAGAAAACGACATTATTTTTGCACCAACCAATACTATATCCAAAAGTCTCATTCGTTATATAAGTAATATTTTATTAATTAAACTTTATTTTTAGTGGATACCCGTATTTGAGTAGAAGATCCGTTTATTTATTAAACGGTATATTACTTTATTTTCTAGCATAATTTATTTTCTTAGCATATTAATTTATTTAGTCTATGTTCGAGAAATCTCATTAAAGAAAAATACGAGCTCTTTAGCAGGATTCGAACCTCCGATCTCCTCGTTAGTTCTAACGTGCTTGAGAACTCTCGGCCAAATGGTGCTTCCATGATCAAGCAAAGGTGAATAGTCTATCTAAATCACTAAGTTCAGATCTTGGTCAATAATTATTAATAACTATTTAAACAGGGCCTTGTGCCACATCTGATTGCGTGAAGCAGTTGGTTGATATCGTCTGCAGTTAAAGATTCATTGTGGAATTCACTTGACTTCCTTCTAGCAGTTGACTACTACTTCTTTGCGCCGCTGGCGAATCTTATATGTGTTGTTCTTGTCCTAAGTATTATCGTTCCTTACCAACCTTCGGGTGATTATTCTATTTAATAACCTTCCCTAGGTTACAACACAATCATTTCTGCTATTAGGTTGGTGCAAAAATAATGACGTAATAATGTCGTTTTTTGACGTTAAAAAATACGTCAAAAAACGAGATTATTACGTCGTTATTTTTGCACCAACATAATAAAACCAATAAAAACGAATATTTCGTTTACACTGTCACTTAAGCATATCGTTAAGTAATGAAATATTTTAACCTAGATGAAAATTAATGCCTGTTTTTCTTCTTTTCTTTTTTTTTAAAAAAAACAACAAACAAACAATAATACCGTGAATTTATATTCATTTTTAAAATTAATATTCAATCATATGATGGACAGTAATGACGCGTTTGTTTTTGTATTATATGTTAAGCTTATGAGCCACAAAAAAGAAACATATTGTTAGATTTTTCACACATTATTATCAGTACTACGCCGGAATAAGTTAACATGTAGAATGTGTAAAGAAATCCCCCAGAAACTGCTCCGATCTCAATAGCCACATGTATTGCCACGAGCAAATCAACAAATCAGCCTGTGCAAAACAACCAAGTTTGCGACAATTGCAATGACATTGAAAGTCATTTCCAGGCTTAAAGAAGTTCGAGGAAATGTCGGAAAATTTCCTGAGGGGAAAAAAAAAAAAATTAACGTCCATTCTTTTATTATGAGTTAAGAGAACCCGATCACCGTTGTTGATACAAAGAATAGTAGGTACAATTTTTTTTTTTCACTGGGTCGTATTTTCGGAATGAATATTTGATCGTGCCTCAGCAAATTTTATGTGATAAAAAAGTACACTCAAAAATTTAATAAAAGCAGAGAGAGAGAGAGAGAGAGAGAGAGAGAGAGAGAGAGAGAGAGAGAGAGAGAG